>VZTZ01022869.1:1172094-1286068 GCA_013400955.1 Drymodes brunneopygia | reverse complement strand
TGTGTGGGGGGGTGGGGGGGGGGGGGGGGTGTATTTGTTTGGGGATTTTGGTTTGTTGGTGATGCCTGAGTCCATTTCGGCTCTAGAACAAAACCAACATCCTTTTAGAGACTTAGGTACAGGTGAATGTTCCTCCTCACCTGGAGAAGCCGGCTAGAAACAAAACAGACTTCAGAGTACCTTTACAGAGAGGGGTGAAACTGAACATAAGAAAGGTATGGAATGAACGTATTTCTGTAGTGTCCTGTTGGTTAGTACCAGAATATATTAGCACTTTAAAATCCCGGTAGAAATCTATGAGGTAAGAAAACAGGTCGAATTCTTACTACAATTCATCATTTATCTTGCTGGTTTTGATTTTGCCTGAGTACCAGCAACTGCCCCTAATGCTTTGGAGCTTTTTTGTAATGCCACTAGCTTGTCTTTTAAATTTAGCTGACTGAAGTGGAGTAGAATAATCTCATATGTAATGGGCTACACTTGCCTGGCAGTGGATTTCAAGAGATTAGCAGAAGTTAAAAGAATATTCCTAGATTGTAATAGTTCTCATTGGTAGTAAAAAATTTGTATTTCATATGCATGAGCCAGTAAAACTTCTTGTGAACTCTTTGTTGACTGCAGAGTAATGTTAATATAAAAATTAACAGTAGCTTCTACTCTCAGCTGTGTCCACGTAGAGCTGGCTTCTCTGTTTATAATTAGCATTGTCATCTGTGAGGCGTAAGTAGTCAATTTTGTGTTTGGATGCATCAATCTCTGATCTTCACATTAACTTTTAATATTGCCTATTTTCATTTGTGACTGTTGTCCTGGAGTGTTATTCTGTTGATGTGAGAAAAGGTACTGTTACAATTTAATAAACCTACTGACCATTACACTTGAGTTTCAGATGACTATTTAAATCTTATTTTTCCAAGTGATTCAACAGCTTTTAGTGTCAGGTTAGGTCTGTTACTGTTTTTGCAGAAAATCTGCAAATAGTACTGTAACTTCCAATCAAAAATTCTGCTGTTCTGTACCTGAAGTTATTCATACATTTACCAAAGACCATTAGGTAATACTAGAAAGGTATTGTTCAGATTCCTAAAAAATTATTTATGTCTGGATTGAGAGTAAAAAGTATGAAATTAACAGATAGATTTGTGTCAAAAAAAGAGGGATTAGTTGGCTGAGGAGTTTTGTTGCCCTTTAATAGGTCAAATGGTGTTTATATATGTTTTGGGCAAAATTTACAAGTATAACGAAAATTTCTTCCATAACTCTATAATAAAAATCATACAGAAGAATAGTTACATTTGGAATGGACTTTCCAGTGTTTTAATGAAAAATATTTTATAATAACATATCTGAAGAGTTTGATCTCCATGTATCTTGGTTCTTGGTAGTGCTCCCTTGGCAACTGAAGAACAGGTTTTCATTTTACAGTGTGAACTGCAAATGGAATGTAAAATATTCCTAAAATACTGCATTTATGTGTGTGCTAGGTAGGGCATTTTGATTTTACAGCATTTCAGACATGTTTTTACAAATGCAAGAAGCAAGACAGGTGAAATAGAAGGCAGTAGAGAATCATTACAGACATGGATAAATGGACTGTTTGAGGTATGTGTAGGTTGAGATGAAGAAGCAAAAATTATTTGTTCTGGAATTTTCCTGTATAACTTTCCAAAGAGATATCTAGCTTACGGTTACGCACACAGAAAAAAAATAAATTGCCAAATAGCAAGTGATCATTTCTGCAGTGTTGACACAAGGAATCTTGTTTAGTATTTTACTAAGCATACCAAATTATCCAGGACTGCAAAAGTTGGCAATCTGTGTACATGGCAAGTAGAAATTTTAAATACTCACTTTTGTCCTTACGAGGATAAATTTTGAAATAATTACTTGAATAATAAGACTTGTACTAAACCCACTTGGGTTTGTATGCCTCTCAGCATGGCAGTAGCAGTCTGATACACTTAGCAAACAGTCTGTCAGATGATGTGTCTTTGAACTAAAACCAGCTGTCTCCAATAAAGAAACAGAAAAAACACAGGCAAGTTCCTGTGGGGCAGTTCACTGGGAGGTAGAGTTGACATCATTTATTTCCTATATTCAGGAAATAACCCTATCAATAGCTCCTGTTGTGAAATGTTTTTGATGTCTGACAGTTGGTTTCTAATACCACATCACATGAGCAAGTCAGATGTAATCTCAGACATTGTCAATGAGAAGAAGGAATCAATTATGGAATAGTGGTTGCTTGCTGGCAGAAAAGCATCATCAGTACGCTTTCTGTAGACTCCATATGCCAGAAACTATCTACAGTTACATCTGGGTTTTCAGATACCCAGCCAAAGCAGATAACTGTGTGTAACCACTGTGAACTTCAGGTTGCCATTTCAAATGAGTAAATACCCCTTATTTTAAGCCAAATTAGTGTCATAAACAAACCTATCATAAACTATGGTTTTAAGATTTCAAGGCACAAAACAATGCATCTAGATTTACAGCTGCTGTGAATGATCAAATAATCAAAATAATATTCATGTGCATTTCCATCACCATTATACTGATGAATTAATTTCTTGACATCCATGGCATATCATGGGAAACATCAGAGGTATTTTTTGTGAATCACAGTTTTGTTCTGAATTCTGTGTGTTGAAAATTCTCAGTCATCAAAGTCTATTAGAAGTTTTGACTATTTGCATAGACAACACCTTTCCTGATGGAAGCAGTGGCCATGCTGCAAGGTAAAACTTTTACTTCCAGGCTTCATCTGTAATATACCAAATTATGATCTTGTTCAAAGTATATTGGGTTTATCTTCATAGTAAAGTTGTGCTACTTTTTTTGTGATTTGATTTGCAGGGAAGTAGTTTGTGTATTTGTGATAAAAGTGTCCTAACTGTAACTAGATGACTTAGAGCAGGGTAGTATGACTTCTATTACTTAACTTCATGATAAAGACCTTATTTTCCAGAACAGATTACTTCCCAATATTTTGGGTGAGTGAGTCAATGTGTTCTAAATGGCCATTGCTATTTGCTTAGTGAGTATGGGTCAAGCCTTTATTTTGCCATTCGGATCAAACCCATCTTATATACTGTCATTCATAACATAAAATATTTGAGGGCAAAGGTCATAATAAAATTTTTAAAGCTGAAAATTAAAGTTTGGAGCAGTAGATGGAGTGTTTAGAAGGTAATTCCTAACTCTGAGTGTTGTAATATTTTAGCCTGTCTTACAAAATATCTGTCGGTAATATTCTGTAAGGTGCATTTCATTTCCTCAAGTTTAAAGAAAAGACTCTTTAAGAAGTGTGATTTTTTTTTTACTGTAGTGATTGGTAAGTGCCACTAGCACAATTATTTCTTCATCACTTGAAGTCAGAAACGGACAGTAGTGAAAATGCTACTCCAGATGTGGGGAAAAAAGGAACAAAACTCATTATGTGGTACAGATCTGAATTTGAAAAAATCTGATGAAGACAGAGATGTTCACTAGATACAAAATTCTGTTGACAAAAATTGTCAAAATTCAAATTCAACTGGCAAATTAATACATTTTTTTCAGAGTATTTTCCATTCATATTTTGCATGTTTTATCTCAACTAAATGAACTAGTATATTCCTATAGTAACAGCCTGGCTAATCTAAATAGTTTTTGTCAGCATTAAACCTCATTATTATATATTAGCAGTTATTTAATAGTACTTATTATTGCAATTAAATCTTACTGTTTGAAAGAAATTAAGAATACACATTATAAAGTGTGAGTACTAAATCTAAACTATAACTGAAGAAAGAAATTCTCTATTTTCTACTTGTTATTCTGTTATTTTTCTACTTGTTTTACTCACAACTTTTCAGTAATTTTAAAGTAGTGTAAATCATTGAATAAATTTAATCACTATTAAAAAAAGATTCTGTTCACATAAACAGTGTTATAGGTAGTTCACTGTTGTCTACCAAATTGTGTTCCTTGTGCATTCATTTGCTTACAAAGCCTTATCCTGTAACTGAGACTCTATTGCTATGATTTAAATATGAGCTTAGTGAGGAGGTCAGATGCGGCTGCATTGTGAAGTCAGTGTCTGACAAACAGCCCAGAAAGCAAAGTCCTCGCTCTGCACAGAAACTCGGCAGCCCAGCCTTCCCCTTTGGGTGTGCCAGGTCCCTCCGTGGCATGCTGGGGAATTCCATCCAGGCTTCTGGGAGTCCTTGGGGGTGACCCTGAGCAGCTGCACCCACCTGCACAGCAAAAGCCATTGGCTGCATTCCCAGTGAAAGGCACAGGATGGACAGCAGGTCCACGCCAGGAGGGAGTGGGAGGAATCCTCTGCCTCCTGCTGAACAGCTACTGGTGCTCCTGCCTCCTTGATTTGGACAGATATTTCCTGCAGTGGTGTTGGCACCAGAGAATATAAGAACTTAAACATGAAATATTTTGACAGAATCTTACTCATTCTTAAACTTTAAAAGTTAATAAACTAAAAAGAATATATACCATGTACAGAACTATAAATTTAATCTGTAACTGAAATGGATGAAAAATGCCTTCTAAATATATTTACTCTTCTTCTCTTGTAGATGACAGTCATGTCCTATTCAAAGGATCTCAAGGATGACTTCCACAGTGATACTGTACTTTCCATTTTAAATGAACAGCGCATTCGGGGTATTTTATGTGATGTCACCATAATCGTGGAAGACACCAAATTTAAAGCCCACAGTAATGTGCTGGCAGCTTCAAGCCTTTACTTTAAAAACATTTTTTGGAGTCGTACTATCTGTATTTCAGGTCATGTACTAGAGTTAGATGATCTCAAAGCTGAAGTATTTACAGAGATACTGAATTACATCTACAGTTCCACAGTAGTTGTTAAGAGGCAAGAGACTGTAACGGACCTTGCAGCTGCAGGGAAAAAACTGGGAATATCATTTCTAGAAGATCTTACAGATGTAAATTTTTCAAGTTCCCCCTGCCCCTATGCATACTGTGTTAATGAAAAAGGGACTGTCAAAGAGGAAAAACATGAAAAGCGACATGAAGATTCTGCTGTGACAAATGGACCACGAATTACAAATGCATTCTCAATTTTTGAAACAGAAAACAATTTGTTTTCTCCTCTTGATTTAAGGGCCAGCTTTAAAAAGGTATCTGAGGCAATACAAGCTCCCAGCATCGGCCTCGACAGAAGTGATGTGTGCAAAGATGCTGAGCCAGCCAGTACCTTGGCTGAACACTCCTATGCAGTTTCTTCTGGGGGAGATACTTCACAAGGAGCACCTTTTGTTGAACAGGACAGCAGCCCTTCATATCAGGTGAGTGAGGACCGCTATGAAAATCACCAAGCCACCCCAGTCATTCAGCAGGGAAAACAAGCAGGTAGTACTCCTAAGTCAGCCTTTAAGCCCCAGGGTACTGGTTTGGCTGTAGCAAAAGTACCAGCCTCTACAGTAACCACTGCAGAAGCCCAGCATGAAGCAGTTACTGATCAGACAATTACTTCCTATCCAAAATCTCAAAATAAAGCAGGAGATTTGCATGTATCCAGAGAAGAGGAAAACACTTCTGCTAGTGTCTCTGCATCTGGGGCGACTGTCACTGCACCTGTTTACAGTTGTAACTGTTGTGCGAAATCATTCAATGACCAGGTGTTACTCACTGCTCACCTTCAGCTCCATTCAGAGCATCAGGAAACTTTCATATGCAAATACTGCAGCAAACAATTTGCAAGTCGAAATATACTGGAAAGTCATGAAAAAGTCTGCATGAGATCAAGTAACTTACCGGCTCACAATGGAAATGAACAAAATTTTGCAGATAACTGTACTGCTACAGAGGGACGGAATGGAAGTTCATATGCAAACACAGAGCCTCTGCTGTCTGAAAACAGCATCACTGATTGTTCTAATGCAAACTGCACTTTACCAGAAACCGATCATATGGTTAAAGTTGTTGATGGGCAGATATTGTACACTTGTGTCGTTTGCAAGCGTAGCTATGTCACATTGTCCAGCCTTCGAAGACATGCAAATGTGCATTCCTGGAGAAGAACATACCCTTGTCACTACTGCAATAAAGTCTTTGCATTGGCTGAGTACCGTACCAGACATGAGATCTGGCACACTGGAGAGAGGCGCTACCAGTGCATTTTCTGTCTGGAGACCTTCATGACTTACTACATACTGAAGAATCACCAGAAGTCTTTCCATGCAATTGACCATCGCCTCTCAGTAAATAAAAAGACAGCCAATGGGGGTTTAAAACCGAGTATGTACCCATACAAATTGTATCGACTCTTACCTATGAAATGCAGGCGACTGCCTTACAAATCCTACCGAAATTCTTCCTATGAAAATGTTCCAGCAGGTACCCAGGCTAATGAAACTGCTTCTACTAACTGTTTCATTCCGAGTTCTCTTAGCTCTGAGCTACCACCGCTGAATTTTCAACATTCTATAATGTCAAACAACAGAACTCTGGCCTTGGATACATCTTCATGTAAAGATACAGCATCTTCCACAAATACTCAGAATTCTTCCTCTTGGGGAGTAGGTATCTTAAATTCTGACCTACAAAGGGACTTTTTCCCAGCTGAAAAAAGAGTTTCCACTGCTGCGAATGACTCTGGTTCGCAGGAGTGTGATTCCTCAGTCGTATCTTTAGCTAACATGAATGAAAATTCAACCTCTGTCATCAGCTACAGCAGTTCTGCACCCTCTGTTATAATGCACAGTAGCAGAGTTTCATCAGTAATAATGCACAGTAAAACAGTCACTTCCATAGAAAACAGTAAGACACAATCTTCAAATAACCTACCCAGTCAGTCAGTAAGTGATGACTGTAAGTATGGGTCAGATAATTACGGGAAGTGCATTACCAAATCCAAAACTATTAAGGAGAAAAAGAAAACACTGCTTTACAGCAGAGCAGAAGCAACTGAGGATATGCAGCATGTGACAGGATCTGGAGGTTCATGTAGCAAAACTACAAATACTGTCCAAGAGTCCAGTAAAACTGAAACATACATTGCAAAGCCTGCCTTACCTGGAACATCTGCTGACAGCAATGTCGCGCCTCTTTGTCAGATAACTGTAAAAATTGGTAATGAAGCCATTGTAAAAAGACATATATTAGGATCTAAGCTGTTTTGTAAAAGGGGCCGAAAATCCAAACACGAGTCCAAACAGGACAATCTTATTGAAGAACCAGAAATGGAGGTAAAAGAAAAAAGCCCATCTAGACTCTACAGCTCAGAGTGCCTGGAGCTGACAGAAATGTGTGATGATGTCAGTGACCAGGACTCCAGCGATAAACCCTGGAGACCTTATTATAATTACAAACCAAAAAAAAAATCCAAACAGCTCAGAAAAATGAAAAAGACCAAATGGAGGAAAAAGCACGGAAGCAAGAACACTGCTATGGAAAGCCACAGTGGTCGAGAGTATGCGCTCAGGAATGCTCCCGAGGAAAAGGTGGTCAGCCAGGAGGAGAACACAGAAATGCCTAATCTTCATTGTGAGCTCTGTGAAAGAGACCAGTCTTCCACAGCAGAAGCTCAAGAACACGTACACTGGCATGTAGCTGCTTCAAAGCCTTACATTTGTGAGTTATGCCAAAAACAATTTCAAAGTCCATCCACTTTAAAAATGCATATGAGGTGTCACACTGGGGAAAAGCCCTACACTTGCAAAACCTGCGGTAAATGTTTCTCAGTTCCTGGAAATCTACAGAAACACGAACGTATTCACCTGGGTGTCAAAGATTTTGTCTGCCAATACTGTAATAAGGCATTCACTTTAAATGAAACACTCAAAATACATGAAAGAATTCATACTGGAGAAAAACGCTACCACTGTCAGTTCTGCTTTCAGAGCTTCTTGTATCTTTCTACCAAAAGGAACCATGAGCAAAGGCATGTACGTGAACATAATGGAAAAGGATATGCTTGCTTTCAGTGCCCCAAAATTTGCAAGACTGCAGCTGCTCTGGGAATGCACCAGAAGAAGCATCTATTCAAAAATCCAGGCACACAAGATAGAAAAGAACAGTTTTGCAATGAAAGCACTAAGCTTTTGGAAAATCCACATTTTCTTGGCTCAGAAGGAAGCAAAGTGAAAAATACACAAAATGTAACTCCAGAAGTTATACTCTGAGTGACAATTGTGCAAAAGAGAAGAAAAATCCAAAACTATATATTGGAGAAGATAAAGATGTATTGAATGGGGAAACGTATCATTTAGTAAGGTCAAATTTCTTCATCTAAATGTGTCAATATATGCAAAAGAAAGAAAAATAACACAGGAAAAGTAGTATTTGCAATAATACAAATTTAATTTGAAACACCCAAAATACTATTGCCACAACAGACTCTTAACATAGAGAGAAAGAAAAATGACCAACCCAAACCCTTCTACTTAGCATTACAAGAAACTAGTCATTGAAGTATTTTACAGTTCTGGTTTTAAGTCAGAATCGTTTGAAGCAAAAGAAATAAGTGGGTTCATAGTGTATTCTGTAGAAGGAATTTTTGCTGCAGAAACCATATATTACATTTTTTTTAACAAAAGTTACATGTTTATAAAGGAAATAATTGTAATCTTGTGTATTCTAAAGTTAAGGTGGGAAGTGTTTCATGGGCTTGGGTGTGCTGAAGTACATTTGAGTTCTGCCATGCTTTACTGTAACTCAGTCTTTAGAAAACATATTCAGGAGTTCAAACTACTCTCTTCCTTTCCATATTCAGTTTTGTAGTTACCATAATAACTGTTAAGTCTGAGTGCTGGTGTGAGAAGTATTCCAGATTTATATTTCTCTGAGACATTTAATAAAGGTTCAGTGGAACTCACTATAGCCAGTCTTCCAAACTGCATAAATCCCCATGTCAGTGGCCTGGTAAGCTCTTCAGGTGCATTGGTCTAAAGAAAATTGTTCTGAAACAGCAATCCTGTTAAGAAATGTCCACCTCCTGGTGGGTCTGCACCACCCACTTGTCTTTTAGAAATATAGTTCTTCTCAACAGAAAGACATGTAGACAGAATTTTCCTCCTCATCCTGGAATAATGCCTGGGCACAAACAATAGAGCAACTCCCCATAAATACTTCAATTTTGAGAGGAGTAGGTAAATAAGATTCCTGCTTCCATATACATCCCTGAGGCTATTCCTGTGTATAAACAGGTATAAGGCCAGTTTGTGGGGTTCCTTGTCATCTCCATGCCTTAAATGCAACACTTAACCTTTGGATGTCCCTTCTCAGTGATCCCACCAACCATTCCAGTAGTGTCCCATGGCCACAGCAGAGCGGGGCTAGGAGCTGGCTGCTGGAGGGAGGAGTGTTGGCCTTCCTGCCTCCCTGATCATGGCACACCGAAGGGTTATGGTGAGCCCTGCAGCTGCACAGTTCACTAAGAACTGGGAGAATGGGCTTCTGAAAGACAGCACCAAAATACTCCAGTTAATAGCGTTTTGTGGAAGTGTGATTCATTTTAACTGAGATGCTTAAAAAAGTCCAAGCAGGTGTATGTCTGCAAGTTGCATTTTATATGATAGGGCTCTGTTGTACCGTATCTGCATTTCCAGTAGTCATGTATGTTCATCCCTGTGAAGTGTTAAAAAATCAAGTCACGACAAGGGTTAGTGATTCTTGACTTCATTCTCTGTGATGGTTCAGTTTGTTACTTAACTTTGTCTTGAGTATTTTAAAAGAAACTATAGCTTGGGTACAAGAAAACTACAATTGAAATGATAATACAGTATTGATTGAAGTAATAATACAGTCCACTTACTTTTACTATCACTGGTGAATGCTATGAACCCTTTGAGAAAGTCTGGTTTCATGGCAGCTTTGGTTCCATTTAAATAAGGATAATAGAATAATAAACACAGGAAAGTGTAATGATGTTTCAAAGCAAGTACACAAAGATATCTTCTAAGTGGACTTGTATGGTGATAAACATAGACCAAAGCAAATAAGGTAGAATATTTATAAATACAAAGATAATTTTACAAATATTTTATATAACTGTATAGTTCATAAGAAGAATATTGTTAGCTTGTGTTAGGTTTGGGGGGGTTTGTATATTTTGATAAAAACACAATGACTTTGTAACTCTGTATATTCTCTACAGTTTATAGCAAAGCAGTTTTAAGATGGCAATGTCATGTTTATAGTTCAATTGTGGCACTTTTACTACAAGTAACATGTTGCAGTAATGAATCGAGTATTAATGACCAAATTAGAATTAAAGTAAGTGTAAGAGAAGGTAAATACTATATGTTGTCAAAAACTGTAACTTGCTACATAATCGCATCTGTATTTCTGTTTAGAAGAAAATATTAAATGCAGATGTTAAGGATTGATAAAGAGTCTAATTTTATTTTTAGAAAGAGTGATTATAACTCTGTTTTTGCTTAATTAAAATAACATATTCCTATTTTTCTGTAAGTCTCTCAATTTTTTAAATGGTTTTAATACTTACATAATCTATATGATCCACAGATACATATCTTCTAATAGTTATTTCATTGGAAGATTAAGCAACACAGTTGCCAAGCAGTCCCTTCATTAACTTCAGAACAGTGAATTGAGAACATGCCAGAGCTCAAGGGAAGTGATGGTATCTCCTGGCATCATACAGGGTGAATAATACGGAGCAGAATCTACCTGCTCAGTGTTTCAGAGGACTGGGAACATACGTGAACTGTTTTTAATACTTTGCAACATCTTAAACTTGTGTTCATGAGGACCTGAAACTTGAAAAATTCTTTTCAATTCTGCTAGTAACCTTGCAGTGTAGATTATGTATTTTACACACTTTACTCTTTCGGGCTTCTGTCAAGAAACATAGTTCAAGATGCAAATATCTAATTCCATATGAAAATATTAAGATACATACAAAATAGAAGACCATGCATATTCAAAGTACTTCCTTCTTCAGCTAGGTGTCACTCGTCTGTAACCTGCATTAAAAAGCAAACTTAAACTAAATTATGCAGGTTATTTTGGGATGGTTGTCAGGAGAGATACATAACTTTAAAAAAGTTAGAAGTTTGCTAATTGTAATAAATACTTTTTTTCTCTCTATTTGAAACTAATTAAAAAGACAACTGGATCATCATGAAGTTTGTGCATCTAAAGAAAATGTCAGTCAGTCCTTGTTTATGATGTACCCAAAGTTAGAAAAAATGTAGTAAATGATACTGCTGTCTTCTGTGGAATGAGATTGCATGACAGCTAAATGACAGGCAGAAGCATTTGAAGTAAGCCATGATGCATCATCATTACTATTATTTGTTCTGAACTTCCTTAATACGGCAGTTATCACTGAGAGTTGAACACCTTGGCTGTGAGGTTCTTGCACAAGAAGCAAAGATCCCCCATTGTAAAATGAAGAAATCTTTCCCGTAAGTTTGGAACTCAGCACACCAGTGTTGGTTTTCACCATGTCCTTAGCTGTGCAGTCCTACCTGTCATACAGATACTCCTAAAATGTAACTTTAAAAGAGGCCAAAAATGAATATTATGCAATTGAAACAGTGTTCTGAATATAGTACATTAGATTAAAGCAGAACTTTTTAAAAAATAAAATAGGGTCATGAATCAGACAGTGGCAAAACTTGAACTGATAATGTAGGTCAGTGCTTTAAAGAAAGCTGATGCTAAGTTAAAACAGTAAACCAAAACTGCAGTCTTAACTTTTGAGACAGTATAGAGGCAGTAGACTCTGCCTTCCAAAGTGTGGCAATGCACAGTTCAAGCACACATCTCCATTCTCAGGGTGCTGCCCTGCTACTTTCCCAGATCAAAGCTCCGACTCTGCCCAGGTGAGCCTCAGTTCACCAGTCATCAGCCAGACAGAGCAGTCAGCCTAGACAGTCAGCTGTAGATGACCAAATCCTCAATTTGTACTGTAGAGAAACCTCTCATTTCCAGCAGGTTAAAAGTCAGCATATGCAAACTCATGTCTTTGTCAGGTTTAGGTTTTGCATTCACACAAATTCACCCGTTACTGGTGTGATGAAGCAGTTTATTCACCACCACTCCCCTGCTTGCCACCTTGAAACACACATCTGTCCTTCCCCAGCCACGATGTAGATGAGGAAGGAATGTCACCACTGCTGAAGAAGCAGTGGGGGAGAGGTTGGATGCAGGAAAAGTCGTCAAGAAATGATGAAAAATTATATGGCTCCATACCATATCATAGTGATAATGGTAGGATTTGTGCAAGAGAAAAGAAAATAGCCAGAGCACCACAGCAGGGGACTTCAGTTAGAGACGATGACAGATGCTGACCTGCAACTTTTCAAACTTCCCTTTAACAGCAGGACAGACTGAAGAGGGCTTTTATGTGTAGAGTGAAGAGCCCTAGTCTTATACTGCTTCCTGAAACAGCTTTAGCCAGTTGAACTACCTGTGTTTTAGGATATGTCAGTCATTGAAGGTACTCTGTGCATACAGGGTCTGGAGATGTATCCTCAGCTTGACCCGGAGTGACACCAACGCAGACGTGTCACCTGTGGCTCGGTGGACTGTGTGAGCCCAAGACACGCCCACCACCAATGCAGGACCGGGATGAAGTCCAGGTGTAAGCCGGATCACAGAATTTCACATTAGGATCGGTGTCTTCAAGAATCCATGGCACAAAACGTGATGCAAAGGCCCTTCAGGTCTTGAAGGCGAGGTGCTGCAGCCTGCAAACACCTCTGGGCGCTGTGTGACTCCTGAGGGAAGCACTGCCTGTGGCGTCCCGCAGGCAGCCTGCTCACCTGCTCCTGAGGCAGTGCTGGCAGCCGAGCCATTTCCTACTTGTTTCGTGGCATTTCTCACACGGCCGAACAGCTGAACGTGACCTAGTGACAGCAGAGAAGATCCAATGGAGCCCATACCGAGCTCTGCACAGGGACAGGCGCTTGGCACACCACAGACCAAAATGGCCGGACCTGCCACTCGTTCTATTTAACGTGACCATTTGCAATTTAATGGGACCAATCTTAGCACAGAGAGCACAGCGTTCCACGTGCCAGGCTGCCGAGCCCTCTGCCCCGCTGGGAGGCACAGAACCACACAACCAATTAGGTTAGAAAAGACCTCTGGGATCTTCGAGTCCAACCCTATGACGCGCCACCACCTTGTCAAGCAAACCCTGGCACTGAGTGCTACGTCCAGTCTTTCTTTAAACGCCTCCAGGGACGGCGACTCCACTATCTCCCTGGGCAGCCCATTACACTGTCTAATCACCCCTTCTGTGAAATTCTGTGAAGAATTTCATCCTAATGTCTAACCTAAACCTCCCCTGGTGCAGCTAAAGGCTATGTCTTATCTTCCTGACTATAGAGTGGGGGAAGGGGAGGTCAGGGCAAGCTCCGGAATCGGCCGAGCCCTCCCGGCGCCCAGCGCAGCGGAACCCAAGCCCGGCGGGAGCGCGAGGTGTGGCCCGGGCGGAGCCGCCTCATAGCGCAGCGGGAGAAGCCGCCCCAGCGCAGGCCCCGCGCCCCCCGCCCGCCCCGGCNGATGGGTGAGCGGATGAATGGATGGATACATGGACGCGGCGTGGTCGCGGGAGGCCCGCAGTGGCAGGGAAGCATCCGTGGTTCCAGGGGTTTCCTGGAGTCAGCGGGCGAACAGAAATGCCCCCTCCCGCCTGGACCTCGGGCATCAGAGTCTGTTTGTCAAGCTGAAATTGCGAAATTAGCGATGTGCAGGAAGTTGGTGGTGAAGGGCTGTTCTGGAAGCGGTCACCAGTGCTCCCGTGCCTCTGTGCAGCGTGTGTGCGAGCGGGAGGAGGCGGAGAGAGAGGCCGGTGGCTTTATTTTGGTGGTTGGGAAGTGCTGACTGCGAATACCGATAGCCTCGGTAACATGGGAAGCCAGCGGAGGGGCTGGGAGGAGGGCTCGGGGAGGCGCACAGATAGTGCGGTGCGGCTGGGGAGCACTTCAAAGCGAGTGGGAGAAACAGGATGTGCGGCGGCTTCCTGAGGGGTATCGGAGTGCATTCATATCGCTCGGACGCGGCCCGGTTGTTTCCTTTCTCACGCAGCCGATCGACTTTTTTGAGAATGAAGCGAAACAAGTTGAATCGCGCATGGCGCTGGGGTTGAGAACCGGTTGTGAAAACATGTTGAAGGATTTGGTTTGGTGGAGGAGTGGAGTCGTGTTTACTTAACTATCGTCATGCAGCCTAGATGTATTTACTGTGTCTTCAGTAAATAGAAGACTGGGTCATGAAAACAGGAGACGGCCTGGAGTGGAGCTGGAGGTGCTTTCACTCCGAGGTGTGAGCAATAGGACGTGGTTGGGTAGGCAAGGCTGAGCACACGCAGAGATCTGCTGCTGTTAGCAGTTAGCACAGAAATAATACAGGCCATCTAGCCTTTAGAAAAGCATACTGTTAGTTTTGGGGTTAAAGCATGAATTCATAGAATCATAGGGTTATGAAATGGTTTGGTTTGGAAAGGACCTTAAATATCATCTCATTCCAGTTGTGCTGCCGTGGGCAGGGACACCTTCTGCTAGACCATCTCAGAGCTCCACCCAGCCTGGCCTTTAACACTTCCAGGGATGGGGCATCCACAGCTTGTCTGGGCAATTCTGTCCAGTGCCTCACCACCCTCAGAGTAAAGACTTTCGTCCATATATTTAACCTAAATTTTCACTCTTTCAGTTTTTTCCCATTACTCCTTATCCTATCACTGCAGTTCCTGATGAAGAGTCCCTCTCCCGCTTCCCCCATGAAATATGGGAAGGTTGCTGTGAGGTCTCCACACAACCTTCTCCAGGCTGTGCAGCCCCAGCTTTCTTAATCTGTTTTCAGTAATCTCTAGCAACCAACATTTTACGTATTCCCTAGGAGGCAGGTCATAGTACTCCCTAGGAAGAAGGACTATGACCTGCTTCCTAGGAATAAATAAGAAGTTGATTGCTGAAGGTTATTGAAGCTGGCTTATTCTTTGACACTATTCTTCTTCCTATCCTTTATCATAAGCTTTTGTCAACACTGGACTACATAAGATTAGTGCGTTTTACATGTTGGGATACTTGAGCTTGAGGAAAGTTTTCCGCTAAGCATTAAAAAACAAACCAAAATGCCTTGAGACTTGTGTTGAAACCAGTTTTATTGTCCCATTTATGCGTTATGGATTGAGCCTGCGGTTGTATCATAAGTTTAAATGTTCAGTTAACTGACAGAAGTGTCAGTAAACAGAGGACTCTGACCTTCTTCCTGGAGAATATATGAAAAGTTGTTTGCCAAAGATGGACCTGTAAGAATGCATTTAAAAATGAGTGGCAGTAACAGCTGCAATAAAAGACATGTCTTGAGACAGTGAAAAAATCACTTTGTAAACCTACTTGTTTCTTCTGAGAAAACAAAACTATTTAAAAACTCAATGAGTTAAATATGCTGTAGAGGCTTGGGAACCCTCTGATGCCTAAATGCTCTTTTGGCTTCTTTGCACAACAAATACTGTGTTATTTTCACTTCTTGCTAGTATTTTAATACTGTGTTTTTTTGTAGGGGAAAACCCTCTGAATGAACAATAATAAACAAATGTAATAGTGTAATCCTCCTTGATCTGGAGGGATTAGCAATAGCAGACCTCACTTTGGAAAGCTGATGTTCATAGTCTGAAGGAATTCCTTATAGCATGTTTCTTACAAGGAGAATACATTTAGGTGCCCAAGCTTTGCTGGCAATCAAACTTGACACTGACTCATTTTATGTGTGTTGCATGAGAAAGCATGGTAGTTTTAATGAGGTAGTGTCAGTTCTGTCTAATTCTGCATGTATAGAAAACACCATCTGCAGAAAGTTGATATTTATACTTTGTTTTGCAATGCACAAATTGGTGGCAAAATCTAAATTTAGTGATGTTATACAAATCATCACACCATATTTAGAATTGAGACGTTCTTAAAGGTGGTTTAAGCAGCCATTGCATACCTAGCAGTGAAGAATCTGAGTAAGGACAAGTTTACAGTCCCTGGTACCCTGTTTTTGTGAGCTGTCAGTGTTTGCAACCAGTCTCCTGCCTCCAGTTTTCAAGTGAGGTGAGATGAACTGGTCTTGCCTGTTTAAGACCCTGTAATATTTTTGGAAAATGTAGTAATACTCTTAAGCAGGTTTTCACCAAAAATCTAGTAAAAGACTGTCTTTCCTTTTTGACAATGATTTTCGTATTGATGGCTATATTTTATGTGCCGTAGTAATGACAAAAATGCTTTACAAAGGTATGTGGTGTCAGGTAGCTTTAGGCATATCTTGTAGTGTAGTGCTTTAGGCTATGGCTTCTGTTTTCATTTTATGCCATACAGAAGTACAGTAAGTGGTTTTAGTTGCCTTGCTTTTTGGAATGTTTACTGAAACCTGCATTAGTGAAGCATTTGGGAAAACGTCCCGGTTGTCTCCTAGAGCTCGTTTGACAAAATTCAGGATGCATTCTTTTTCAAACTTGTGCTGTGTTTTTAATACTATATGGTACCTTGGATTATGCTACACTCCTGGAGTGGAATTTATTGTTGCTATGTAATATGTTTAGCCTTTGAAGCAAATACTTTGGAGTTTGTGTGCATAAATGTCTTCTAGCAGGGGCCCAGAACAAAGAAATTTAGAAGATGGACACTAATTGCACACTTTCACTCAACAGAGGATATTGCATATACGTACTGAAAATGTAAACATTCAAGCAGATATCTGATACTGTTAATACTTTATTTTTATGCAACCATTATAGCCTTAGGTTTCTCAGAAAAAGGAAGACTGAGTGTAATCCAAGACTTGAGCCATTTTTAAATTTTTTTTTAAAGGAAATAAGCTTCTTGGAAGAGTTGGACCACTATATAGGTGAAAAGTCTCCCACAGTCACAGATACTAGGAGTAGAAAGGATGTGAAATCTCATGCTCTATATTTCACCTGGCAAGTGCTCTGAAGTTATTTTTAACTCAGGACTGATAATGATCCTCTTCCTACCAAACGTTTGTCTGTGCTTTAAAGCCAGATACTTGGGCTACGAAATAAAGGTTTTTAACTCTTTAGAAAACCAGATCACAGAATATTCTGAGTTTAAACGTACCCACAAGAATCATCAATTTCAGCTCTTAAGTGAATGGCTCTTATGGGGATTGAACCCACAGCCTTGTTAGAGCACCATGCTCTAACCAACTGAAATCAAAACTTGTATTTTGTGTATTCCTCTGGGTGGAAGATCTCTTTTAAAACTGAAAACCTGCACTGTAGTATACATACAAATAGTGAATTATTCAGAAATATTTAATTTTTACTCATTTTAAGAAAATATGAGACTATAACAACTGTAATTTCCTTTCAAAGTCCACTGTACTGTGCCTTTACGGTGATGACTATATAATGTTATATTTTAAATATTTTATGGAAAAATAGTGCCAAGTATTAACTGAAAAATAAAGATTCTTCTCAGGAACAGCTGACACATGCAGTTCATGCTTATTAATTACAAACTTCAGGTATCAGGAGCTCTTGGGGTATTACAACCAGACTGATGAATTGCTTTTTATATGTCATGTGTTTTATTAAATTAGCTCTTCCTTAAAAAAAAATGGGGCAGTGGTAATCTGATGCTTTTCTTGGTTCTCCTGCAATATCTCACTTAAGGATAACTTTGAGTTTAGTCCCTTTTTTGAGTCTAAAGCCATTAAAACCAGGTTCTGTTCATGTCTGTCAATCTGTCAACATGAAATGTGGTGTTTAAAAATAATGTGTAGACTTCCTCCTCTCCTGCACCCAAGCTGATGAAAAGCTTCTTGATGCTTATGAGAGCACAAGTTCTAACTGTGGAAGTTCCTTTAGTGTCTGTTCATGCTTTCCATCAGTGTCCATATCCCTGACCTGGAAAATGTCATGATTGAAGTTCAGTCTGTGTTCCTGTTAAACTGTCACATTCTCTGCTCAGAGACAGTCGGGGCAGCATTTCCAGTGCTGGGCATTGCTTACTTAACTTCCAAGACTGTAATAGGTTAACCTAAATTAACCATCTTGTACAAAAAGAGTGTGGAGGAGAGAGAAAACAGAACTTTGATTTTGCATCTTACCAGCATAGAGAATAAATCTTACTCACTGTGCCTCATTTCTGCATTGTTTAAAAATAACCATGTATGACATTTCAAATCTAGTTTCAAACTGTGGTTTCTGAAGGATCCTTTGCTATTCAGACATAAAAGTAATTAAAACTCAATACTTCGATGTACTTTTCATCCTATTTTTAATGTCTTATATAAATAGATAATGTTTAGATTAAGTTGATTCCATATATCATCAGGAGAGGTATTTCCAGCAGCAGGCAAGGATGGACACTGCTGTGAGAGGTCCTGGCTAAGACCTAGTGCAGAGCATTGCAATTCTGGTTGCCCCTGGTCTGGACAGCCGAGTGGAACAGGGAGAGGTCACCTGCTCTGATTAGGAGCCTCTCATGGGAGAGAGTACCAGAAACGCTTGTAATTTCTTCTAGCAAAATAAAGGGTGGAAAGGGTCTGTTTGCTGTCTTCAGACATTCAAAAGGGGAGGAGACATCCAGGCCGAAAGTCACTGTTTAATCTAGAAAACAGTGTTGCTGTGAATTAATGTAGATGTCTGTAGCATTTGGATTTTGGAAGAGCTTTCCAATTTCAACTGGTTTTAGCTATGATTGCTTAGAGGGAACCATTTCCTAAGAGGTCTGCATTATGTCCAGCATGTTATTGCAGTGGCCTAGATTCAATACCCAGCAAATCTTTGTATTCTTGTGCTGCCAATCTTTCTTTCTTATTAGAAACTTCCTTTTCTTCTTTTCCATGTTGCATTGAATTAGGAGGTGATTATTTCCCCCTTCTACTAGTTAGGAAAAAATGAACAGTACTCATGAGGGATATATTTTCAAAGGCTCAGCCAACTCAAAATCTGCTGTTCATTGTAGAAAATGAAATGAAGATTTGATGGGCAAGTTCTTATTAATCAGCTTCCTTTAGCCAAAGCATTTGTGGAGAAAATACCAAGTGAACAATAGCTCAGGCAGATCATGTCTTGGTGTTATGACCTAATGCCACATGACCTCAGGCTGTGAGTGTCTTGGATTTAGCAAGTTGTGCAGGGTCAAGCCAGAGATGAGACCTTTCAAGGGAAAGTGCAGGTGCTGCAGGAAGTGGTGTTCGTGAGTCAATGTG
The DNA here is from genome assembly GCA_013400955.1 of Drymodes brunneopygia. Taxonomy (NCBI): domain Eukaryota; kingdom Metazoa; phylum Chordata; class Aves; order Passeriformes; family Petroicidae; genus Drymodes; species Drymodes brunneopygia. Next base: position 1,266,904 of record VZTZ01022869.1, on the reverse strand, counting down.
TGTCTCTTCCTGTGGACTCTCATTCCATGTGAAGCTGGATGTAGCAACTTCTCTGCCCTCTTGAAGCTTGAAAATTAGTATCGAAATGCATGCCAGCTGAATGGAAAAGTAAATTTTTTGGACACACTAAAACGGTAGCATTCTTGTACCTAATGTTTTGTAAGTTTTTCCCCTGCAATATTTACAGTATTTCTTTTTTTATTTACAGATGATGCCAAACACTTAGTACCCAACAAAATGAGAGACTTTTTCTGTACCATAAACTTGGACCAAGAAGAAGTTTTTCGTACACAGGTAGTTGAAAAATCTTTAAGGTAAGCTCAGTTTTTAAATGGATATGATAAGCAAGACTGCCCAATACCAGTATGGATGGCTTTTGCTTGTACTACTTTAAAATGAGAACTGACTTGTGGCAGCTACTCGGAGATGTTACAGCAATATGTAATTTGTGAGAGTGTTGCAAGAAGACAAAATTGAGTCTTATGAGTAGAACACTGCTTTTAAAAGAAGTATGTTAGAATATATCTCACTCTTAGTGTGTTCTGTTTGATTGGACAGCACAATATTCTTTTCCTTGCTAGATTGTTTTCTAGGGAAAAAAATCTTCTTGATACTTGCTCCCCATGTCATTTCCTACTTCTAACAAGCAGTTGAACTGTATTGGTGGAATTGTGCTTTTACTGTGTATCTGGTAAAACCTGTTTCTAGAATGCAGGAACTGGAACTTTGCCATGTATGAGAGTTTTCTGTTCTTTGGGGTGTCCCCTGGACAGGCCTTGTTCTTTCTCTCCCATAAATCTTGTTCTGAGAACTATAACAGGGCCCACACAGAATGCCTTGCTTTGCCTCCCTGGGCCCCGTTTGCTATAGGTTCTGCTACTGTCTTAGAGCCTTAAAAAGAATCAAACATAAAGTCAGGATGATGCAGCTGCAGTGGTGTAGGTGCCTTCATGTCTCAAAACTCTGAAGTTCACAGAGAACCCAAAAAAGCATCACTTGGAGCTTCATTGTTCACAATGTCTGAATGACAGTTTCAGTTATGTGGAGGTGACATTAAACCTTGCTTTTAAAACCCAGTCAGTCTGTTCAAACTCTTTAAAGTTTTTCTCTCTGCCTTTTCCAGTGGTTTTGTTGTTAGTGTTCATTCTTTGAGCTCTCTCTACAGATGTTTACGGGTGAGGAACAGCTCAGATGGCGCACTTAAATAGGGAATTTAATTTTTTCAAAACATCATTTCAGAGCCTCCTTATGATTCCGCATGAAAAGCGGATGCCACATATGTACGGTCAGGAACAAATATTTTGCTTATATTCCTAATCTATAAGCTGTAGTCAGATCCATAAAATTTTCAGAATTTAACAGGCTGCAATTGAGACTGATTGATTGATTGATTACCAAAACAAAATCAATTGAGTAATCCTTCAGAGAAGAATGCGTTGATAAAGCAGAAACTTAGCATTTCCCCTTCAGATAGACAATAGTTTGATGAGCATAAAACCCCAACCCAACAAATCTCTGGAAGACTTTGCTCTCTGATTTTGATGTTAATAATGGAAACCCTTAAAGTTACTACTATGCTTAGAAACAAGATCTGTTACATATGATGTATACACAGATATTTTTATTATGTTCTATTTAAGAATTATTAAATTTATGTGCTTTCATCACCTGATAAAAGAAGTATTAATTGCATAATAAAACCTTTGGTAAAGTAAGATCCCTTAGATCCATAAAAAATTTTAATAGTGTTGAAGTTTTAACTGAAATTTAATTACAATGTCATTAATACTTTACAGAGGAAATTAAGTAAAAAATCTCACTATAACAAAACAGCTGGGGAGAGAGGAGTCTCAAATAACATGCCTCAGATAGAGAATTTTTCAGGTGATATGAAATTAGTAATTGTAAGATGACAACACTGTATTAGAAGCTAGAACCTGGTGTTTAGAATCTCTCTTTCTGTCTCCACTGACTTCATAGGTGACTTCTTCATCCTCTGAATTAGGGGAGGGTTCCATACAAACCAGTGAAATCTAATAAAAAAACTCATCCTCTATTAGCAGCAACCAGAGTTGGGTGCTTACACTTGATTCCTACTGTGTATGCAGTTAGGAAGGTTGACTCTCATTCCAGAAACTTAATTACAACATCTTGTTTCTTATTGCTGTGTTAAAGTAAAAACCATACTAACTTAGAGGTACTGGGACAGGAGATGAAAGCTCCAATCTCTTATTAACCTGAAAATTTATAAACTACTTTTTAGTAAGGTGTAGTACAGTATAATTGTAGTCATAGATACAATTTTGAATTTCATTGTTTTGTTTCATATTATTTCCTTGCTTATTCTTACACCCATAATTCACAGTCTGTTTTTGTCACTGTATTATGGGTTGCAAATTTATACAAGTTGTAATCTAAATTTTAGTCTTGTGAATATCAGCTAATTAAATGTCTGTGGAAGTAATTATCACTGGAAGTAAAATTGGTTTTGTCTACAGTGATTGAAAACTATTAAGTAGTGTATTTTTTAAATGTGCAAATAGGTTTGGCCTTCCACCAGCATTGGAGAGTTATTGGAGTGCAGATGTAAAACTAAGGACTTTCCAAAGTTTAAAAACCATGAATTAATACTGAAGTGAAAGGGGGATATTTTGGCTAATGACTCAAGAAATATTTCCTGACATGGTGTGGGATTTCTGTGGGTTCTGAAGAAAGAATTTTTTTTTTCTGTTGGGAAGTTGAAAGAATATCTGAGAGCCTCCTCAGATGTCTGTGGTCAAATATGAGGAATGGGTGGGGGCGAGGGAGAGGGGGGATTGTGGTATTTGTGTGTCCTCTTTTTTTTTTAATTTAAACTAAATTCAGTTTCTTTTTTTTGCAACGGAACTTTGTGGTAGTGCAAGGTTATAGCGGAAATTAATTCCCTTGTTGATGTAACCATTCCTTTTATTAACTGACAGACTGGGGCATTGGTCAGTGTCCACACAGATCTGTCAGGTTACTGTACCAAGGAAGGGAGGAGCAGAGGAGTGTGTTACGCAGTGAAATTTCATCTTCTGTATTACTGTAATCCAGTTCTTCCTGTATGGCAGTCTGGTCGTCCTTTGAATTAGTGCTATCTTATAATTTTGTATCCATCACAGTCTTTAAAGTTCTTGCATCAAAGTCACAAATGAAAGTACTAAACTGACTGAATCCCTGGGGAACCGGATGAGTGAGTTCCCCATTTTAATTATTCCTCATTGGTGTAAACTGTTGTACCCTGTTCACCAATTCTGTATCCACCTAAGAATTTCTTTACTAATATATTGTATTCCTTACCTTAAATTTTCTGTCTCTGCCTCATACTTCACTGATGAATCAAAAACTGATAACCGCAGTTCATTTAGGTAAAGAAAAATGAATCAACATGAATAAAACAGTGTATTACCTTTTATTTATGCTCATATTATTGACTTGTTCTTTCTTGCTGAATCTGAGACTTAGTGTAGTGCTGAAGTCAAAATAATAATAAAGAATGTTAATGGCTGTTCATCCTTTGCGGGCTGGGACTGGGACATATGTGTAGCTGTGAAGTTTGCTCTCTTAGGTGCAAGATAAAGTGGCTAAATAGATTTTTAGAAGTCTCTGCTTATAGTCTCCATCCCAGCCTAATTATAGTTGGATGCATAGAGTCCTATAGGTCCATCCAGAATAGGGACTTAAACCCTTGGCTTGTTGGTGTGCACTGCAGTCTGGTGTTCCCTCAGGATGTCTGTCTGAAGCTGAACTAGAGCAAGAGTTTCCCCTGACACCAGTGCCAGCTCATTCTCCTCACTGTTCATTTCTTCTGCTAGAGAATCTCTTTGTACTGCTGCAACTTTATTTGTATAGCTGTGAGGGAACCAGATCATTGACCTAAGTTTAAAATAAGACTTTGTTTCATCCTCGGTTTTGGTCTGAGTTACTGTGTCAATACAATTAAAATGAGCAGTGATGGTAATAAGGAAGTAGAGGCTGTTTAGAGCTGTCCTGCTGCTAAAGGTAATGCTTGTCAGTTTATACCTTCAGTCATGGTGCTGACAAGAAGAACCCAGCCCTTGTAATCAAAGCAGAATTTGTTGGCTTTGAAATTATAAAAAAAGGGGAGCTGAAAAACCACAGCTGAATTTTTCAACTGAGAATTCTTAAATCATTTCTCAGTGTAGTGCAAAGGCTAATACTGATTTGTCTGCTTTGAAACCTGTGTTTTAACAAAAAGAACATTTTCACATGTGGAATATCTTATAATGAATTCCTGCCCTTAAAGCTCTTGTTTCTAAAAATCTATTCTAGACATTTGAAATACTAGATTTTTCAACTGTGTTCTTTCCCACTTTTCAAGTTCATTATTAGCTCTTCTTTCTAATTTATTTCATGAGCCATTGTCCTTAAGTATGGGATGGTGTTTTCTTTTTCTGTGATAATTTTTTGAGGGAAGAGAGTAGGGATGGTGACCTATTATTTCCTGGTATCCTTTGAGTAGGTAATAACTTGAATTACTTGTTCCAAACATAAGCATGTTTGTCATATTTGTATTACTTTAAGAAAGTATTGTAAAAATAGTGTCAGAATGATACTTCTCTAGCAAACAAAAACCCCAACATTTGTTTCAGGGTTTGGTATAACTGTTATTGAAGTACTTTTCTGCATTAAAGTAGTTTCATGAACATCTTTCCCTGGTGATATTAATACATTGTAACTGAAACTGTTTTAAGAACCCAGTTGTTCTAAAATAGCATGGTTTTTCTGTGGATCCACTTGACTTTCAGGATTCATCACTTGCAGTAACACAAGCAACACTGTGGTTTTGTTCAGTCTTGAAATACAATTTTCTGACTGCTGGCTCTGATTACACCAATAAGTACTCCTTAAGTTTAATAAGAGTATCAGTTCTGGGAGTGAAGATACCAACACATTGTATGAAATACGTATAACATAGAAGAACCCAGTCTTTTTCTGTAAAGAGCTGTGGAAATGGCAGTTAAATAGGGTGAAGTGTAAACATGATATTGGACTACTTTAGATGGAGAAATGTGGTGACTATTTTGGCATAAGGGATATTGTGTGTATTTAAGATTAATGTTTTTCTTTTTCACAGTTCTGTCTTGTAGTTTCTAGTGATAATGACTTCTTACTGCTCTGAATCTTAGAGCAACAGTTTTGACAGGGAAGTTAGAGCTACAGAAATGCCAGTTAGTTAAGTAATCAATAAGTTGTGGTTAAATGTAGTTCAATCATGTACTGAATAAGAAAATGAAACAAAACTTGAGCATGTCTCAGGAAGTCTAGAGAACCAGCTAGAATAATTTCAAGACAGAAAAATAGAATTGAATTTGCAGAGGAGTCACCACTCTCTCTGTGTGGTCTGATTGTTACCTTTGACTAAACAAACAGAAGGCATTGCCATGTTACTGTGTGTTCTTGTATTGAAATGGTTTTGGGCACCTTTGTTGGCAGTTCACTGTAGTGCTAAGGGTCATGGGCTGGGACTGCAGTAAAAATGCAGCTTTTTAATGTTCATCTTTGATATAAATTGCATAAAGTGTTTCTCTATTTTAACTTCAAATCTTTCTTTTCAGCCCTTATTTTGGAGAGGAGTTTTACTTTGAGATTCCAAGAACATTCCAGTGGTTGTCCTTCTACATTTATGATAAAAGTGTTTTACAGAAGGACCTGCGTATAGGTAAGTGTCTATGAGGGGCTGTCTGCATACTGCAGAACACTTGGTTGTTTTCAGTAGCATTATCTATAGGATTAGGGATACAATTATTGGTGAAGCATCTTTCAAAACTGTGTATAGTGCACTTCAATGCTGCTTTAAAGTTTGAAAAGAAGGATTTTGTTTCTTTGATTCATTCTTTTATACTAAAATATGTTTGGCTTTTAGGCTAGTAGGACATTTTGTAGTCTTATTATGGTCTGAATACATTTTTTTGAATTCTATTTGTTTCTTCTCCACTTTACCTTCATTGGAATATTTGAATAATTGTCACTACTTATAGATCTTATTGAAGAATAAATTGTGAAATAATTCTTAAAACTATTTATAGATAATATTTTTCCCTGTCAGTGCAACCTATAACTTAGTGACTTAGAAAGCATTTGGCAAGAACTTGTGTAGCTTAAGTGAAAAATCACAGGAGGTGGATTTCTATTTCTCCCCCCACTGCATAATGACTTTACTGCAGCTGCTTTTTGGATAAAGTTGCTACAAAGCTCTAATAGTCTGCTGTGGAAGAAGCCTTTGTGTTACTTGAATTGAGGAAGGAAATAATTTGCACCAGGATGTCAGATAATTTGATATAATAACAGCTTTCCAAATAGCAATCAGAAGAGTAAAAGGCATCTACTTCAGTTTCCTGTTTAAACATTCTAGAACACTGTTTCTGTTCTCTCAGGTCTATTATGTTATTTCCAACCTCAAGTGTGTTCCTTATTTTACCCTCTTATTGGTGATATCAAGGATAACAAATCATAATTAATGCCATCAGGCTTTATATAAAGTATTTTCTACTTTACTTACCTGTAGCATTTCTTGTTTTATGTTCTTGATATAGCATCATAAACTTACAGAAAAACTTAAAAGAGAGTTTAGAAAAAATCAAATTTCAAATATATTTAAATATTTGTTCCATTCAGATGAAGGTAACACTAATGCTTCTCTCCCCCTGCCACCCACCCTCAGGAAAGGTGTCAATCAAAAAAGAAGATTTAAGCAACTACACAGGAAAAGAGAACTGGTTTATGCTTCAACCTGTCGATTCTAATTCAGAGGTTCAGGTAACTATTAAATTGCACATTTACATTTTGAAAGTTAAATGCAGGTAAGGACATGTGGTGGTAGAAGGTTACATTGAGCTGTAGGAGATAGGGCTTAACATCTGTATTTCGTATGAGGCAGTTGTGGCTTCAGTTTGGTTTGAGAATAATGCCAACTCTATACTTCTAAGCTGGCTGTATTATTCCTCATGGTTCTTAAAACTGGCAGAAGACATGAAGCAGCTGTTTGGGAAATGTCTTAACAGCATTTTGATGTCTGAAATGCTTGTAAGAGGAGCCATGTACTTGAGGCACATGAATGGATCCTAAAACTCTTGCATACTTTTTTTTAGTCATTTTTGGTGTTAAGTGAAACAATGGCTGATTATGTGAAATGGTTAGTCTCCAAACCTTGGAGGTACTTGTGCTGTGTTCATGTATCTTATCTTGAAACACTTTCTGCATTCGGTATCAAACAACTTGTACTTCACAGTTTTATTTCAGCCTGGGGTTCCAGTTCTTCAAACAGGATTGTTCTAGGAATGGGTAAAAATGAGATGGCTCTAGAAGTTGTAGCAATTCTCTTTTTAGTTTCAAGAATTCTTGAGGATCTCTTAGCCTTCTTGCTGTGTTAAACTATTAGATCTTAATAGGGTTTTTTCCAGATTTGCCTAAGGGCAAAAGTCTTAGACTTGGCAGTGTTTGTATTTTTTTAGTAACCTGAAAGTCCCTTTGGGTAGGGAGAATCCTGGCTACTTTTCCAAGAAGTGAATGTGCACAGAATTCTCATAGTATTTTCACAGATGATTCATTTATGAGCCATAGGCTTAGCCTGCAGCTCTTGGGTATAGGAGGGCATGTGATTGCTTTACATGAAGACATTTTCAAAACGTCTGAATGCCACTTCCTCTTTGTTGAAAATCAGTCCTCTTTCAGTTATGATAGAGTGGAATAGAATGGTTCATTTGGAAGGGACCTAGAGATCATCTCATCCAGCTGCACATTATCTTCTTTGAATTCTTTTATGTAGTCACTCTGAAAATTCTAGAAAGTACTTGACAGACATAAACTGAAAGGCAGTTACCATTTTCCCTTAAACATTGTCATGCTTGCTATGTTTTTTCTGTCACAAAAATGTGTTGAAAAAAGTACTACTTTATGTCATAATACTACATGAGTATGTAGAAATTCAATTAGAATATTCCATTAATAGAATTTAGTGATTTCTTACATATCAGAAATAAAAAGTTTGTTTTCCATGGTTTTGTGACTCACAGCAGAATGTAAACTCTTATTGATACTTTTCTGTGACTGGGCCATGCAAAGCACTGTCCTGCATGATGCCTCCTTTAACAGGTGACCTTTTTTGTTCAGGTGTGTGCTCCTCGTGTTTATCTTTTCTTGAGTCAGAGCATTTGGGTAGGTTTCTCCTCTGTCCTACTGTATTTTTCCATAAAAGTCTTTAGAGCAGAGCTGAAACCAGTTGCCATCTGCCACATTTGGCTGAAATCTTGTTGGTTTGGATGTGCTATGCAGTACTGAAATACATGGCTAAAAGTAGCAGACTTCTATATTGTGCATGTGCAGAAAAAGTGCATGAAATATTTGTAAAGCTGAATCACAGTTTAGGGAGAAAAAAAATGTTTTCTTCTTCTCATGGCACCATACTTGTAGTTTATTTTTTGTTCTCTGATTCCCTCCATGTGAGTATTTCCCAGAATTTATGAGGGGTACAGGGCAATAGGATGGCATAGAAGTATTTTGTGTTCCATGAATATGCTCAGGACACTTTGCAGTTGCTTGGTTGGGATTTTGGGGGGGGGGGTTTTCCATAAATCTGGATTTATTTCAAGAAAAATGTATATTTTATGTACCTGGCATCTAGTCTTTACAAGTTAACATTGCTATAATTAAACTTGTATCCCTGATTTATGTCCCTGTAAACCAGGGACTTTAGTGGTGGTGATCTTTAGAAAGCATCTGCTCTGCCCTGTGTTTTGATATTAGCTAGGTATTTTTGTCTTGCTGCTGTTCACATTATTATGTGTTCTTATTAATTTTGTTTTCTTGAAACCTTTTCCTTTCTCCACTAGTTCTTGAAAAACAAATGTGGGAGCTAAGTAAATAAACCAGAATTTGAGAAGTTGAGTGAAACAGGCCACATTTAACTGCAGCTGGCACAAACTTGTTTAACATGTTTATATATATTGGCTTTTTAAAGCTTTTCTTGTTTTCTAAAATGCAGATAGTGTCAGCATGCTAGTAAAATCGTTAGGATTGTTTGCCCCCTTTTTTATTTATAAAATTTTCATTAATCTGGTTTGAAATTGGCTCATTTGATTAAACACACCTTAGATCTTTGTTATTCATAGCAAGAAACTTTTATAGAGATTTATACAGATACAGATTTATACCTATATTTATACATAAGTGTAGTTTTTATAGAGATCTGTACTTGAAAAAGTACATGGGTAAGATCAAAATCTTTCACACACTGTTAAGGTTTATGTACATTTGCTGTTTTTTTTTCTTAAAATGGATAAGATCTGTATCAATAAAACTCCATTTGCCTGTAGTACATGAAAATTGATTGTTGACCCATTTGTAAAGTTAAAATGATACCTACCTGCCTTTGAACAGCCCTGAGATCTACAGATGCCAAGTGCATTCACACAAAGTCACTGTTTATTATTTATTGTATAAGAATGGCTCATTTCTCTACTTTGAAGTAAAAGCCATCTGTACAGCCACATTTAAAACCCAATTGCATATCATGTCAGAAGTGCTGATATAGATCTGCCGATCAGCCGCTTTAGGAAACCATCACGCTGCTCTTGATAAACAAAATGACAAAAATGTACTAAAACTCTCCATGCATGTTGGGAAAATATTTGCTTAGAGCCATGTTGCTGTAGTCATCATGGGACTGAGCTGGGAGCAAACTACATCAGCAGGTAGTTCTCAGGAGCAGCAATGTGCTGTTTTACTCCTACTGTTCAGTGTAAAACACACTTTGTGGGTTTTGGTTTTAAAAGCAAAAGGAACATGTTTAGGCCATTCACAGCATCTGTTTTCTAAAACAAATGAAGTCAGCTATTCTAATAAATACTAATAATGTTTGTTTTTTCATTTATCATTCAAAAACTTTACCTTGTAAGGCTGTTGGCATGCTTCTCAGTATCCTGGTTTTATCCTGTAAATCTGTTTTTGTAATGGAGTTTCTCTGCTTGACAAATGCTTTCTTAATGTACCTGTGTTCCTGTCCCTGTAGTAGCAGTTTGCAAAACACTTGGCAGGCATCCCAAAGCACTTACGTTTGGAACTGCCTTGTAAAAAGAAGCTTCATTTCTCCTCCCATGTGACGAACAGAGAGGGAAATGCAGCCTTTGCCCCGGGGGATTTGCAATAAAAACATTGCAGTTTTATGTCAAAACACAACTGCTGTAGAAATGTGTGCAAGGTCAGCTAAGGGTTTTACTTCCATTTTAGCAGAAAGACACAGCTGTAGTTCAGATTATGATGTGCTTCCTTTGCCACTCTTGCAAATCACCTTTCAGAACCCTTCCCTGCGAATTTTAATTGTGAACAGACCAGTATCGTCTGCTGTTCTATTTAGCAAATCGACAGTCTGAGAATACCAAGGAGAACATTGTTAGAGGAAAGACTCTATCAATGTCTGATTACTTAGATGTGAAAGCCAGCACAAACAGCCAGGCACTGAAAAGAGTAGCAGGTATTGTTCAGGCAGTAGCTGTTTGGAGCAAGCTTAAGGTACTAAATTTTGGTCATCCCAAGAGAGTTGAATATCATGGTTTGAAGTTTTTGGAGCCTTCTATTGAGAGGGTACAGTAGGTTGGCCCTTGCTGAGTTCTGAAATTAATCCATGCTGTACTATAATTTATGGATTCTTTTTCTTAAATACATCCTGCCACATCAGAAAAAGAAAAGGAGGAAGCTGGGTTTAGCAATTTTTGCCCCTTTTTCATCTCTTTTGGTTGTGTTTACTGTTCCTTGAGTACATCAGCAGTCTTCATGAGATAGTTGAAAATTGCCCTGGGATGCACAGTGCATTTCCAAATGATCTTCATTCTGGTGTGATGGACAGGATTTCACCGTGGATATTAAATGCTACTGGTTATGGCTACTGCATGCTATTCTACTTTTCTAGGTATACCTACCTGCCTTCAGAGTCAAAGGTCATTTTAGAACTTTCTCCTGAAGCGTTCAGAAATTCGTGTCTGTGCAAGGGTTCACCCCATGCTTAGGACAGAATAGCTGAGACTCTTGCTCTTGGTAATTGCTCATGCTGGAAGAAATAGTTAAATCTGTTGAGGCTCGACTGATTCTTGTGCTGTCTTCAGATGAGATAGTGCTTCTCTATAGCATTGTCTCAAAGTTCAAGTGCATCCATCATACTCTACTTGCAGGGTACGTGCTTTAGATGCGGTACTTTCTTCAAGTGATTATGTGGAAATCACCTTAAATAACTTCTAACTGTAAACTGTATTACTGTTCTAAGTTCTACTTTTAAAAGAAATGCTTTTAAAACTATGTGTGTTTCTCTCCTGTTTTTTTCAGGGAAAAGTTCACCTTGAATTAAAGCTGAACGAACTGATAACAGACAATGGATCTGTGTGCCAGCAACTAGTAGTACAGTAAGGAAATACATTAATCCTTTAATATTTGGTTGTTTATTAGAACATTATGGGATTTGTCTTTCCTGATACTGGATGTTTGCACATCTTGGTACCAGTAGTGGTTTTTTAATATGACTTTCCTTGGAATCTGCCTTATGAGGAAATGAGTATATGCCTAGAGAACTCCTGCTGAAGTTTTTCACAGCTGCTCATCTCTGCTGCCAAAGCCCTCACTTTTATTGGGATAATTAGAATTAGTGTCTTGCAATTCTGCTTGAATTCGGTCTGGTGAGAAAGCTGGGAATGTGCAGTGCAGCTGACAATCAGAACTTGCAGTACTGCTGTTACTGACAGAAGTAGTGCTGCTGGTGGTATTTTTTTTTTGGTTGGTATGGTAAAGTTTTTTGCTAGTTTTGCTTCAGAATTATTTTCTTCTGGTTAACCATGATAAGAAATTCTTACAGAAAAACTAGGAGTTGTGGTTCTGGAGCAGCATGTTTGCCACATTTCAGTAAAACTTCTTAGCAGCAACTTAAGGAGCTTTCGCTACCAAACCTAATTTTGGCTCTGAAGTGAAAAAATGCTACAGCATGTCAAAGAGCATCATAGAAACAGTAAATTTTCGGTGTATTTGCTAATGTAATTTTCATTATGAAGTTAAGATGATGTTCTTCTTGTCTCAGTCAACTGCCTAAACCCAGATGAGTGGTTGAGTTGGAGCAGGACCCAGCAAAGTGGTCTGATTGCTGTTCTCTAACTTGGTATGAAGAGGGAAGCTATTCTGTGATAGAACTAAGCTAGTGAAACTGGTTATGCTTTAATGGCTTAGGCTCATAATTCAGGTAAGATGGAACTTGCTGGACATCAAGGTATCTTTATTACTTAAACATAATCTGGAATGTGTCTGCTTTTGTAGTGGGGTAGCAGCATGGTTCATTGGGAGTTCTGCTACTCTTATTTTTGCATCCCACTTGCAGTGCAAAGCAGAATTAGAACAGCTTTTTCCCCATGGACTATTCACCACCAAAAGCTGGCAGGAGCTTTATGACTTTGTGTTTTATTCCAACTTCCTTAATTTTCAGAATTTTTCTTTTATATGTTCATGCACTTTAAGTTAGTGTTGTGAGTTTTTTATTTTAAAAACTTGCATGGATTTTTCCTATGATGAAAAAAGTTGCATTAGAAAGTTATTGTTGCAAATTGCAGTTTTGAGTAGGAAGTGGTTTACTCACTGTGCTCTCTCTTGGATCTCTTTATGACGGAGATAATTGATCAAAAGGAAGCCAGGGTTCTCTTTTGGTTGCTGCACTCACCCACTCACTGACATGTGGGAGAGGATTGTGCGTTAAACACTGCACTATTACATCAGTGCTGTTGTCTGAGGTTATGAAATTCACTAGAGTTCCTTAAACTGAAAATGTTGAGTAGGATTTTACCACACATGCTGTTGCCCATGAAATAATTTACTGCATTGGAAGTACATTGTACATAAATATATTTTGGATGTACATGCGAGAGTATGAGAAATAAATCTCTCACTGAATGTGGTATTATAGAAATGAATGTGAGGGCGTTTTTGAGACGCATTTGATCTTAAAGCATGAGGAGTTTACAGAAAATACATGTGGGAGTATTAAAGAGAAAATTAAACCCTTTAAACCCTGCTTGTTTTGTAAATTTCCCATGATAATTAGTAAGTGATGCACTTCCTGCTATGTTTCACTGGTCACCAGGCCCTGAGAAGACATTGTGTTAGTAACTCCTTTAACAAAGCTGAAAGATAGAAAGGAGCAGAACTGTGATAGAGTAAAAGAGAGACAAGGAGTAGGCACAAATGTATGTGTTTCTGTCCCTGACTTGTACTTACCTGTTCTAAACTGGAAAATAATGGCCAAAGGAAAAAAAAATCACTGAAAAATAATTTTTGACATACAGGCTATGATACTTGCCTTTCAGGAGCAAGATTTTACTTTGTGTTCAGATTATTGGTCTCTCAATGCAATGAGAATGAGATGCTTTTAAAGCTTAACCAGTTAATTTTTTTGTAGGGTAGGAGAATTCTAGATACTTGTGCTGGCTTCTGTGCATAGTTAAGTTGCTGATGGATTTCCACTGTGTATTCCCTGCGAGTCCAGAAATTCTACAGAGATGAAAAATAGTAGCTCCAGCTTTCATTACACAAGATTAAACGTGGTGTTAAGTGCACACAAAAGAGCAAGTAATTCAAAGCCTGTGATTCTGAGCATTATCTGGAGTTCCCCGTCACCTTGTGGCTGAGCCAAAATGATGACTGCCTAGGCAATGGATTCCTGTTGTTTTGGGTCTGTAAACATGACTGTAGAATCTTTTTATGCTGATCTTCTAGATGAGTTTTATGATGAGGATTGATTTAAAAACTCAGTTCCAGTTGGTTTTTTTGGCATAAAACATAGTTAATCTTCCTTTGGTTAAGGATGCTCTTAGAGCTCATGTAGAGCAGGCTAAGCCCTGATTTTACACATAATTTTTGTATTAATTGCAAACTTGCTGTTAAGTTTAGTGCAGATACGCTCACAGACTGTGAATTAAAACTTCGTTTTGTCTCTGATACTAATTGTTTCCTTTTCTAATGTGTGAATGAGGAGGGGAAAAAGTGCAAGAGATTACCTGCTGACTCAGTGTGGGCTGTTTTTTTGAAACCACAATGGTGTGTATAGTAGCACATTTCACAAATACATGCTTGCAGCTCTTGCTGGGAGTCCCCAAGAACAAGTTTGCATGGCTATTGTTTGCATATTTGCTGCTGCTGAAATAGATGATACTTGAACAGTTTCTTGCCAAATAAGGCAGTTGGCTGGTGGCACCTGCCTTCCCTGGGATTAATATCCCTTCAGCTTGGAAAGAAGGTTTTGTGTATTTACAGTGTGAATGCTTCAAAGCCCAGGAATGGTTTATTACAGCCAGATTTTGACTTAATTGCACATACTTTTCTAAATATTTTATACACCATGCTCTCTTAAATTGACCAGTTGGTTTGTTACCGTCCTGTTTATACTTTGCTCGCATAAAAACACAGCAGTTTTTATGAAGTGTACATAGAGATCTTAATGGCTGCAGTTAGGGGGTGTTTGTCCTTGGAGAACTTGAGTTGATTTGAATGATGGAGATAGTCTGGCATTGAGAGGGTTTATTGTGGGCTGGGTCTTTTTAAGGACTTATTTTCCTCTTACAAGCTGAATATATGCCAATTATATCTGAAAGACTCTCATTTCCTGTATGAAACTCCTCTTGCACAATGAACTACTGAGATGAGAATTAATGTAAACTGAAACGTATCTTACACTGTACTGGAACAGGACAGGAGTTGGAGAAAAGAACCAAAGTTCTTCTGTTTCCTATTGCTTAGACAGTACATAAGGATATAGCAGTCTAAAATACAAAATAAAAGGCTTCTAAGTTCCTGTCTACTTCTTCAAACTCTGTGCATTTATGCCTTTTGAATGACAACTGCCTAGCTAGTTAGATGAAATGATTTGTCAAAGTTGAAATATTTTTACTGTATGCTAGAAATGTATTTATTGTGGTTGTCACAATACGAGTGTATATTTAGTGTTATTTTGGTTTTTGTTTAGTCAAAATGTTTGGCGTTTTATTGGTGGTGGTTTTGCTGGGATGTCTTGGTTGTTGCTTTCCTGTTAAAGGAGACTGCAGTTGCAGCACTTAGCCTGATTCTTTGAGGAAGGGCCATATTCATGTGAAATTTGCTGACTGGCAAACTCAGTGAGGTTTATTCCATTCATTTCCATTCCAACTTTTCCATTTCTGTTAAGTCTACTCTAGTTTAGCCACTTCAAACATCTTCAGAATTTTTAAGCATGTTTACTGGAGGCTGTTTGTTTAGTAGCTTAAAAGTATCGGTAATGATTCCGTGTGGTGTGCGCAGTCCCTGGGGAGGAACAATCCAGCTCGGTAGTGCGGAGTTGATTTAATGGCTTCCTATCCCTAATGGCTGCTTGCCTTTGGAGCTTGGGAGAGCTCCTGCATGACCAGGGTAATTCAGTTTGCCAACCTGACAACTGACTTGAAACCTAAAAGCTTCCTGAACAGAAGCAGCAGTTCAGCTGACTGGGCTGTGCTGTCACATATGTGTCTAAAGCAGACTCCAGGCAGTAGCTGCAGACTGAAGGGATGGGTATGACTGGCTGCCTTGAAGTGAGAGATGGAAGGGGAGGCGGTGAGTTAAATTTGTAACAAACTTTTGTGCCTGATAGGTGTGGAAGAGAAAGATTCAGGGGTATTGGGAGTTGATGGTCAGGGGAGGTGTTGGACCAGGGCAGGCTGTCTAAGCTAAGCAGACCATCCTTGCTGGCAGCAGAGCTGGGACTTGGGCAGGAGGTGAAAAGGGAGTGCTAGAGCTGCCTCCACAGGGAGACCCGCTGGAGCATGAAATCAACTTGAAGTAACAGATCTATATGATGAATCCAGAGACTCTAGTTCTGCTGCAAGGCTGTGAAGTTGTCAGTAAAGCATTTTTCAACTCGCAGGAAATCACAAACAAGCCTTTCTTTAGTTTGTGTATGTTGTGGTCAAGAGAGCAGAGCAAGCTGTTTGTGTAACTGAAAGTCCCACAGACTCGTATTTGTTTGCTAGAGAAATCCAGGAGCTTGGTG
Source organism: Drymodes brunneopygia (assembly GCA_013400955.1). Lineage (NCBI taxonomy): Eukaryota > Metazoa > Chordata > Aves > Passeriformes > Petroicidae > Drymodes > Drymodes brunneopygia. The sequence goes on along the minus strand of VZTZ01022869.1, from coordinate 1,250,838 downwards.
AACATGTCAAAGACTGTAAGAAGAGAAATGGTGGTGTTCTTGTTAAAACAGCTGAATTCTCTTCAGATAAGGTTGATTGATCCATCTGCTATGAATTTCCTATGAGATTCAAGTTGCTGCTGATTTATAGGTACACTCAGCACTCACACCTGAAACTGCAAAGCCCGAGGTGCTGCAGAGTCTTTCATGCTACAGGATGCCCATCAGTCTGAAAGAATGAGTCCTGCCTCAGATCAGATACCCCAAATGACTGAAAAGTCTAGACAGTTTAATTTTGTTTCCACTTTTCTATGCCACTTGTTTGTTGGAGGAGGAATCAATTAATGCTTATGAAACAACTGGATGTTTCAAGATCCCATTTAAATGGTGGGTTTGAAATCACTGTAGCGTTCATTGTGATTCAAAAATTATTGAAATGCTGAAGGTCACGTGCTTGATAACTGGAAGAAAAATAACAAATGATTGTGCAGTGGTTCAGCACTAAATGTTCCCTGCACTGGCTAAGACAAAGGGACTTTTGGGGGGGAAAATACCATCTGGTTTATAATTGTGCATACTCCAGAGAGGGTGGAGTTCTGAGGCAGCACAGGAGTGTTAGTGTCTGTTGTTTCCACACTTGTGTTTGAATTTGCAGCTCCTGTTACTCTTTTAACACCATTTTTCTGCAGTACATAAAGCATTTATTTAAAAATGTGTGCAGCTATGTAACTTTATCTAAATTTATTCCACATTATTATATTAGAACATTTACTTAATTGTTCTTATGAATTTAGAGAAGTCTATATTCTTCTCAAGTTGCCTTGGTTTTGGATTTTATTCAAACTAGCAAATTATGACAACTGAAACTTTCTTGCATTCATTTAGTTAAATTCCTGAAATACAGCTAAAAAATAAGTTATTTTTAAAAGAACAGGAATACAACATTCAGATCTCATTTGCGTTTTGTTTATGAAATTTTGTAATCTGCTGAATGTTTCTGGACTTAAACTACAGTGTGCATGGTTACATGAGAGCATCATTTTGCTAGAAAGCCTGGTTTCTGCTACGAATTTACAAACTCTTCTGCTTTACTTTTGTTGTTCCAGCTGTTCTTAGTTAAGGCTCATATGTGGGCAGCATCTGAAGGTTAGGCAGCTTGCTGACCCAGCTCTATGTTGCTGCTGTGGTGATTCAAAGATTGCAAGACTTCAGAAAAGGTCCAGGAAAGGTTTCTCTGTTTCCACAAGCATTAGTTGCCAACCATCCTGTCCCTTTTGCATCCAGACTGATGAACAGTGTACCTGTGTACCTGTTAAACACCAGTTAACCACTTACTGTATGAATTATGGAAGAAAACAGTGTTTTTAAAAGGGTTATTTAACCCTGAAGGTCATTTAACCCTGAACATGGACTATTGTGAAAAGAGTTTGAAAATAAACTTTAAGCACTATTTCAAAGGTAGAGGTAGAACTATATACTATAACAGTTTTGGATGCTTAATTTTAAATATAATTTCAGGATTTAACTTAGCATTTCTTAGCGTTACTCAGAATATAGTTTATCCGAAATTAAATACTTCAATCCATTTTAATGCCTTCCAGATGCAGTTGCTGCCACTGAATGAGGCTAGACAGCTTTTTTTGTAGGCCTTGAGAAATCAAATTTAAAAGTTAATGAAATCTGCAATTTCTCCTAACATATAGCAATTCATTTTACTTAGGATTTTTTCATTCATGTGTGATACTGGAAGGTCTTTATCAAAGCAGTTCCAAGAGTTTTGTTCTCACTGAGCCCCCCAAGTCTGACTGTATACCTGAGTATTATTTTGTATTACCATCTAGAGGTCCACTTCAGGTACATACAGTATGTTGGATCGGTGTATAGCTATATCTGTGTGTAATACGGCAGGACATAAAAAGTATTCAAAAAGAAAGCATTGTTTGGGTTTTATTTTTTTAAGGTGAGTAATTGCTTCACTGATCTGTTGTTTGCCTTTTCCTTGTAGCATAAAGGAGTGCCATGGATTGCCTCTTATAAACGGACAGAATTGTGATCCTTATGCAACAGTCTCTCTTGTGGGGCCTTCCAGGTAACATTTTAGTATAAAATGAATAAATCTAAAAATGCTGTGATGTTGATTGGAAAAGAAAGTCATAGGTTTTAAGCAAAATCTTGAGAACACAGAAAAATCTTCCAGTGCTTTCATGTGTACATCACATCTCCATGGATACTGGTCTCTCCCCTTCTCTGCCATATGCTCCAGACTGGGATGGTGTTTGGTCTGTCTGAATTGTCTGCACGAGTCAGGAACCACTTGTGACTCAGTTCTTTCTTATGTTTTGTATTGGACTCCTGATTCCTGCACTTCCTGTACTTCCTGTTAATTTATGTGAAATTCCTGTATGTCATGATACAGTCAGTTGCTCACTCACCTTCCTCTCTTCTCTGTTTTTCTTAATGTGTGAGTTTCTTTGCAGCAAATGTGTAGTAATTGGGAAGAGACGAGAGAGGAGGGGGTTGGAAACACCTTCAGGATGCTGCGTTCCAAGTCCCCACAGTTCAAATGTCTCCCTGTTTTGAATCAGTAATCCTCAGAAATTGTTGCGTTCGTTCCTTTAAGAAAAATCCCCCATCCCACACAATCACTATGTGCAAGTCCCTGCCCAATAAGGAGGAAAAGTTTCAGTTGCTTCTTTTTTTGCCACATCAGACCCTCTCCTTTCTCGGATACTGAGGAATTGCCTTTGTGAGGATAGTGCCAGTATGTCTTGTACCAGACTTGCTTGGCTTAAAGACTTTGGAAGGATTGTCCCTGAGTAAGCTCTGCATGGAGCATTTTTTTTTCTCCTTGGCGATAAACACGTTTTTTAGGTTTGGCTTGGGGGGTTTTTTGTTTTATTTGGATTTTTCCTAAGAGGACTAGGGAGGCTCACCAGTTAAACTTTGGAGTCATGGAGCCAAATGGCAAGAAGGTAAATTGATATACATTTTCTGTTTGAGTCCTGGGATATGGATGGAAGTGGGGGAATGTTGGTCCCACAGAATATTTACCCTGTTAGTATGGGAATATATGTGCAAATCTGACAGGAATTCCTGGTTAAGATTTTCCAATCTTATGCATGTGTGACTCATGTACCATGACTGGAATATTTACATGGCCAGCGCCTGAAAATAGGTAGTTGATACTTAGGGCAATTTTTCTTCTCCCTTGTCTGTTTTTCCCACATATTTTATATTTCTTTTTATATTTTTATATTTATATTTCTTTATATTTATCTTTTTGGAAAGCCATTTTATACTACCGCAGCCCTTTGCTAAATAAAAAAATAAAACTGTATTCCTTTATAAAACTTGCAAAATTAAAAAAAATACCAAAACAAACCCATAGGGAATTGGAGGCAGTTGCTTTGTTTGAGCCTGTGCTGCTTCATATCTAACATTAGCAGCAGTTGCTTTCAAAGAAAACCTTCAGTGCCTTGAGTGTAAGCCTCTGTAAAGAAGTAGTCAGGATTTCATCAGCAAAAGAGGGTGGGAAAAACAGATACTGCAGTTGAACAAGACAAGGAGAAGTGTGCTCATTACCTGCAGGCAGTGGTGAAGAAATTTAGATTTTAGATGCTTTAGAAATTCTTGATGTATTTTAATTGATATGTGTAAGTTTTACCTGTTTGTGAAATTAAATACAACCTTTGAGTTGGATAGATGCATGGTTAACTGCATTTAAAAGTTTCGCTCTTCAAACTGTATTGTGAAGATGAACTAACTTTATTTTAAGATTTTCCTCATTGATTAAGTGAATTCTAGAATAACAAAAAATGTTTTAACTTAAATGCATGGGTCCTTCTTGACAATAGAATGTCTTTATAATTATGTGTTTAAGTTGTCTATGGTAAAAATTTTACCACATTGGAACAGGAATGACCAAAAGAAGACCAAAGTTAAGAAGAAAACAAGCAATCCGCAGTTTAACGAAACATTTTATTTTGAGGTAACTTTTTGTATGCTATTCTGCCTGTTTATCTATTTTATGCAACCCTTCAGATATTTTTAAGCAAGCTGCATAGCAGTACCTAATGCAGAAAGCTCTCTTCAAGCAAATTGAAGAGCTTTAACTGGCCTCCCAAATGCAAGTGAATGACATACTTAAATTTCTGTCTGCTAGACAATAGCATTCACCTCCAATTGCTGTGTGAAAAATTACTTCCTCACAAGCACATATATGAAGGTAATTCCCTGTCTTGAATCACTTTGTATATCATCTGTTCCCATCTGGAGGTCTGAGAACTTTAACCTATCCCATGAATTTCTATTTAAATATTTTCAAGGAGATTGACCTAAAAAACCCAAGCAACTTATTTATTTAATAAAGTAATGTAGTTATTATACCCAAAAAAGTTCATTTTATTTTAAAAAAAGAGTTGACTGTGTTGTTATTTAGCAGTTGATCCCAATTCTGCTTGAGTTACCTGACAATGAAACAAATTGTGAGTTTAAATTTTCATCTGATTTTTCCAAGTAGTAAAATTCAGATTTGCATTTAAAACATGCTGTACTGAGAGTTGGAAGGAGTGCAGCTATTCCATGTGCATCAAATGTATTATAATTTACTGTGTTCTGATGAATCCTGGTCCTGCTGTGGGACTTGAGTGAGAAATAGTTTCATGCCAATGCATGTTTCAATGGATGGTGTGTATCTCAGTTGACCTGCTCAAGGTACTCAGTGTGATTTCTTAGGAAGTCAGATATTGGGATAAAAATGTGATCCAAGCCACTCTGGTAACTTTTGGACTTACAATTTATTGGAGTTAAATTGAGAATACAGTCAGCCAAGAAATGAGAGTGTAGATGGGAGATTACAGTTGTGTTGCAACTAGGGTGAGTGGGCTTCTTATTTGTTGTTTCTTTAAACACTTCAGAGCTAACTTCAGTGCTTTCATGGGGCTCATGCCAGAACAAAAGAATTGTTGGCAGCATCATGTCACACTACTTGTTTTTTCTAACAGATCTATGCTGCAATTCCCTCAGATGTCAGCTAGCCCTCAGTAGGTTCCACCATGAACCTTCTTGACCCATTTTTCTCCTGCTTTCTGGCAAAAGGCAGTTTGTGTGGACAGCTGACCTTTTTTCTTTGTAGCAGGAACAGTAACTATTTACCTGTGCTAGAGGTAGGGAGGGTTTTCTTTGATTTTTGATATCCATAATACAGAAAGTATGTTAATAGCAGGAATTTACTTGCAGGTAACCAGGTCCAGCAGTTACACCAAAAAGTCCCAGTTTCAGGTGGAAGAAGAAGATATTGAGAAACTAGAAGTCAGGTAAGCTGTGTGGATCAGAAAGGGATTTCATAGAATCATTAATAAATCATAATATTTTATCTTCAAGGTAATAAATACCTGTTTTATCTTAGTGTAGTTTCAGAGAATTATTCATCAGACTTGTAGAAAAGATGACATAGAAAAGATCTCTTTTTTTTATTTGTATTTCTTACTGAGTATGAGATTTTTTGTTTTGAAGTAAATAGTGGTTGAGTGTATCTAGCATTGTAAACTTATTTCCTGTGCCTGTGAGTAAGGAGGTATGAGTACTTACTATCAAATGATATTAATTTGGGCAGAATATTGGTAATAGAACTTGTACTGAAAGATACCGGCATACCTGATCCTGGTCTATAGTTTCAAATATAGCTGGCTGGCTTAATAAAAAAGAGGGAAAAGCCTCTTTTATGAGATTATTACAATTTCACTTTGCTTTTTAGAGGAATATTTGTGTTTCATCTTTTCCTTGCAAATGCAAATACTCAAAGTATGTTCCCCTTTTCTGCTGCATTACCCTCAGGGCAGGTCTGTCTGTATTTATGCAATGTAGTTAGAACAGAGAGCCCTGTACTCAGTTTCTTTTCTTTATTGTGCTCCTGCACATACATGCACCAAATCTACTGAATTACAGAAAGTCTTCAGGGCTAGCATATGTTTCCTAACAGGCAGCAGAAGAAAAATTTAGTAGTTAATCCAAATAGCCATTCTAGAACTAACTTGGTATGTGCATTTTTAACTATTAGCTTCATTAATTAGAACTGTATATTTTGTTATAGATGCAAATATATTTAGAAAAATAGTCATGCTCCAACAAATCTAGTTGTCTTTTGTTTTTGTTTTTTTTTTTTTTGTTCTTAACAACTGCTGTCTGTCAGAAATGTCAGAGAGGTAAGAAGTAATAGAGCAAACGCAGGGTGCATGTCTGGAACCTGATTCCGTTTGAGGTTGTAAGCGTACGAGCTGCTGCTTGGAAAAACAAGCGCATGTGTTGGTGTGGCATTGCAGTGTGCCAGGTTCTAGCAGTTAGGCAGATATTTAAAAACATTGGTTACAAAGTTCACGAGAATTACCTGAGAAGAAATGTGCACAGTTTTGGGGGTGGAGTCTGCGCAGAACCCATACATTGTGCCAATATCACTTTTATTTACTGATGCAAAGTCTGCAAGTCTTAACTTTCACTGTTTGTTTCTTTATCTGTTCTTTATGGGTTAATAAGCCACTTGTTTGATTATTCTTGATTTATTTAGAATGGAGTGAGATTTCTAACATTTGCTGCCTGCATGCATGTGGATTAGTGCTGTAAGGCAGTTATTGTAAACTTTCTTATTTCTCTTTGGGAGAAAACTAAGCAATGTTCTTGTTTTCAGGGTTGACCTATGGAATAATGGGAATCTGGTACAAGATGTCTTTCTAGGAGAAATTAAAGTTCCTGTGAAGGTGTTAAGAAACGATTCCTTTCAAGCATGGTGAGAAATGGTGATTCAGAAGTGAATTTGCTCATGTCTTGCTTGTTTTCCCTTGCATAGGATATGTTTTACTCTACCTATTCATTAAACCATGTCTTCCTGTTCTCATCTAGGTAAAACATGTCTTCCTGTTCTCATCTAGGTAAAACATGTTTCTAGAGTTTCTCTGCTCAATAAATTAACCTTGTCAGTGGGTACATATAGCTCTGCTCTTCCCCCTGTCTGCACACAGTCACAGAATAGTTGCTGTGTTTGAGGGGGAAGTGTGGGCAGTGAAGGAAGGGAGGATGGACTGTAACTGTCTTTTGGTCAGGTTGCTGGATTCCAGTGATCTGTGTGTGCTCTTCAGCCTACCCAGCAAACCTGGGTTTTCTCAGAATTGCATCACTTGTAATTAAATTCCTAAATCAGACTTCCAGAACGACTGATGAAGAGTTTATTTGATCATTAGGTATGGCTTTTTTTTCTTCGCTGGGGAGGCTCCAGAAGTGTCTTCTGGAACCAACCCAACATCACGTCAGGGGAGCAGGCACAGGAGCTGGAAGGGTGAGGTATGGAGGCAGTTCAGGCAAGAAACACTTCTGCGTGGGACATCTCAGCACCCTCCCTTCTGATGTTTTGGGAGCAGGAGCCCATCTCTAGCTCCTTTACTGTCCCAAATGCTTAGCAGCAGGAATGGATGAGTGCAAGGGATTTGAGTGCCTCCAAGTGTGTGAAATATTCTGCTTCTAGTGAACCTTTCAGTACATGAAAAAGCATGGAGGAAGTGCTTTCATAGCCACACAGAAAACACATGGGAAGGAAGTGGGTAAATAGGAACTAAATGTAACACAGGTCTTGGCCAGGAACCGTTATGGCTCTGCTCCATGTACCCACCTCAGGCTCCAAGTGTCATGGATGTGTCAGAGTTGAACTCAGACTCTTGGTGCTTGAATGTGGTCCTGTAGGTGTTTGTGTTGGAGTTTCTGGTTTTTGCATGGTGTATTGCAGACATGGCTTGTTCTGCCAGTGTCTGATCAACAGCTGTATGACCATATTGATGTAAAAACAGCCTCTGTTAACAACCTGCTGAGAGAAAAATTATATCAGCATGGGCTCACTGCCTGTGAGCTGTGTTTGTGTAGCTTTTTGAATTTGCCTAACTCATGTCTAGTTCTCTTGTCTCTGCTAATATGCTTTGTAGGCACACCTTACATTGAACATCCTCATGAGTATGATCTGCTTATCGAAAACAGTTCTGTGATTAAAAATAACAAATCTTTTATACTATTGCTAATTTGCATAACATGGTTTTGAATGCAGTTGAAGTGCAGCAGAGAAATTCACTGTACTACTAAATATTTAAAAAATAACCCTAAGAGTCAAGCTGTTAAGGAGAGGTTCTCCTGGTAAATCAGTTTTACTTCATGTTAGCATGCCTTCATGGGCACTGCATCTGATTATGAAAAGAAGAAGTCTGATCTCCTGCTTGTAGAAGTCCAAATATACATGATTGTAAAAAAATATTTGGAGATGGGGTTTCAGTTTGTTGAGGTGAGTGTTGAAACTACTGTGACACCACTTAAAAGCTGTTAACATTTTTGTGGGGCTGCACCTCCTGTTGGAATGCAGTGAAATTGTTCAATGTATTTTGTATTAAGAGTAGAAAAAAAACGGCTTTTTCCCTTATCTGGTTTTTCAAGAGTGGAGCCTGTTAATATTACATGTTTTTTCTGGTCTCAGACAAGACCATTTAAATTCTTCACAATACCTGTTTCACCTGCAATGTACAACTAAATACAACCTAGATGTAAAATGAGATGGCCCAGTGTAATTTCAACCTATTCCTGCTATTCCCTGGTAACCTACAAAAAGTATATCCTATTTCACTGTTTGCAACCATGCGAGAAAATAAATTTAAGTTCCATTATGTGGCTCATTTTTTTACTTTTGTGAATTTTTTTGTCAGTTTTCAGATATAATGTATGTATACTGAAATAGTTAAATGTGATACTTTCTTTATTATGGAATTAGCCAAATGAATGACAAATAGGAATCTAGTATTTTGTAATTGTACTGTTGCTTACAGGTACTTACTTCAACCAAGAGAAAATGGAAACAAGTCTAAAACTGATGATTTGGGATCACTTAGATTAAATATCTGTTACACTGAAGACTATGTACTTCCATCTGAATATTACACTTCTCTAAGGAACTTGCTGCTAAAATCTTCAGATGTTCAGGTACTTTTGTTGAAAATTTCATTAAAGTGAAAACTAAAAATGAATTTTGCAGTTGTGAGACAATATGAATTACTCGTATCTAGATAATTGGTTTTGTTTCTTTGTGGTAATTACTTCTGTCACACCCAGATGAACAGCTTCTAGAACTTTTACTTCTGCTGCAAAGTACCAGGATTTTCTTCTTATTTTAGAAGAACCAGTAGAAACATTGAAATAACCTGTGCTATGTGCCTGGAGGAGATAAAATGCTTTGTTCTCATCGATTGCTATTTTCAACGTTTTATTTTTCCATTGGCCTCTATTGGGTTCTTGGATTGGAAAACTCCAATGGTAGAGGTTTTCCAGGGACACCGATTCATTATTGGCACTGAAGGGTGGATAATTAACAAACAGGATCTACTTTATAATTTTTTCAAATTCTACTTCTGCATTGCTTCTGCCTTCCCCAGGATGTTAATCAGCATGACTGGATTTCTCACACGGACATGGTGACAAAGAGGGAAGTGTGATAGAGGGTTTGCATAACATTGGGTCAGGAATCAAATTGTAGTAAGCAGGCTTTATATTCTTAGGTCTTCTACAGGTTTTCATCAATTCAGTGTTAGTGAAGTACTGACAGAGGAGAAGAAAGATAGAGGAGGCATATGTGACTAAAGTTTTTGCTGACCCATATTCAAATACTGCTTTGCTGGAATGGAGGAATAGCTGAATATAGAGGTAGCAGCAGTCAGCAGCTGTCTTTCCTACTGACATAATTTAGTTTTTGTATTGAAATTCTCAACTGTACAGTGGCAACAAACACTTCAGAACAGTGAGAACTTTAATGTCCCCTGATTATAATTATAAAAGTCCTATGAAGATACATGACATTATAGTAAAACTTTAAAAAAAAAAGAGGCTTCCTGACTCTAACTTGGGTTTGTGACAAAGCCATAGTTTAACCCTTTAGGGAGAATGAAAAGGGTGAGTAGCTACTGAATTCCATTCTTAAATGTATTTCTAGAGTAGATAATACTGATTTTCAGTTAAGTATTTCTGGAATGGAAGCTTTTAATTGCCATGTTACACAGCAAATATTGAAACTTTCTGTTAACAACCTTTGTCTATAGTCTCATTAGATTCGATCTGTACTTTTTCAAATACACAATGAACATTTAACTACTTTACTCAGATTTTGTATCCTGCTTTCTCACAGCCTATTTCTGCATCTGCTGCCTACGTCCTGAGTGAAGTGTGTCGAGACAAGTACGATGCTGTGCTGCCCCTGGTACGGCTGCTGCTGCACCACCATAAGCTGGTGCCCTTTGTTGCAGCAGTGGCAGAACTAGACCTGAAGGACACCCAGTATGTATCTCATGTTTATTGATGTCATGCTTTCTAAAATTATTCTTAAGAGTTTCACAGGGCTTCCTGATACAGTACTGATAAGTAAGCCCTTTGGTTTCTTTCTCTCATTATGTAAAATTGACTAAATATATTCATCTTTTAATGCTAGTTTATAAAAACATTCAATAAAATGAGTTTGAAGCTGGCAGAATTAGTGGTTCTGGGCAGTTTGGTAAAACTTTGTCTAAGAGTACAGTTTTTATTTTAAATGTCATTATTTGGCCACTCTTCAAATTTTGCTATACTTTGGATTAGGACTTATAAACTTAAGTGGAATTTAATAGCTGGAACATCTTTAAAATTGCTGAAAATCTTGTCCTGTTTCCTTTAACATGTGCCTTAAATGAGGGCTACTCTTTTTCTGCAAAGATGCCTTGTAATTAAGAATATGGTCTGCATGCCTTGCAAGTAGGCAGCATGGGAGTTTTCCAAGTAGCAGCAAATGGTCTGTGAATTTGCAGCTCTGTGGTTAGGACAGAAATAAAGCAGATGTAGTGACCACAGAAATAAAGTGAGTAGTGACCACTGCGGTGCCGGGTCATGTCCAGTGGAGGTGTGGGAAGGATTTTGTCACCACAGGACAGTTCACTTCAAAGCACTTAGTCTTGATTTAAATAATGTGAGACAGCTTAACTGTGTAGAAAGAGGTGACTCATAGAAAATAATTTTCTAAACTGCATTTTAGTACACACATTCCATTGTAATTGAACTGTAACAAAGAGAGTTTAAACTAAATCTCTCAGATTAGAAAGATACACTTTGCACAGCTGGCTGTCAGTTTTCTTTAACAGCTATAATGAATGAAAATGTTACCTTGGATTAAATATGTTTTGGTTTAAGTGTCTGGGTTTATTGGTGTAGTGTAGCAAAATGCTGTAGCTCCAAGATTTTTTTTTCACCATGACTACTGGAGGAGAAATTGTATATCACTGAGGTACAATTTTCATTATTTTGGAATTTTCTCTAGTTCTTTCACATGTTCCATACTGCACTTTAATTGTCTAAAATTTCTCAGGCTTTTTCTTAGGGTTTTATTTATGTTCCTGGGTTTGGTAATTGCTGTAATAGTATTCTTGTTTATTCTCTTCCTGTTACTGAGTGCTGTTACAAGCTTGGTGTATAGGTTCTGGAATTCCTGATTGAAATATATGACAAACATTTTTAAAAATAATTATTTAGTTGCAACATAGAGTATGAATTGAACTTTGTGACTGAACTTGTTGCTTTTTCCGTGTTCGAATAAAATAATTCCTTTTCTCACAGAGAAGCGAACACAATCTTCAGAGGCAACACATTAGCAACTCGGTGTGTAGATGAAATGATGAAAATAGTGGGGAAGCACTACCTAAAGGTTACTTTGAAACCTGTTATTGATGAGGTAGGTTATCCTACTGAAACTTCTTTGCGGGCACTCAGCCCGCTGGGGTATCCCTGGCTTCTGGAGAGGCACTCTTGTTTAAGCTCTTTGGGAGGAATCACTCATTTGGGGGAATTCTAGAGGAAAATTTAATTGAGCAATAATTGGTTAAGCTTAGTGGGAGGAGGTGTGTTTTGTTACTTACGTTCCAGATACTTCAAAGTAAACAGTCAATGAAAGTTGTTCCAGCCTGCAACACGTTGCAGAATTTGCCCATGTGATGCTTTATGTAATCAATCCATTTGAAAAAGCACAAACAAAAGTGAGGGTGATCACGGCATGCTGTTACAGATGGTTAGAACCTATTTAGAATTTTATTCCTTAATCTAAGAATCTGGTTTTAAATGGGTGCATTTCCATACTTTCTGTCTGAAAAATTGAACTCCTATAGTTTTGTTTGTTTGTTTCAGATATGTGAGTCTCCTAAACCCTGTGAAATAGATCCCATCAAATTAAGAGAAGGGGATAACGTGGAAATTAATATGGTGAGTTTCCCAACTAGTCTCAAAATCTGAAAGAAAAGCATTTTTAAAAGCAACTCTTTGTAATGGAAAATGAGTAACTCATAGTAGCAATATAACTCTCTGATTTCAGAGTAAACAAACAAAAAGCTGTATTTTCTTACCCCTCTTTACGAACACAGCAATGGAAAAGTCCAGTGGAAAATGGGACAGAGAAGCTAAAGATGACAGTCATTCTTATCAATTTTTTAGGTGTTTTGATTCCTGATGTCCTGTACTCAGCATCTAGATTATGATGTACCTAATTAGAACTGCTCTAGCATTTTTCTTTGAAGTTTTGCTGGCTGCTTCCCTCTTACCAGAGTATGCTGATATTTAAGGCAGTATATGCTGTAATAAAGTTAACGTTCACTTGATATACCTGGGAAATGCTCCTTCCTTGTTGTCAAATAACAAAACCAGGTATTGATAGGTAGTTTATATTGCTAGACAGTGCTTATATACTTTGAGTAAATATCATTAAACTACCTTTTAACAGTTGTAATGCCATATAAACATGGTGAGGCTTTTTAAATAAGCGCTGTACTAAAATTAAGAGTTGAACAGTCAGACACTTATGTTTGTGCTGAGGGGGGAAAAAGGAGAAATGTGAATGTTCATGGTCTGAAAAAATCACCTTTTTTCATAATTGCAGGAAAATCTCCGCTATTACGTGGACAAAGTGTTCCGTGAAATAGTGCGGTCGAGTATAAGTTGTCCTACCCTAATGTGTGATGTTTTTTATTCTTTGCGGCATCTGGCTGCCAAAAGATTTCCAAGTAAGTGTTCTCTAAAAACTTCTGAAACTGGTGTTCAGACTGAAAACGTCTGCAGTTACCTTATGGGGATCATTAAAATTATTGCTTGTCCAAAGCTGTGTTGTGAACTTCAACAGTCAGACATTTGTTTTTCTGTCAATCATTAAGTTATAGTGAAACTTTGTGGTCAATCAAGAGGCATTTTTTGTTTTCTGATACCAAAACAGAGCAAGTCAGAAACTGCAAGACAGCAGCACATGAGAAGTCATCAAAAAAATTACAAGATACTAGAAGAAAAGCACAAATAATAAAGGAAAGGATCTATTTGAAAGATACTTAAAATTTGTAAGACCTGTTCTGTTTATTGCTTCTAAAGAAGCAAGATGTGAACCTGAAAATCAATTTGGCATTTGCATCTTTACATGAACTGCCACTCTGTTAATGATGACCAGCACATTCATAACTTCTGTGAAATTAGCTCTAGTACTACTACAGCTGAACTAATTATGGGTAGTCTTGAGGAGGTGGATAATAAAAATTATTTAATGGGTTTGTAAACATGGCCAATATTATAACATCATTCTTTCAGAATGGTTTTAATACAGGAATAATGTAGTGGGTTTAAAATACTCATATTTCAGTAAATTAAAATCTGAAATGTCCTGTAAAAAGCTACAGGTGAAAAATATGCTCCTCATAATGTGGAACATTTCTCTGATTTATGTTAATCACTGAAACTGAGCCATAAATTGCTCTAGTTTAGACAGTTCTTTCAGGAAAGCTGATTTACCAGATCAGATTGATGTGGTCATTAGAGTAAGAATGTGATCTCACTGTGTTTTTCCCAGTATAAAAGTGTAAATATACCCAAAATATTAAATGATAAAATCCTCATTTACATAATCAAAATTACATAACACCGTGGGTTCATGATGCAACTCGAAATTGCAATTAGATTTGTTCCTATGTGTTGACTGTGTTTGTCATGCAGCATTAATGTGTGTGAGTTATCAGTGAGTGGCTTTCCAGGTGAATAAATCCAATAGCTCCAGAGTTTAGAGGCAGCTGCTGCAGTGTTTTCTCTCGGGGTGCAGCATCCAGCCAGACCTAACCAACTGTGTATGTAAATGCTTGCAGTCATCTCGCTGTTCCTCCCAGTGGAGCTGATGAGCCAGTTGTATAGGAATAGAACTTTTTTTTCAGAGAAATAAGCAATAAACACTCCACTATAAGGAGAACATTTCTTGCCATTACCACCTTTCTCATTTCATGCACTTCATTTTTCTACTCTACTGTAAAATATAGATGTCTCTTCCGATGTTATTTTCTTAAGGATTTTTATGTTAATGTCTCCTCCGATGTTATCTGCTTAAGGATTTTTATGTTAACTGTCTTCATAATTTCCTGTTGAGTTCAGTGCATGTTACATTTCATGGTTTTTCTCTGCAGATGACCCTCATGTACAGTATTCTGCAGTGAGCAGCTTTGTGTTTCTCCGTTTCTTTGCTGTAGCCGTAGTCTCACCTCATACTTTTCATTTACGACCTCACCATCCAGTAAGTCTTGTGAAGCTTTGTTCTGTTTTATTCATACCAGCAGATCTGTTGCTCTTGGAAGGCACCAGTTACTTTCAGTAACTGGGAAATAACATGACTAAATGTCTCTAGGTCCAGTGTCCAAATGAAATAAGATATTTACAAGTCTTTAGGCATCAGATATTTCAGTCTTTATGGGGTGTTCTCAAATGATGTGGAAGAGCTTTCAATATTAAAGATGCTGTGCTTGTTGTGGGAATGTGCTTCTTGGGTAAAATAGCAAAATGACTGAGGGTCCTTTAAAGTATAGGCCTAAACTGCCTCAGTTCTTTCCACCAAGGAAATTCAACATCCAGACATTTATTGCCATTTGTGTCTTAAGCAGAGGTTGTAGAGTTATCCAGTAATTGGTTGGTGTGTTTATTCTGGACTCCACTAGTTGCAATGGTTTGACAAATTTTCCATTTTCAGTTGTCAAGTAGATACACGTTACAAAAAAATTTCAAAGACAGGAGTATCAAGATTAAAAAACATGTATTACTTTTCACTTTAAATACAGAAAATGTAAGAAATCTGCTGTTCCAGAGGTTATTATTATTACCTTATTTTATCTACTTAGGTGTGTTGTGCCTTTAGAAGAAAAAGATGTACTTACTCAAATTAATTTCTTTGACATGATCCAGTTTTTTAAATAAAAAAAAATCACAGGATTTTAATACTTGAGGGTTAAACATCTAAAAGGAAACAGCAAGGCCACTTTTGGAGGCTGTGTTTATAATCCTGTATTAAAATGCAGTCAGTGAGGTAGCAAACAAAGCAAGTAAAAGCCTTAAAGATAAAGTTTTAAATTTCACTTTTTCTTATGAAAACTTGTACCATTTGTCCAGCAGTAGGTCATTATGTTTATTGTTGAGAAGTTTGTTAGATGTGTAGTATGATTACAGGATTCAAGGGTTTCAGATGTTTTCTTAGATAAAAATATTATCCCAGTACTAATATTAAATTCTAATGGTAGTGACTAAAATATTAAACACTGTGCAGTAGCTAATAAGCAATATAATACTTCATATGCATTTTTTTTTCTTTTGGGGCAAAGAAAAGAAATGAAGATGTACCAGATTTACTACACTGTGTAATATAATAACTTCTTTGACATTTTAGTTTTTCCTGAAACTGTGAAAAAAAAATGACCTCTGAATTTTGTTTCATTGTTTTAGGATGCACAGACTTCTAGAACATTAACTCTTATATCAAAAGCCATCCAGACTTTGGGGAGCTGGGGAAGTTTGAGCAAAAGCAAACTTGTAAGGCTATTAAAATTCTTTCTCATTTCAAACATTCTGTTTACTGAAAGTTCATATGAAAGTTTATTTATGTCAATGTACTTTTCCTTTCAGTCAAGTTTCAAGGAGACATTTATGTGTGAGTTTTTCAAAACATTTCAAGAAGAAAAATTTACTGAATCTGTTAAAAAGGTACCTTTTAGCTGTATTTTTTATTGTTGATGTATCTGATCAATGTTCATTATTAGAAGGCTGTGTTAGTGTTCAGTTTTCTACTAGAAAAAAAGAAAAGTTGTGGTCTGTTTCAGACATAAAAAAACCCCAGACCAAAAAACAACATAGCAAAATCAATACAGTAAAATACACAAGAGTTATACATAGTTCACTAAGATAATTTAGTTTAAAAATGAAAGTACATATTTTTTGAAAGAAACTTTATTGGATCTGCTGTTTAGGAACTCATTAAAGAAAGCTTGTGTTACTTCTGGGCATCCCTTGTTCCATTGTTCCAAGGCCCTGCCATACGTTTTCATCTTCTGCATAAAATAACTGTTCTGTTCAAGAAGAAACTGTACATTTATATTTTCAAAATAGTGTTTGGATTTTTTATGTTTCTAAATAGTGTACATTTATATTCCCTCTGTTTTTTTTCCTTAAGTTCCTAGATGATGTTTCCTCTACTGAGAGTAAAGAGCCCAGTGGCGTGAGCGAGCCAGTACATCTAAAAGAAGGGTGAATACCTCTTGAATTTTTATTGTGCACAACAAAATTGGCTTCAGTGTTTTTTCGTTAATGCCAGATTCAGATTAATGCTTATTAAAATGTCTGATATACTGTAGAAATGATGATATTTGTACTTTAGATAATTCTTAGTTTGCAGAATTAGTTTAAAAGAACAGCTGCAAACTTTCTTAACTCATTTTTAAATACTTTAAAAGTAACTAAAAGCACTGAAAACCTATTGAAGACTGACTGCATTACTGTCACAGTTCAGCATGTGCTCTGTGATGGTTTTTGAGGATTGTGAAAGTGTATTTTAAAATAACATTATTAATTTTAGAATTATTCTATGCGCTGTATAAACCTGGCCAGCTAAATGTTCTGCTTTTAAAGTTAGATAAAAAACTACCTTGTAATTGAAACATTTAATGTTCAGTGATAGAATGCTGTTACATAATTGAGGTGAAAGTCACTCTTCCTAAGAAATTAACTCTTTTGCTTGATGTTAATCAAGAATAAGTGATGATTTTAACAACATTCCTGGGGGAAAA
The DNA here is from genome assembly GCA_013400955.1 of Drymodes brunneopygia. NCBI lineage: Eukaryota > Metazoa > Chordata > Aves > Passeriformes > Petroicidae > Drymodes > Drymodes brunneopygia. The sequence continues at coordinate 1,233,706 of VZTZ01022869.1, read as the reverse complement.
AATTTGTTTGGGAAGCAGGTTTATAAGAAGAAAATACTTTTCTTTGAAACAGGCATTCAGATTTCAAATACGGAAGAAACATGTCTCCTATTAAGATACTGAATAGAAATGAAAGAGGAAATTGTAGTGGATCAACACTTGGTTGTAGTAATAATTTGATGGCTGTTGTTCAAAACAAAAGACGTTAGCAGTGAGTACACTTTAAGTGTACTGAGTGCAGTTTTTCTGCCCTTGCTGCTGAGCCATTTTCAGTGTCATCTCATTGATACTCAGTTTCTGATCCAGATAAGGCCAAGTGCAGTCACAGGGAGAAGGTGGCAGGAAGGAGAGAATCATGTAGTTAGATACACCTTATTTCCTTTTGTGAAAATTTGGAATTCTGGATCTGAATAAGTTAAGTATCCCCTCTAAATTTACTGTTACAAGCACCAGTCTGGGCTGTGTGTTTTTCAAACTCCTTTCTTGTTTTTGGAACCCTGTACATGATCACCATACTGGGAAGTGATCTTGAGGGTCTGTTGTGAAGAAGTAGTAGATTTTTTTTTAACATACAATGAAGTAGATTTTTATGTGGCTGCACGATGAACAATAATGTCTTATCTCAATAAATGGTTTGAAAGACTACTGGTTGCATTTCGTTCGATTCTGTTTTTACAGAGAAATGTACAAAAGAGCTCAGGGAAGGACCCGGATTGGTAAAAAGAATTTCAAGAAGCGGTGGTTCTGTCTAACAAGTAGAGAATTCACATACCACAAACAGCAAGGTAAATAATGTTTATTTTACAATTATTTTTATTTTTCAATATTTTCTAAGTGTTTGTAGTTTTTTGTGCTTTTAAAAGTGCATCATTTTTCTCTTTTCCTAAAATACCTATGATGTATTTTGGCTACTTGTGCCTTGATTAATAGAGGCTTCTGTCTGATTCATGCCTATTTTTCAATAATAAAAATGCATATTTTGAGAGCATGAACTGCAATGTCAGTGCCCTGAGATTATAAAACAGTTCTTAAAGATTGCTTCACTCCTCTGTTTACAATTTTTTACAGATAAAGAACCAATTTTCACTATTCCAATCAAAAACATCCTTGCAGTGGAGAAACTTGATGAGAGCTCCTTCAACAAGAAAAATGTGGGTCAAAAGATAGTTTATATGTAATTCTTGATATGTTCTTTAAACAAAAGATTGTAATTAATTTACAGAGTGAATGAAACCCCATTACTAAACACTTCAGCAAAGTGTTCTATGGATCAGGAATAACAAGCTGTATGCAGTATCTCCAAGTACTCTGAACATGGAAATTAACCTGGAAATTTGGATATCTCCACCAGCTTTTCTGACTGATTTTGACTTTGCCTCCCCTTGCCAAAATTTTGGAATGAAGGTTAAGATTACATGACCTTACTACAAAGCACTTGAAATTATATTATGTACTACTAGAAATTTATTATTACCAAACTTGTATTTATTCCTTTTGGTGAGAACTTTCTGCAGTCCCTTCATCAGCTGAGACAGTTGTCCGTGCTCATGGCCTCATTGTGGCCCTAGAACACATTGGTTATTTCTGTTCTTACATCAATCTGATAAAAGAACAGGTGTCACTAAGGCCAAGGATGGCTAAAGGAGAGGCTTCTGAGAATCTTCTGTTACTGTCAGGTTATGAAGCATGAAGGTCATGCTTTGTGAAGTCTGGGGTAACACTTAAAGATAAGTGAATGAAGAGGACAGAAGATGCATCCTGTTCTAATTTATTAGGGTTCTTTCTTAGGTGAGGAGGTGGTGTAGACAGGACACAGGGAGCTGTTCTGATGGGGCTTTTCTCCTCTGTGAAAGAGGTGAAAAGTCTGCTCTAATCCCTTGTCTCACTTTCGCCCTTAATTTGATTTCATTGAATTGCCTGAGCACTGAAACCTATTTCAACGTATTTGAAGTTGCTCAGTAACTGGATTTTTTTACTCAGCAGAATAATGTGTTTCTTCTACAGATGTTTCAAGTACTTCATGGAGAAAAGCCACTCTACATCCAAGCAAATAACTGTGTGGAAGCCAGTGAGTGGATAGAGGCTCTTTGCCGAGTAACGAGGTGCAACCAGAGGAGGCTGAGCTTTTACCACCCCTCTGCTTTCCTGAACGGGAACTGGCTGTGCTGCAAGGCCACCGTGGAGAGCACCGAGGGCTGCGCGCGCTGCACTGCGTAAGTGCCTGCCCTGGGAATGGGCAGGGCTCAGGCAACGTGGGAGTCACTCTGCAGCTTGGAAACGTGACAGCAAGGCTTTCCCTAGCTAATTTAGCAAGACATGCCACTGAAAACAGTTATAAGGCACAAAGTGCTGGATTTCACTAAGTCTGTTACTTCGTGTGCCACCCTGTGGAGGTAAAGAGCTCAGCATGGAAATCACAAATATCCAATGGCTGAGGTCTTTTCATGCAGAATAATAGATTTAATTCAGATGCCAGGCTGAGTGCAGAAATATGACACACCCAGATCATTTGTATGAAATAATTAAAATACTTTGCTGCAGAAAGTTCAGCCTGAAACTCCTCTCTCCTTAATGACTTTTTCTGGTTTCATGCAACCACTTTATTTGAATTTCACATATTCTAAAGCAGTGCACTGAGAAAGTCAGCTAAATAATCTTGGATGTAGATTCTGACAAATCATTTGGGTTTTGTAGGTATATCAGAAAAATTAGTAACATCTTACAATGCTTTAATGTCTTTTTAGAAGCTGCTGATTTCAAACAAATGCTGTGATTTCTTTTAAGAAGGAATATATCCTTAACCGGATAGGTTATATAAATTACAGACTAAGTTTTGTGAAGCTGTCTGTGAGTGATAAACATGTTAAAAGGCTATGTATGTTGAAAAACAAACAGTTTTTACTTGCTTTCAAGAATTACTTATACTGATTACCTGTCTCATTGTTCACCTTTTAGAGATGTTCCTGCTGATACTCAAATTGAGATTGATGGAGACAGAGAGACAGAAAGAATTTACTCGCTTTTCACTATCAACAGGTCTAAATTACAGAAGTTGGAAGGTACTCAAATGATAATTAAGAAGAATTACACTGATACTCAGTTCTAATTCTCTAGGCCAATAACACAATTTTGAGCAATTAAGTGAATTTAACAATTCACCTGAAAATAATAAAAAGTAGAGAAAGAGACTGAATTTTCCTCTTCTCAGTGCCCTGGTGTCTGATATTCTTCAGGCATTTCTTTACAGTAGATATCAGGCATTGTTCTAATTGAATTTCCATATAGGTGATATCTTCAATAGTTTAAACAGAGAGATTACACCTCTAGCTGATTGCTTTTCTGCCTTTGCTGTCCCTTTCCTGACCATATGATGAATTCTGTTGGACATGGTTCTGCTGTAGGAAAGCACTGAACTTCTCTTAATGTGAAGTCTAGAGAGCTGGATGCTCAAGATGCTGAACACAACTAGCAGAGAATAAGCAACAGAACTGTACATACATTTAGTTGATACTGTCTGCTGCTTTTATCTTAATCCACTTTATGTGTAAGCCAGAGTAACTTTATGTTTCAGAATTTTGGAATTACCATTTGCATAACAGTTAGATCTGTTTTTTAATTGTTGAAATTCTGAATGGGACGATTGTGGTTGTTTTTGTAGAGGCTTGTGGAAGTATAGCAGTCTATCAAGGTCCTCGGAAAGAACCAGATGATTATTCTAACTTCACAATTGAAGATTCTGTAGCCACTTTTCATACACTCCAGCAGATAATAGATATAGTAGAAAAGCTGAATGAATCACATGAAAAATACCAGAAGAAGAGATCATCTAGTGCCAAATATGGTAGTGAGTAAGTATTTTATGTAATTTTGACATTGATAAATGTGTATTTTGAAAAAAATAAATCATGGAACAAGGCCAGGCTTGTTGGGGTAGAGATAAGGAAGGTAGAGTAAGAGAACCTGGAGAGAATAAGGTACATTATTTGTAGTAGTATTTTTACTACTGTTTGTAGTAGTGCAGCTTTTTACCAGTTGTTGAAGATCCAAGTTCTTCTGGTGTGGGATTCATCTGTTCCTGTTGGGATTCCTGTAAGTGAGTGCAGTGACTCTTTTGTTACCTTGCAACTTAACATTTCAAGTGCACACCAAATTTATCCATAACAATATGCCTACCTTCTAGGGGTTTTTTTCTTCACCATTTTGGTTAAATAATTGAAATATCAATTATATGGAACTGTCAAAATCTTAGTGCAGAAACATGTCTTTCAGGCAATATATGTACTATTTGTATTCCACTTGCCATACTCAATGATAAATGCTTTTTCTTGTGGAGGTAAAAAAACCCCTGTTGTTTAAAGTACATTGTTGTTCCAGAGCACACTAATTCTCTTCAGTCCTGGCTTATGCCTCTGGAACACCACTAGCAAGTTTTCAGATTTCTTCTTTGCATCAATAGGGATTGATTCACCAAGCAAAAAAGAAAAGCTCAAACCCTGATTTGGTTTGCCTAGGTCAGTGTTTGACCCAAGTTGTTCAGAAAAATTGACTGTGATTTAGAAGTTCCATGTGAAAGTAAATGAGGTCTTTGCAAATCACAAAATTTCACGATTAATGCTAGAAATGGGGTTTTTTTCCTTAATAAATTAAAATCGTAGGATGAGAACTAGAAAGCAAATGTTAACCTTAAAAATATTTACATATAATATTTTGGTTTTTTGCAGAGAAAATCCGATTGTTGGAAAAGTTTCCTAACCAAAACGAACTGGCCCACTTGGATGAAAAAAGAAACTGGAAATGTTCTAGAGTGTTTTGGTTTTTTGTTTGTTTTCTTTTTTTTAATTCATTATATGCATTTTTGCAAAGTATTTAAGAATGAGCATAAATGCTAGTTGTGTTGACAATCTATTTAATATTTAATAGAAAAATATCTTCTTGGAAATCTGGTCTTTAAGGTTTATTCTCATTTTGCTGAAGAACTTGAAGTTCCAGGTTCTTGAAGTGACAGATGTGAATAAATCTAAATGTTGTTTTGCCATTGTTGTCTTATTGGAAAGAACTTTCTAAACAAATAAGCTTTTTCATGGAAGAAAATCCACACTGCATTTGTTGGTTGGATTACATCTCAGTACAGACACTGCAAACTTACATGAGTTTACCATGAGTGCCTGCCCTGCTGATACAGATCTCGAAACAGAAATCCCAAGATCTTATGATGTGGAAAAGATCTGAAGCTTCACACTCGATACATTTGACTTCTTTTTTCCTTGTATTAGGTGTTGTCAGGACTTGATTTACCTACAGCTGAAGTTCTATAGAACCATGCAGTATGCTGCAAATAATCTGGACAGCAGATACCAGTGTTAGTTATGTTATTAAGTACTAAAGAAGAAATCAGGGAACTTACGTTGTACCTCTTGTTTACATTTGGGGTGAGTAATATATGGAGTGACATTAGACCACTATATTTTCTTTGGCATTTTTTAAGGTACATATTTTTTTCTTAATCTAAAAAGAAATGCAGGGTAGTAACATTCTTGTTAAATAGGTTTGCCTACAGATAGAGAAATTTAAATGTGAACAGATTGTGGTTAAGTACTGATCAATTAACATCATCCCATGTATGATTTAATTTCTTGTTTTTATAAAAAGTAATAACTACGTCCAGCTGAACTTTTGACTACAAATCTAATAAATAATCTCTATTATAATCACTCAAAGCACTTTAGATATCTGGACTATCCCAGATTATTTTTAGATACTTTGTAGTATCTGCTTGTTATGATCAGTTGAATGATCAACATTGTTTTGTCTTTAAGCAATGCTTCAGTGAATATTTTTGTATCTTTAGTTACGTGGATTCGTATTTGCCATTTAACACAATTTTAAACTGGCATTCCTGACTTCAGTAAGATTAATTTTTGCTCACTTCATCTGAGAAGTTAGTTTTCTGCTGAGAAAAAGTATATGTATATAACCAGGAAGAAGCAAAGGTATTAATTACTGTGGCAACTTTGCTTCATCAGTATTAAATACAATGGTACTCCTTGGAATATTATTTTTAATAAAAGTTGTATGTGGTACTTTTATTTTTAAAGCATTTTCTGTGGGGTCTTTTGTTGTTTTGCTGGGTTTTTTTTTAGTTTTTGGTTTTGTTCTGTTTTTCCAATCACGATTTGGCCGAATTAATTAGGAATGTAACTTAGACTAGAAATCCACAATGCTTGGAACACTTAGCTGTTGAAATTACCACACATTTATAATACTGTTGTAGGAAGGCTTTTTATAATGGAAGCATGGTGGCAAGACAGGATTGAAATTTCTTTGGAGTGAATGTAACTTGTTAGAATGACTTTGGTTTAATACCAGGATATTTTAGAATATCTGGGATTCAGTACTATGATCGCAACATCACAATCATTTAATCACCTCAGCTGGTTTTGCCTTTTCCTTTTTTACACATTTGATGGGTTTGACAGGACTTTTATTTGCCAACAGTTGAAACTGAGGGAAAATACAGCAATGCCAATAAATGTGTTTTGCCAAGACAAAAGTAAAAATTAATTGCCATTAATCAAAAGCTGCCATTAAACGAAGTTGAATGTGGTTGAGTGTCAGAGTTAGGTTTTGTTGTATATGAATTAACCCTGTGGCAAACCCTCTTCCTTGGAGCCATTTTCTGTTGTTTTCAAAGTCAAATTTATGAAAAACTTGAGTTATATACTCTTGCAATGTTGGGGTTTTTTAATATGCACTTTTTTTTTTGCCTTGGTACTGGAATATTGAGGAAAAAAAAACCCAAAAGGCCATTGAATATTTTTGACCATTAAGATTTGATTTCTCATTTTGTAATGTTTTAAAATGCAGTAGATGTTCTAGAATTTAATTAGGTACAGGTAGGATGATTAATAATAAAAGTTGCCTTCATTTTGATTAGTTTAGAAAAGTGATGTTAGTAATTAGTTCTGTTAGGATTGTAAAAGTTTTAATGTTATTATGATGATGTATTGTTGAATGTATTTTTATTTAAATTTTATTTTCTTATCAAGACATTAAAATGTTTTGTAACATTGCTTGAGAATAACTCAGAAATAAATTACAACAAACCTGAGACAAGCTGTGTGTTTACTGTGAGCCCTGGCTGTTTAAAATGTTGGCATTTGCCTGAATGAATGGGGGGGGTTGTTACATGCAGGACTTGGGTATAAAGAGAGAAACCTAATTGATGGCAGGGGCAGAACCCACCAAAATTAACCTGAAGGATGTGGCATCTGCAGCATTGTTGCATTTTAAATTGGTGGTTGGGGAGAGAAGTGCTGGTTCAACATTTAGTGTAAGAGCACGCAGAGAAACCTTAGGAATTTGACAGTGTTTAAAAAGTTCACAATGATTAGTCTGGTGTGTTGAAAGACAGCTGGTGCTGTGTTGTTAGTGCTAGGTGACTCATTTTTTTTCTTGTTGCTGATTTGTGTTCCATTACCTGTGCTGTGTGCCAGTACAGGCTGTAGAATTTGTCAGAACTATTTAAAATATATTGCATATGGAAAAAACAGTGTTTACTTTTCTCAGTCAGCTTTCTTTTTTTTTCTTTTTTGTGTAATCTGGGCACTTTTTTGCCACTCACTCTTCCCTCCTGTGCTTATGGGCATTTTTTATAAGGAAGTTTTATACAAACACTTTTTAATGCCCTGAGGTTTTTTGTTTCCTTGTGCAGAGAACTGACCTGTTGTCCTTTGTTGCCAGCGTGAAAGCTTCTGTCAGGAGTTACAGTGCAAATCTTCCAGTCATTTTGGATTTAATCTTGATTAATCTGAGGTAAGATGTGTTAAGGCCCAGTATGAGTTGTTGCTACATTCATTTGCAGAGATTAGAAAGCAGAGGAATATAAATATGAAATTGGAAGTACAGGAGGAAATTTTTTTCTGTGAACATTCAAAAAAAGAATTGTACGTGTTCTGTAATGATTATAGCAGACTGATCCTTTCTTTTCTCTGCTGCCTTCTCCAACCATTCCACTAACCTGAGTTTTCTCTAACCCATGACACCAAAAGGGCATTCCCATTTCAGATCTGTAGATGTACCACTCAGGGATGTGGTTTAGTGGTAGATTTGGCAGGGTTGGGTTAACAGTTGAGCTTGATGATCTGATGGTCTTTTCTAACCTAAATTATTCTCTTAATAAATGTATGATAAATGCTTTACAAGACATTGCCTTTAATTTCTGGTCATCTGTATGACAAAGTTTGCAACATTTACTCATGTGGTAAGGACAGATCCAGTATTGTGTTTAAAAGAGCATGTGCATGAAATCCAAATCACACCAATAAGATCCCAATAACAGGCAACTCCTAGTAGAATGCACAAATGCTTGCAATTTACTTAAAGTACTTACAAATACTTACAGAACCATATTTAACTAAGATTTATGTGATTTATGCACATTAAATAAACCAGAAATTCTTCAACAGCAGTAAGGAGAGTATATCAGTGTTACTGTGTCCAGCTGTGATGAGACTACTGCTGAAATACCTTTTGTATTCCTGGGATTCATCATAATAAACAGCTGTTTAAAAAAATTAATTACAGAGTTTAAGAGTAGAGCTGTATGAATTGGGGGAATATAGCCTGTAATTCATCTGAATTACTTAGAAAGGCACTTTGTGTACCTAAATCAGGGACAAAAACTAATAATTGGTTGCTTTACAATCAGTGTAAGATTTAAAAAGATCCAGTGGGTACAGTGTTCAGGAAGTGCATATGCTCTGTAAGCATTTAATTAGATACAGAAATTAAGAATTTTAATTAGATATTCTTGGTAAGAATATTTTGGGTAATTTTTTCTTTTAATAAAAGCAAATAGATGACCTTGCTGCAATGTTTTTAAAATATTCTTTATGTTAATAAATGTTTACGGAAAATAACAAAATTCATCCATCTTGTTTAATACAATTTTCCATAGAATATCTTGTGTGATCAAGATTTTTAAGTGTTTGAGTCCATCATTATTTTAGCATAATTACTATTGCAAATGCCATGGCAGTTGTATGAAGTCTAGTTAAGAATTTCACCAAAAAGAGGATGTAGATCATTGTACTGATTTTAGAAACCTTATGGACCCAAACAATTCAGTTTGCTTTAAGGTGTTGTGATGTTGTTCCCCACTTCCATCTTTTATTTTTGGTCATCCTTTGTACGCAGGGAAAAAAAGCTGAGAGAATCATATGAGAGAATATGAGAGAATCATAGAACAGCCAAAGTAAACCTTCTGTGTGACTTGAATTCAAGATTTACAGGTAGAAATCTCTTACCTCGTCCCTCTGATTTCTCTAAAGATCCGAGATATCCTGTGCTTTATGGTGGCAAACTCCAGTGTGTCCAGGAGCAGAGAGGCTGATTGTGTCTGTTGAGCAGCAGAAGGCTCCAGAGGCAGGCAGCCCTGTTCCAGCAGCCCTTCCCTCCCGAGCAGCACTGACCCCTCCAGAGGATCCCTCCAGCAGCTGCCTGAGCTCGGGCTGGAGCTCCTGGGTTTCACTGGGCCCTCACTCCTCTGTCACTGGGACGCTGCTGCTGCAGCATACAGAAACAAGCCTGCATCCCATGGCAAAAAGCAGGGAGCAGAGACTAAATTAGTAAGAAGGAAACTCCCCTTTAAGAATCAAGCAATCTACAGTACTGCTCAGACCTGACAGTGGCATCTTTCTTCCACAGACTTCAAAGTACTTAATGAAAGCAGGGGAAGTGTCTACCATTCTGTCTCTTCTTTCCATACTGGCTACGGCAAGGCACTATGCTTTGTATAGCAATGCAAACTTAAAAAGTCCAAGAGGAAAGATGTAACTTTTTGTAACACAAAACAAACAACCATTTTGTGACAACCAAAACTATTAATCTAGCTTCCTCCTGAGTAGTTCATTCAGATTCTAGTAGAGTTCTTCCATTCTGTCATGGTGTGACATTTACATGTATATTATTTATATATATACACTTGAATTTTAAATGCATATTTTTGGCACTACCTTGGCCAAAATCGAAAAATAGAAAGGTAGGTCAAGGTAAAAATGTGTTGTGACATGGTACACAGGATGTAATGTCTGCCAGTGTGAATAATGAGAAAATAAAGCTCACCTGTGCAACACTTCCTAGTAATTTAAATATGTGAGTAAAGGGAGTTTCTATAGGCAAGTTATGTGGCTTTTCTTTCTAGTATTTTTATTATTTGTGGTTTTGGTTTGGTTTTTTTTGAGGCGGGGAGGTGTGGTGTGGATTGGAGGGCTGCATTTGCTGCGAGTGGCTTATGGGGTCTATCCTGATACTAGGCAGGATCCAAATACCAGTGAGATGTTAAAAACAGTAAGACAGACTGTGCTACCTCACCAATTTATAGGAAGTGTCCATATCTCAAAGTAAGTGGGATCTGTGCCTCCACACAACAGAACAACATAATTTGGTTTCCAGTTTTCAATTCACAATGCAGTTCCATTCTCAGAGAGCTAACTGCAGCTGAAATAGGCAAAATTTTATCTTCACAGGTTTTCTAAATTCAAGAATGGAATGCGAGACAGAGGTCTAACCTGAAAATCAGCACTGTTCAGAAGTAATAGTAATAGCTGAGTTTTACTCCAGAGTAAAACCATTAGCAAACAAGAATACAGTATAGAATTTCATTAAGCAGTTAGGGGTCTTTGTGTCTTTGGCTTTTAATCTCTGCTGGAGAATGAGAGATGGATGATCCAGGGTGTTGTGTGAAGAATGGAGAAGTTCCAAGGGTTTAGACTTGATTAAAGCAGCTCATCAAAGTCAGGATCTCTTTAGTCTCCTGTGACACAGGGTTTTCTGTTAAAGCAGAAAGGTCATTAAGGGTTTTTTTTTAATAAGTTCTGTAAGGATTTCCCTTCTGTGTGTTACATGTCATGAATGTTCATGTATTTCACTTGAAGGGTAAAGCACAATGCATTTAAGAATCAGAATTACTGCTGCTTCTCTGTCTTTGAGCTCATTCCTGGACTTTTATGAAGTTCATGTCTGATCACATACATTTACAGGAATATTGGGATCTTTTTGCTATTCTGTGCAGCAATATATTTGTGTGATTTCTTCCTATCCAGCGAGATCCTCCTAGTGTAAAAGCATGCAATTTATTCCACAGATACATTGTTTCCCTAATTCCTGTAGTGATTTCCTCTGTATTTTGCATGCCTGCTACGTGCTTCTGTTTCACAGAAACTGAACCTATCAGCATTGGAGTCTGTTTTCCATTTTGGCAATTGCATCTGGCAAAAATCCTGAGGAGCTACTACAGGTGGATTTGTCCCAGGTGGTGGAATGCTCATACAGCAGCATTCCCTGTGCTGTCTTCCTCTCTTGGAGCCCCACTGTGGCCAAATCTTGGCCCCAACTGGCCATTAATAGACCCATGTAGCATATTCGTATTGGGAAAGAGGCACAGAGAGACACAGATAACCCAGAGTTTAAAAAATAGTTTTGGCAGAGAACTATTCTTAAGTTATTTTCTTTGGCAGATAAATTGACAAAGTTCTGAAGTGTTTTGATATATGTTAATCTATTGACAGAACAAACAGTAAGTGGGATAATACAGTTCAGCACATGCATCAGTTGGCCAAGATAAACACGTACTTACATAACTGTTCTTTGCATTATCATAAAACTGACATTTTTGTAAAAGCTTTGTTTTTAATAAAAATAATTTTAGATTCTGTGTTTTGGAGTAAACAAATCGGAAAAAGAAAACAATAAAAATGTCAAAAAGTTGTAAGAGGAAAGAAGAAAGGAAAAAAAAAGTAACAAAAGCAGGCTATTTCCAGACATCTCCATTCTCAAAGGATTTGTGAAAACATATGCCAGGCATCGTGTATCCTTTCAAACCACTGTCTGTGCAATATTCGGAATTTAGAAAAGTGTATAGAAAATGAAAATGTTCTTACAAGGCAAAGATGCATCTGTATATTCATTTGAAATGGGAGTAAGAGTATGAAAAGAACACTTAGGGGAGTTACATAAGTTGGGTGTCAAACACTTGGAGCTTTGAAAGAGTATTTTTTACATGGAGACAATCAGAATTGATGAATTACACTGCATCATTACTTTGAAATTATTACAGGAATTTAATTGATTATAGACTGTGTAATATGAAGCAATATTTCAAATTTGCCTACTTACTATCATGAATATTGTATTCACAGCTGACAAGTTCTTTTTTCCCATTCTGTAGCACACAATTGGCTTTAATTCTAGCTGAACAATCACTTGATGGACTGAAAGGAACTTGGTTTGAGTTCTCATATTTAGATATTCAATTTGGAATGTTTTCAGTGAATGAGATGAGCAAATGCCCAGTCTGAAATAATGTGATTTTTTTTTACAGTTAAAATCAGTGAAAATGGACATAGGGGAAACTCTGTGAAACTCTCTTGGTTTGTGCTTCTCTTCTATGTGTGACTCCTTAACATCATGACTGCAGGGGACGGATGAATTATAGACTCCCAGAACTATTTCTCAAAAATGGCTTGAAATTTTTCTTATACAGCTCTTCAGGTGATAAAATAGCAAGAAAAAAAATTTAGGTGGAAAGCTATTACTTTATTTCTCTAAGGCAGTATGGATAGAGTCAAAGGTGCCTGTGTCATATTTGCTCTATTTTCACTGCTAATCTGAGCAGGGTTTATATTGGACTTTGCATCATGTACAGCACATGTTTGATGGTTTGACAGCACTCAAACACAGTTACAAGCTCGGTCATAGTTTGCTCTTAGAACTGAAGAAGAATTGCATCACTTAGAGATACAAGGCAAATTGCATAAATTTTAAAACTCCAAAACTCCAACAGGCTTTGTTGTTTGCTTTTTGTTAATCTCTCTTTAGAGGTTGTTGACATTTTGCATAGCAGAAATTAAATGTATTTAAATCTCAGATTTTTTCTTTTAACTTTCGGTATAGATACATTCGAATTTTAAAAATCCATGCAAAGGGCATAAATTTACAATATATTATCAAAGAAAAAGTATATATACATTCTCTGTTCAAACTTTTACAAAAAGCAATTTTTAATTTAAAACTTTTTTGGATTACATCTAGTCCCAGTAATTCAAATTCAGAGGTGCTATGATGGTTTTTAAAATGGACAGAAAAGAATGATGAGTTAAAACAGTGGAGTTGGCAAAGGGAATTGAACAGTGTGGAGTGAGAGAAGTGTGAATCAGCCAAGCTAAACGACCTTATTCACATGTTGTTTAATAGTGTTCAAGGTGCTTCTGAGTTGTGAGTTAAGTAGAAACATGTAATTTTTATTTTTTAATTGAGGTGGCCATGGTGCACGCCAATATTGAAGTGTTTCGCTCATTCTGTGAGCAGTCTTAGGCAATGTGAGGAATGAGAGTTGCAAGATTGGGTTGTCTCCCGCTACTCAAGGCAGACCAAAGAAGTTGCGATTGATTCACTTGCACTACACGTGCCGATAATACTCTGCGTACAAGGAGAACATCCTTCATGAGCAATGACCTGCTCAGTGTCCTGCTGGAACATAAAAGAGTGCTTTAAAGCTCCTTGAACGCATTCTGTCTCGCAGCGAGGCTTCCTTCCCNCTTCCCCGGAGGAGGAGGAGGAGGACAAGAAGGAGGAGGGCCCCGCGGGGGCCGGGCCGCCGCGCTTCGGGGGCCACACGCGGCCCCGTCGGTCACCGAGTCCCCCTGCCCGGTCGGGCCGCGCTCCCCGCGCCGCACGCAGCGCCTGGCTCCCGCCGGGCTGCTCGGTGACCGTCCCGTGCAGTGCCGCCTTCCTTGTGAGGGCTGGTGCTCGTCTGCGGGCAAACCCCGCAAGCCCTGACTTGCAGCCGAGCTGAAGTGTGTGGGGCCGCTATTCGGGGTGGGGGTGTTAAGGGTTTTTTGTTCGGGTTTCACGAAGCAGTTACGGATGTACATCTAAGTTCATTTTTCAAATCTGTTAAACCAGAATGTCTGACTCTACTTCAGAAGCGTGATTACTGGTGCAGTTTAACACACATTAATGTACTGAGAAATCTATTGAGTAAGGGATTAATTTGTTTGGTTTTAAAATCCAGAGACTGTTTGAAAGCACCTTCGTTGTTGACGGATATTACTGTTTTTTGACATCTTTGTCAAATAATGATATTTATCTTGGTTGTTCGAAAACTGTTTAAAATCTTCCTCTACTGTGTATGCATATCCCATTTTTACTATTGGGCTGAGTCATTCTAGATAGAACTATGCTCTCAGTTGGGCGTGCAACACTTTTGGCAGCACAAATGACCCAAGATTCCCTCCAGAGCACCTTGCTTTTGTAGGGCTGGGAACCATGATACTGAAAATGAAGTCAGGATTTGGTTTAACAGAAATGAGACAAAATATGCAATTCTGTCATTTCTCATAAACGTTTTTACTAAGCATCTTCTGTAGAACACAGGAGGTAAAAGGGTGTACTAGAGGAAAAAAACCAGCGCAGAGTGAAGTGGTGGGAGATTGATCTTTTACATAAGCATGTTTTGAAGATTATTTGCTTTTATATGGTAAAGAGAGACCAGTCTGGAAATATGAAATTGGCTTCATTTATCCTGTAAGCCGTAATTTAAAAAATGTATTTATCCCCATTGTAGCTAGTCTGTTACAGGACACTATTAAAAAAAGTCTTAAATTAACAAAATCTTACCCCAAACTATTATAAAAGGTTTTTTTAAAGTTATATTTTTCTCATTATTAGACCAAGGAATACTTTTAATCTGAAACTAGAAAAAAAACTATCAGAAAAATCTGGCAACCATTTTTTGGGAACAAATCACATTGTTAAAATGTGAAACTTGATCATTACTGACTTCAGTTTAGCAATTTCGCGATGACCCTGCCAGAGCGGGTCTGGCTCCTGTAGAGCCACTGCGTCTGCAGTAACCTCAGGTGGGAGGCAGTGCCAGACTGAGACTGGCACTTGTTGAAAGTTAGTTTGTTTGACTTTTGCAAGGGAAGGAGGTGTTAGCTGGCTCCATTTTCTACTGGTTTAGCTCCTTGAACCAGTGTGGTCTTAGATGCACAAGGGAGAGAGGCAGAAATGCAGGTGTTAGCTGGTAAGCGCAGGATTGAAGTTGTACTGGCTTTGCTGTCCTTAACCTTTCAGGCTGACCCCCTGGGGGTTATGGTGTAGGAGTGGGGACAGGTTACTCGGGTGTGGCAGTGATTTCTATCCTCAGCTCTCTGTGCTGCTTCTGTCTAAAACTGCATCTCTAGGGCTTGATAGGACAGCTGATTTATTGTGACTTTCTGCCCTGACTCCAGATCAATGGGCTCCCACAGACCACGATACAAGTTGAGGCACTTTGGCTGAATCTTCCCAGCACCTTGGCCCTTTACTGCTGTTGAAATATAAATTACAGAAACAGACAATAGGAAACGTTTGCTTTTATCTCAATGAGGAAAGGGCAGCTGCATTAGGGTTCTCTTTGTTCTCTGTTACCTGAGAAAAGGAGGAATGCCTGGGCAGATCAGTCTAAAATAGAAGTATTGGCCGTATCTGGCAGAGATGGTAAAAATACTCAAATCTAAATTCCTATTGCACATTATGGTTTTGTCTTCTGGGAGAATATAGTCCAGCTAGTGACATGTAAACCAGATCCAACCTGCAGGACACTTGTTTAAACTAGTTCCTTTTCCTTGGAGGAGATGAAGATGTGTTTGCTTACATAACGGTTGAACACTTTTCTGTTGTGTATGATTTGTGCACGAGTGTATGTGGCAGCCCATGTTGGGGCAAAGAGAAACAAAGGTGTTTTTCCACTGTACTGTGTGACTCAGTGGGAAGCCTGGAAGTTGTCACTCTTGTCTCTTATTTAGTCCTGGACCTGCCATCCAATCCTGAAGCCACAGACTGACATGCATAGAGATGATAATATTTTTAATTAGATATTGTTCTGTATTTATTAACATATGTTATCAAATGTAGCACTATATTTGTATATGACTCCTGTGAAAACTAGATCCAGGTACTTGTTAAGGGAAGCTGCTATAAAAGGTAATAGGTGGTGGGAGTTGTGATGAGAGATGCACAGCCTAAAAAATCAAAATTGTGAATGACTTCCTTAAAAGGAAATGCTGACATCTGAAAAACAAAGTCCTGTAATTAGGGCTTGGCTTTGTGCTTGCTTTGGTCTTAATATGCCTGAGTGCCTTGGCACAAATCTGCGGGCTTTTATATCTACAAAATGCAGAAGGCTTTTTTTCAGCAAAAGTTATGAAAATACCAAAGCAATGGAAAATAAACAAAACATGCTGGAGAGTTCAGAGTCCTGATCTCTTTCAGATATATATTTCATTGTAATTTGCATAGTTTTAGAATTTAGGGGGCTATTTAATGTTAAAGGGCTGAACTAGACATCAAAACTTGCGATTTTTACCTCTGTAAATTTGTTTTAGAGTTTATATTTTCCTCTGACAAACCTATTCTTAAGATGGAATCCTGAGAATCAGATTGAGTCTTGTTCTTGTTTACTTTTAGATGCCTGTCTTAGATGTCAAGCTGAAAACAAACAAGAAGATTGTGTTGGTATGTAGTGACTTCATTCGCTTGTTTTTCAATTGAAGCTTCTCTCAGTATGGTGCATTTTAAAGTTTGAAGGGAATACTGATTTTATTGATGCTCAGAAGTAAGCTGGTGTTTTGTTCTACATTGTATCATCTTTTTGCATTAGTAACACTTAATGCTTTATTTTTGAGCACTAATAAAATCAGTTTTCATGTCAGCTGTGCTGTAAAACAAAACAGCTTCCAGTTTTCTGTCAACACATGCACAACTAAGAGGTTTTTTCTCACCATGTGCGTATTTGAGATCATAATGTACATTTTTGAAGTGGGTAGGAAAAAGCTACTTTTTTCTTCAGAGGTGCATGCCAGAAAACACAATGGTAGTACAAATAAAAATCCTCTGTTCTGAAATAAATGTGTGTCTGAGTTAGAAAGTGGTATTTTTTCCACTCTTAATTCAGAGATAATGGAGGCAACGTCTTGATTGTTCACTTCTCATTTTCAAAAGTGGAATCACTTAAGTTTAAGCATAATCATACTTTCAGTGCCAATGTATGCAAAAGAAAGTCCTAATTCTGACTGTTTAAATTGGAAATAATGAAAACTATCTCAAAGAGTTTTCTTTAAACCTTTAAGATAACTTTTAAGCCAGTGCTGCTGAGCTTTGCATTTTGAAGTATAGTGTCTCAAACTTAATCCCCTGGGGGTTTTTCATGATTGTTTTAATGGGAGTAGGGTTTTCCTGTTCTAGATATCTTAATTGGCTTGCTAACTATCCTATTTAAGATAGAGAGGAAAAAGTATAATTTACAGCACTTCTTTGATTGGTACCCTTGTACTCCTGTGAGGAAAATATGAGCTAATAAGGAAAAAATAGCAAAGTAACTACATTTTAAAATATTCTTCAGGAGTAAAAGGATACTAGATAACACTTTTTGGAGTGTTGAAACAACTGTAGCCTGTGAATAACTTCTGGTGTAAATTCAGGTCCCAATTTAAGAATATATACGGTGTCACATGTGCCTCCTTGCTACCACACATTTCAGTTCAAACAGTGCATTTCGTATGAGAATTTGGTGATACACTTTGCATTGGCTTTATTTTGGTACTGGGGAAGATAAAGGGAAGAATTTTAATAGTTGCACTCATTTTCTGGGCAGAACTGCTAAATGTGTTTATTCAGTCACAAAATGCTGTCACTTTATAGAAAGGAGGATTTTTTAATATTCGGAAGTAAGTAAAAGGCTTGATGATGGAACTGACTGTCATTAGGATGATCATAACAATCCAATCTCAGTGGATAAACCAGTGATGACCTGTTTTGTCTCCAAGTTTCCAGCAATTATAAATATTTGAGAGTGACAGTTTGAGCCTTGCTGTAGGTGTTGATTGAACAGCCGAGTGTGACTGGAACATGTTCTTTCTTCTCTTTCAGTGGTTTGGGGAGAATGCAATCATTCCTTCCACAATTGCTGCATGTCCTTGTGGGTGAAACAGAATAATCGCTGTCCCCTCTGCCAGCAGGACTGGGTAGTCCAGAGAATAGGCAAATAAAAACTGGAGGGGTTTCTTTCTGTTGCACTTGATGGAATGGTGTGTGTGTTGTGCCCTATGCTCATGCAGAACAGAATGTGTCCATCAGGACATGACTCGCTTGGTTCATCTGCTGCAAGACCAGAGTGGGTTTGGTGCAGGCCTCTGGCTGCACAAGGTGCAGTCCATGGGCAGGCTCCTGCAGGGGTTCCACAATTGAAACAGGAGACACTACATCAACAAGTGGATCTGCTGTGATTAAAGTGTTACCTGTATCAGAGCATTGACACCTGGTGGTGCAGGTTATATCCTAAACACAGAGCATTTAACCTTTTTCCATTGATAAATGAATTAAATTGAAGGGGTCACTTTACCTGGTCTGATACACTGCATAGTTAACTGTCAGGATAAAGAAAATGTTTCCTAAGTAATATTGTGTGCTTAAACACAGTCAGTGTGTTTTTTTAGAAACTATTCTGGGTTTTAATCTAAAATGAACAGTGTGTAAAACATTTGCTATGTGCTTTTTCCATCACACTGTATTATTAAACATTTCTAATTTAGGTTTTCTTTATGATTTTCAATTTGTGGTATCTCTTAAGTCTGTTGCTCTTTTATATTCTGTACATGATTTCTGCAACCATAAAATTAAAATTTAACCACGTTAATAATTGTTTAATTTATATTTCTGTTAGTGATCATGAAGACATGTATTTTGAATCCAAACATTTTTGGTACAAAGACTCATATTTGATATCAGTTAACTAGAGGTGGTTAGCTGATTAATACAGGAAGCAAACAAAAGTGATAATTTAAATAACCTAAGGAAAGGAGGCACTAATTAAATCTAGGGAAAATGGTAAATTGTGATTTCATGAAAATTCAGTTAATAGAAATTTCTTTGTTATCTTTTTGTTGTCATAATGTTTTGGAAGCATTTTTTCATTTTTGTGGAAATCCTGAATATATCATCTTCTCAAAATTTTTCTTACAGCTGTTTAAGTGCTTTCCTCTAACTTTGTCTTTTCCCTAAATATCCATATTACTGTGAATCTGAACATACGCTGTTGGATTTTTAAAATATATGTAATGGAGAGGTGGAATTATTGCTTTAACTCTGTAACAATTTCAGGCTTAATAAAATGGTTAATCAACATGGGTGAAATTGAAGCAATATAATATGCATTGTTTACTTCAAAATTATCATCTTTAATGTATTTCTCAGCAGATGTATTTCTATCTAATTCTAAGTACATTTAAAGATAAAGAGGTTTATCTTCACTGTATAAAGTAGTTCAAATCTTCCTGTCATCAAGCATATTGCTGAGTTTACTGTGGTTTTGTTTAATATTGTAATCTTGTTTTTAAGATGTTTTGATTTTTTAAATGTAGCTTTTGTTTAATTACACACTGAGATAAAAAATCCTGAGTCACTGGTACACTGTATCACATCAGTTGTTATGCCAGATGATGTCTGTCTTAAAACTGAAAACAAATGTAAAATATGTTAACAGTAGTAATGAAGTGCCTATAGCATTTACATTGTTGTGGAGTATTTCTGTTTGTGTCAAAATATTTCCAAAATTTTTGCAAAAAAAGAAATCTGAGTGGATTTGGAAATAAATCTTAGCTGTCACAGTCAAACAGTATCTTACCTACCACCTATTTTATCTGTCCAGCCTTGGTCCCAGGCTCCATCCTGTAACCTCTGGTCATGCCATCTAGTCCCATCAGAGGACTTTCTTCATTTTCCTGTGGTTTATACATGAATATGGAAAGTACCAAACCCTGCTTCTAGCTCAAGTCACGTGCATGGCAGGAGTAGCTGAGAGTTACAGTTGTGGAAGAGTTTTTCCAAAGTGTCAGCTCAAAGGGGTGTTGACACAAATGAGGTATTAGGAAACTTAATGTTGAAAGCAAAGCAGCTGATATTTGTGTGTATCTGTTTGCATATTATAAGTATCTTGTTGACCAGTAATTGAGGTTCGTCTGGGACATAAAGCAATGAATTTGAAGTCCTGCCTATTTTCTCTGTGGTTTAGGGATTTGCCTAAGTCCCAGTCTTTCTATGAGCTTTGCAGCAGAGAACTTCTTCAAATCATAACCTGAAATGCCATTAGCATGATTGTTTGTACATCCCCATTTTCAGTTCTGTAATTGTTCACCTCTTGCACATGCAAAATAAATAATTTTTGCTTCTCACCCGAACATACTGTTTTATGAGCAGGTAACACTATCTTAGATAGCTGTTATCAACTAGTAGATTAATGCTGATCTACTTTTCTCCAGTGTTTAATAAATGCTGAGCAGATTTGGGTAAGTCAGGAGGCAAATCTCAAAAGTGACTGGAGTAATGAGTATGTGTTGAATGATCATATTGTTTACTTTTATTTTTCATGAAGTTATGTTCTTTTAGTGAAAGTTTATGTTCCATAGAAACTGGGAAAGATTCTAATTAATGGAGTAGAATGGTCTTTGGAGCTGTAAATTTGTCTGCTCATGCAGGTGCCGTAAACATTAGGTATTTTCTTGATTTGCTTCGGCATGAATGTACCAGTAGCTGGTGTAGGCTTGAGTTCAGCCTTAGGACCCCAGCTACCAGCCATCTGTCCTGCTGCTCTTTGAGCTGTGGTGGATATTCTGGCTAAACATAAAAAATACCCTACTGAATTTTAGGAAATGAAAAGCTTTATTAAAAAAAAAAAAAGCTGCAATTAAAGGTTTGTTACCTCCTTTCATGCCTTTCTCTGCCCAGGGTATTACAGGAATGTGTCTCTGTAGGCCCCATTTTCAGGACAGTCAGCATCAGAATTCCCCATTCTCCCACTGGCTCTTTGCAGTGTTGCCCCTGCTGTTGGCTGCTCTGCTGAGCCCTTTACATAACCTTCTCCTGCCCTGGGCTTGCCCTCACCTGGCCAGGATTTCAAAGCTCTGCCTTACAGCTCCCCCTGTTCTCCTGCACACCCCGCAGTTTGCAATGGATAGCCCTCTCCATCACTCCTAGAAAAACACACCTCCAAGGGAATTTTGTAGAGTACAAGCGTGAGTTTTATGTCACATGGATTCAATGCGGACAGGATTAAGCATGTAAAAACAAAATACTGCATGATTGTAGAGTGGCAAAAAGCAGCTAAGAAGGGCTTAACAGTTACCATAGGGAGTCTGAAAGGTGCCTATTACTACTCTTCATGTTTAGTTTTTGATTCGTCTTGCTTGCTTTAGAGCTTGCTTGCTCTAAAATTGTGAGAAAAAAAAAGTAACTTGACCTTGACCTCAAGAGTACAGTTTGACCCCAGTGTTACTTCTTTTCTTGTTCTCATAATACCTTCCTTATATCTAAGGAAAGTTTTAACAGCCAAATCACCTGACCCCACAGCAGAAGGGGGCTTAGCCTAGTGAGTACCACACATAATTTTTATTCTTTGAAGGGAAAAAATGCCTGCTGGTAGGCAGCCAGTAAGTGGAGTCAGGTGGAATTTGCCTTCACTTGATTATAATCAGCTTTGTCCCTTTGTTGATGTCACCTCAGCTGTATACTGTTGCCACCTTCTCATCCAACCACTTTCTGTCATAAGGCTCAGCAGGGAAAATAAACTGAGGCCAAAACAACATAGGGAAGTGTCTTGGCAAGATCTGGCTGGTCATTTGAAGTGGTTCTCTTTTTTTCTGTGGGTAGGAGATGAAGTCAGAGCTGTGTTGTTTCATATATAAGGATCATTATTTTTAGCCCAGTGGCAGTTCTTAGCCTCTGCATGTAATCTGCTCAGACAGAGCCACGCAAGGCAGCAGGGTTTGCATGAACTGTCTGTGGGACTTGGTCCCTGATGTTGAGTATAACTTGAGTTTTGGAAGCGTGAATGCTCAAAGCAGTGAATTGTGTGGTAATTTAAAGCTCAGCACCTCATGTTTGTCTTTGTCAGGGTCTTATAGGCATGGCAGATTTGTGATAAAAGCTTTTCATTAAACCAGATCCCAAGGTATGCAGTTGTTAGTCTGCCGGTGTTCGGTGTTGAGTGGGGGAGATCCAGGCCTGTCCTGCTGACTGTGGCCAAAATGCCTTACAGCTCCCCCTGTTCTCTATTGCAGCCAGGAACAGTGCATGTAGAGGGAATCTTGGGACATTCAAAGGTTATCAGGGCCCATTCTGAAAAACACCAGCTGAACCACGTGCGTCTGGTGCTGCCAGCGGGAAGGTTTGCCTAGGATGTCATCCCTCAGCTATACATAGCAAACGCAAAGCTCCTTACAGAGAAACCTCTTACCAGTCACTTTCCACAAATGGTGCCTATACCTAAAGGTACTTAGTGAAAATCCTTGAGAGGTATTTAATGCAAAAGCAGTTAGGTGTTTTTCTGAAGCCCTCACACACCACTAGCAGGGAGAAGTGCAGGGCAGCTACAGCACAGCACTTGGGCCAGCTACTCATTTTGTCTGAACCAGGCTCTGCCACCCCAAGGGCTTGCCAGGATGTGTGACATGGGGGGGCTCGACAACCTGATTGCCAACACTGCCTACCTCCAGGCAAGGAAGAGCGGAGATGGAGACACCAAGGAAATGCAAAAGAGGCGTAGGAGCCTCTCGCTGCCCAAGGTAGAGCAGTGCAAAGAGCACAGAGAGTCCATTGTTGCTGATTATGACAGCATCTGTGAACAGCAGCCCATTGGCAAGAGATTCTTCAGAGACTTTTTAGAGACAGTGCCAGAATATCTGGTAGGTAGGGACTTCCTGGATGAGGTGGCAAGCTGGGAGTTGGCAGAGGACAATCTCAAGAACAGTAGCATGGAGAATATTGTCACCAATTTTCTTAAGGAAGGCGCCAAAAACTATTTGTCTTTCATGAGCTCTGACTTGGTCAGCAAATGCAAAGCAGCTACTGCAAAAGACTATGAGAACATCATACAGCTGGCCAGGGAGGAAACCAAAGTCTTCTTTAAAGACAAGCCCTTCCAGGACTTCCAGACCAGCCCCTTCTATGACAAATTCATCCAATGGAAAGTATTTGAGAGTCAACCAGTAACTGAAAAATACTTCTCTGAGTTCCGAGTGCTGGGTAAAGGTGGCTTTGGAGAGGTAAGAGCTTGTACATTTAAAGATGTGAGTCATCTCTTCCCTTTCAAGAGCAGCAAGTGGGTTTGCAAAGAGCAGTGGATTAAGCCATTGTATGAAGATTTGTACAATGTGCCCCTTCAGATTTCCAGTTTTCCAGAAATTATGCTGGGTTATTTATATTGTGGTAGAGGCTCTTGTTAGTAAAAAGCTACTTTGTATTCTGTATCTACACTAGTAAAAAAGCAGGCTTCTTTACATAAACTTGCATGAATATTCATGTAGGTAACTTAGTCTGCTCCTTGACATCATTTTAGCCTGTGCTATCACATACTCCCAGATAATTCCTAGATGCAGTTTAGGGAAAAGCATGCATCAGGATCTGTTTCTAAACTACAGTATGGAGGTTTTTGGGAGTCAAGAGAGTTTAACTGTACAGATGCAAATCTGTATATGCTGCTTATTCTCGTGGTTAGAGATTTTTGTTCTTGTCCTCGTTCCTTTTATTTGCCAATACACGTCTACTAGTGGCATCCTCAAGAATTTTGCATCAGGGCCACCAT
This sequence comes from Drymodes brunneopygia, assembly GCA_013400955.1. Taxonomy (NCBI): domain Eukaryota; kingdom Metazoa; phylum Chordata; class Aves; order Passeriformes; family Petroicidae; genus Drymodes; species Drymodes brunneopygia. Next base: position 1,210,050 of record VZTZ01022869.1, on the reverse strand, counting down.
ATACTACTGGTCCAGAACAGAACTGATTGTATGCTTGTTTTTTCCTTGTTTTCTCTGCTAATATATTCTTCACAGAAGTTAGCATCAGCAGCTACTAATAGGCATCAGTGATTCCCCAGTTCCTGCTTCTTACTACCCTTGATATTCCTGTCTCTGTGTAACATTCCTTCATTACCTTTCCTCTCTAGGTTTGTGCCATCCAGGTCAAAAATACTGGCAAGATGTATGCCTGCAAGAAACTGGATAAGAAAAGATTGAAAAAGAAATGCGGAGAGAAAATGGCACTGCTGGAGAAAGAGATCCTGGAGAAGGTCAACAGCCCTTTCATAGTCACTCTCGCTTACGCCTATGAGACCAAAAGCCATCTGTGTCTTGTTATGAGCCTCATGAATGGAGGGGATCTGAAGTATCACATCTACAATGTGGGAGAAAGGGGTTTGGAAATGAAAAGGATCATCTTTTACTCAGCTCAGATCACCTGTGGGATTCTGCATCTCCATTCCATCAAAATTGTGTACCGGGATATGAAACCAGAGAATGTCCTCCTGGATGATAATGGGAATTGCAGACTGTCTGATCTTGGATTGGCAGTGAAAGTCAAAGAGGGAAAAAGCATCACTCAGAGGGTGAGTACAAATTCATTGAACGTGGGCAGTGGGAAGTGGAGCCATTCTATTTCTAATGCCGTATGAGTCCAAGACTTGATTCCCCGGAACTGATTCTTTGCTAAAGACCTAATGTAGTCATTTCATTCTGAGAGACAGGTCGTAAGAAGATTTGGCTTATTAACTCTTTAGCTGCTGCATGTAGTAAATAGCTTTCTTTACACAGAAAAAGTAGAATCAATTTGTCCTATTTCTCTTAAGATAAGCTCTTGAACCAATGACTTTAGAGAGGCAGATGACTTGTGCCTTATGGAATGCTGCATAATCAGGGATTTAACCAGTTGTTTAATGAGCAGCAGACAAAGATATGACTCCTTCTCTATTCCACTTCTGCTCCTGGGAGAATGCAATTTCTTACACATTACTCTTCAGTGGTGCTACTGATTGTATTGCAGGGGTGCGTGGTGCTGCATAATAAATAATTCCCAACCTTCCTTCCCCCCACAGATTAATTCCTGAAAAAGTTAGCAGACTTGACAGTTTGTAAACAGGCAGTCCATGCCTGTCTACTTGTGTAAGAAGAAAAAGATGGATGACCAGCTAGTTGGATTTTGTGTGAATTAGATTGTGCAGCATTTCAGCTGTGCCTGTGGTCATGCAAAACTAATCTGGATTTGTAATAATGTCAGGAGATTTACATAAGAAATATGTATTCAGGTAGCTTAACAATGAAAAAAGACATATTTCTCTCAAGGTACTGGAGCTTAAAGATGTGTACAATGAGAGAATGAAATACACTAAGAATGTGAAGAAATGGAAGCAACATTATAAACTGGTCTAACTTCCCTATGTTAAACTGCCCAAGTTCACATTAGAAATTCAGTAGAAGAGAGGACTTGCTAATGGCCTTCTACATCCTGTTTGAAGTGCACATCTTTTGATGTTGTTAAATTCAGTAATTTTGAAGGGTCTTTTCTTTTCCTGGCAGTTGAAGAAGTTTGCACTATGAATGGTTTTAGTTCTCACTGAAAGAAAATGTGGAAATTGCTGCGTGTACAGATAGTAAATAATTTTATAATTAAACCACATGGTATTTTAGATACAAAAATACAGCTTCTGTGAAAGCTAAGGCAGGTTTTTCATGTGAAATGAGAATGTTGTTTTGTTTATAAAGATGGCATTTTCATCAGTGAGCCCAAAGCTATAAACCTTACAGTGCTTTGCAAGTTAGAGGCATGCAGTTACTATGATCAGAACAAATAGTTTTGTCAAAGGGCAGTTTTTCTTACTTGTAAATATGTGGGATTTGGCAGAAGGAAAAAAAACCAAAGTTACAGAGTGTATTTAGCAATATGTAACCACTTCTATTGGTATTAGGGTAGAATCTCAAAGCAATATTGGACAAGGTGGTTGTTCCTCCTCACCTTCTATGACAGCCATCAAGTTGTTAGTGACTTTTCTTTTGTTGTTTTTAGACACTCTATTCACCATTATATGGGTGCTTTTATTAGAGCAAAAACTGCAGTGAATAATGTATTACATAATTGTAATGTGTTGTGAGGAATTTCTGTGAAGGGCAGTTTTATTCATACATTACATTGAAATAGGAGATGGAAGAATTTTTTTTTCATTTTTGTATCATAACTATAAATGAGTTAAATTACTAATTCCCATAATTTTTTTTTCATTTCTGTAAAATAGTCATATTTGAAAACTTCTAAAAAATATTATATGAGAGCTGGATATTATTGTTATTATTTATACTAATGTTGTACACAGGAAGACCAAAGAACACATTTTCAAAATTTACATTAAGCTTCACCATGTACTCCTTTAATAAGAGAAAAATGATGGTGTTAAATTAATTTTTGTCTATGAATCACAGTTACATTCTGACTTAAAATTATCTGAAAATTTACATCATAATGTGGTTTTTGAGTATGACTGCCAAATTGTTATTACTGAACCAAACGTACACAAAGCATTTTTTCCTTTTTTGCCCAAAGGAATGTATGGCTCCAAGACAGGTTTATCAAATGCAGTTTAATCAGTTGCACAATTTTGTGGACACCATTTTATAAAGGCATTTTTATAAGCTAAAGCAGAACATATATTCCTTCCAGGCCAAATCTGTATTGTCTGAGTGCCTAATACCATAAAGCTGTTTCTAGATTTCAGATGATGGTTTGAACTGACAATTTAAGACTTATGATTTTCAGTCACTAATTAAGGGATATTGCTACTGATCTATAGTATATTATATATGGATTTATCTGTGTATTCATTTCATTAAAGATTGCAAAAAATACACTGTTTTGATGAATTCTGAAAGTTTTGTGCAGTCTCATAGCAGTACAAATCATTCAAGATTAAATTTGTTCTGCTTTCAAAGCATAAAAAATTCCTGTCCTCTTATGTATGAATAAATGCACATCACCCATACATCACCTGGAGGATCCATTAATCCCTTTTGGAAATCTTATTAGGTGATTAGATTATCACATGGCACAAGTAATAAGCTTGTTAATGAGTTCCTGTTTTAGGCATTTTCTAAGTTTTCATTGAAGGTTTCTACAAAATTATGATGTTTATTTTCTGTTTATCAGCCAAAGAAATGTTCTTTATGGGTAGAAAGGTTTTTTGAATTTTAGATGGATGACTTCAATGTGGTCTTAATAAAAGATAGTGTGTGTTTTTGTTTCAGAAAAAGCATTGTGCAACTGTTACTCAATACTTATGTAATTGAAGAAGCCTTGGTATCCTTTAAGTACTGCCATTGCATATATTCCTTCTGAGAAGCACTTATGTGCTCCATACCAGTTGCTCATGAATATTAAAAATAAAAATACCCTGCTTTCAGAAGCAGTGCTCCTTATAAAGATCTTGAAAGAGTTGGATACTCAGCCTTAGTTTTCTCCCTCTCTTCAATTCCCAAAGCAGTGAGGAGAAACATCCAGCTTTCTGTGTGAATTTACTTTGAACTTATACTGTAGTTCTAAGTAATTGATACAGTAATAATTACAAAATTTAGAAAACTTTAATTTCACTAAGTGTGCTGATTTGCCTTTGTGAAGTCCCAGCTGGCCCTAGAATGGAGAAATCACTGAAAAAAATAAAACACACAACTTCGAATAATAACAGTCTTGAAAATAAAAGTAGAAAACAGTTGAACACTACTTACAATGTCATTTTCCTTCATTAAACATACATGGATTATATTGGGATCTTCTTATGATAGATACATGCACCTGTGCAGTCTACCAAGAAATGTGTCTATGCACACTTACTCAGGTAGAGCACTTGCTGACATCGCTGGAGACAGAAACAAACTCTTACCCAGCGGTAATAAAACTATTCAGGACTTTAAATGTCATTATGACTTCCTGTAAATGTGCCTGTTGCATCTGGTCTGATGTGTTGATCAGACCCTGCAGGAACTAGTTTGTATCTTAAAATTGTGGCTTTTTAAATGTTTTAAATGTTGTTATTTTCTCTGGCTTACATAATTGAAATAGACAAGGAGAAACTGAGAACCCGCAAAGATGTTTTTTACACAGGCCAAGTGTTTTGGCCGGTTATGTACACACTAGATTGATTCTAGCACTAGAGGTTTTTTGCAAACGACAGAAATGAGAAGCTTCCATCCCAAGTTTCCCCACTTGAAGAGTCTGACCTGTCATCTTTTTCTTGAAGTCTCTGCAATTTATTCTCATATAAATCAAAATCCACTTGTATGTGAGTCAAGTGCTCCTGCTCTTATCCAAAAGAGCAATACTGCTTAGTTTCCTGAGAGTGGTTGTGAGACAAGTCAGCATGTTTTTTTGTTTAGTATCTTCATGCCCTCAATGAATTTAAATATAGAGGACTTAATTCCATTTTTCCAGAAGTTAATGTGTATTTGCTTTACTTAGGGAAGAATTTTTTGCCCTTATTGGGTATGGCTTTTGCGAAAAGCAACTGTTACATGTAAATTTTGAAGAAGAATTTTTGTGCAGATGCATGTGAGCCAAAGAGCTTAAATATTGACATAATAACTGTGAAAAATAACACAAACATATTGTTGTAGTATTTATAAAAGTACATTCATATCTTCAGAGGTTTCAGGCTTCTTCACAGTTTTCCTGTGCTATGTTTTATGTATTTGAAGGACATCATAATATTTTTATAGGAAAAACATGTTTTGGTTAAAACCTTACTCAAAATGTCCTTTTGCCCTCCTGTATGTTTGTTTATTATAAGATTCTATTTCTTAGGAAAACACAAGGAAATCTATTTAGATGTTCCTGAAACTTGCAGTTTAATTTCAAGGCAGTTGAAAAGCAGGAGGAGGGTTTAGACTTGTGAAATAAAAAAATAACTCAGCAAGCTATTCTACAGTTGACCTTTGTTCACTATCATGTGGCATTCTTATTGGATAAGATTCTGTAAAAATTTCTTCTTCCTTTGCACTTTGAAAAATGACAGCTCTTCATTTGCTCAGAATTAGAGGAATTTGTTGCTGTTTTGCTTATACATTTTGAAGTATGACAAGTAAAATTGATGATGTTTTTACTAGCAGAAGTTTGGTCTTAAAAATTTTGATAATCGCAGTTGTTATGAGGTACATCATCATGACAGGTGTTCCAGATCTTTTTAATCTCTAAAACATGTACTTCACAGAATGCAGCCTTCCCCACAAAAGTCTGTGGGGCCAGTTGGGATCCATGCAAGGGTACTGAGGGAGCAAGCAGTAGTGCTCACGAGTCCCTTCCCATCATGACTTTCCCAGCAGTCCTGGACAACCAAGGAGGTTCCAATTGCAGCAGGTCCTGCACAGGGGTCACAACAACCCCCTGCAGACTACAGGCTTGGGGAAGAGTGGCTGGAAAGCTGCCCAGTCGGAAAAGGAGGTTGTTGGTCAACAGCCAGCTGACCATGAGCCAGTGTGTGCCCAGGTGGGCCAGAAGGCCAGTGGCATCCTGGCCTGTGGCCAGCAGGAGCAGGGCACTGACTGTTCCCCTGTGCTCAGCACTGGTGTGGCTGCACCTTGAATTCTGTGTTCAGTTTTGGACTTCTCACAACAAGAAAGACATTGAGGTGCTGGAGTGTGTCCAGAGAGAGGCAGTGAATTGGGAAGGGTCTGGAGCACAAGTCTGGTGAGGGGCAGCTGAGGGAACTGGACAAAGGAGGCTCAGGAGACCTCACCATTTTCTGCAAATCCCTGACAGGAGGTTGTAGTGAAGCGGGAGTTGGACTCTGCTCCCAGGTAACAAGTGATAGGACAAGAGGAAACGGCCTCAAGTTGTGCTGGGGGATGTTTAGATTGGATATTAAGGAAAATTTCTTCTGCAGAAGGGTTACCAAGCACTGGAACAGGCTGCCCAGGGAAGTGGTGGAGTCACCATCCTTGGAGGTATTTAAAAGCCATGTATGTAGATGTGGGGCTTAAGGACCTGGTTTAGTGGTGGGCTTGGGAGTGCTGGATTAATGGTTGGGCTCAATGATCCTAGAATCTTTCCAAACTAATTATATGAATGCCATGATCATGAGAGTGAAGGAACAAAAATGATTTTGTGAGACCGTTCTGCCTCCTGCAGTTTTGGATATAGCCAGAAAGGATACTGTAGTCATCTCAAATTAAGAGAATGCAATATGTCCCATGAAATACTTTTCCTACACACAGCGTGCCATCTGTTTTTTCTGTCAGGGAATGGAATTGGAGCCCTTTATGATGTAGCACAAGGTTTCTGCATGACTTTTACCATTGTTCCTCATTCAGCTTAATCTGACAGTTAATAAATGCTATAGCATTTTCTATAAAAAGTGTATGTTCTGGAATGATCCCATGGGTAAATCATCTAGTGGCCATGTGTTGACTCATTGCAACCAAAGATGTTTTTATTTCATTGGGTAAGAAATGCAGCATTTGGGCTGACACTGTAATTCTTTAAACTTTTGATTTGACAGCTTTGACCAGGATCAGTATTGCAGAAACGGTAAGCTGAGTTGGTGAGGAAGGTAGTGCTTGTGGACCACATGTGACATTCCACTTGCTGTCATGAGTAGTTTAAGTTAACAGACATGCAATTAGTTTTTTTATGAAGACAAAATCCTGGAATTACAGACGCATGTAAGTGAAAACTGTGGGCTTGGTTTTGCCCATTATTCAAGTTTAAAATCTGCTAGTGAAAGGTAGCAGGTGGGTAGTTCTTAAAACAGATATTAAACCAGAGTGTAGTTAAGATGCAGGACTCTCTTGCAAAAGGTCTTGTTGGCTCTACAAATTTATCTAGGTTCAAGGGGAGGCTGAACAACTGATGGAAAAAAATTTGTTGAGAGAAGCCATTTCTGTCTCTGGAAACCCTTGAACTGCAAATAGTTGGAGTCTAGGAAAGTTTAGAGAAGTCTCAATGTACACACCAGGCTTTAACAGACTTCCCTATATATTCATTTGTTTGAATATAATTCACAGACAATGGACTGACGGTATGGGCCATTGGTTTGATGCTGCCAGTACCCATTTCCTTGGATTTACATTTTAAAGAATGGTACCTCCAACATCAGTTATAATCCTGAAAGATAAGGTGGATGAAATCCCATGGATTTCCCATGGATGATCAGCAGTAACTCTCCAGGCCCCACTGACATTTGCACTGCTTAACCTCCAGTGGCTGTACTTCCACTGGAGGGCCCCTACCCTTCCCAGGGGAGCCTGCAGTCCTGCTCCCTCAGTCACAATGTCACAGAACACGGATTTCTCTGTGATGTCCCCTTTCTGAGGAAGCAGACTGTGTGTGGTGCCATGATACGGTATTTGCATTCATTATGAAGAGCTTCATAAAATATAGACAGAGCTAAGTAACTGGAGAGTTTTCTCCCTTATTAACACTGTTTATGGAATATGCTGTGGTCATTAAATAATGAAACCACAAATATATCTGAAGTATTATTATTTCTACCTTGTAGATGGGAAGTGGTCAGGAGCAATTTAAAAGGAAATTAAAGGGAAAATCATGTAACAAGAAGACTAGAGAGCCCTTATAATTCTTGAATTCTAATTGTGTACTTGTGGCTCTCTACCAAGTGTTCTGCTTGTCCTAAATGCTTCATCCTATAATGTCTGGTTGCTTTCCTGTCTGTGATTGCCTTCTGATGTCTTCTGAAGACACAGTACACTGAGGTGGTAGTGTTAGCAGGTTCTCTCTCCAGTCAGGATCTGAGGCAAAGGTTTACGTGTGATCATGCAGGAAGAAAGCAAGGAGCTGCTCTAGAATCCAGAGTTTAAATTGGTGCCCAGTTACTGAATTGTCCTTTCTCAAGCCCTTTATCCCTTTGACTTCCACGCAGTGTAAATCTAAACTGAAACCACTCTGTAACTGTGTCTCTCCTCCCAAGGAGGAGCACACAGGCAGTAGTCCCTAGTGCACAGAGTGGCTTTCTCTTTTGTTGTACAGCTTCCTTCATTTCAGTGATTACTGAAAGCCAAGCTTAAAAGAGTAAAAACCAATGCTGGACTTTTTACTATTCCTGTTAGTGGCTTTGAACCCAGAGGCCATTTTTTCTTTTTTACTAAGACAGCAAAAATCTGTTTTGTCCCTTTTGTGCTTCTCCTTTGTGGGTTTTTTTTTAAAGTACACAACTTTCCCTAAGAAAATTATCTTCTTGTGTGAAAATCAAAAAAAGTTTGGTCTTGAATCTTACATAAGCATGTGGGATTCAGTAGCTCCTAAGCTCCTATATTGTCTTTCTCATTATCTTCTTCTGCTACTCTGAAGAGTCCTCCTTGTGTTCTTCTGAATCAGTAGCCCGATGATTCATGATGGGCCATCCCATTGGAAGGTCCCTCCCTCTGCTAAGCATTAACAATACGCCAGAATCTTTGTTCTGTGTGACTTTCCAGAGTGCCTTTTTCCCTATTTGGATTTAATTTTTTCTTCTTTTAAAAAGAATAGTTGCCTATTAATTGGGTCAGCTGGTTTCTTGTTACTGTATGAACATGTGAGAAACTGTGGAGGAGCTGCAATTCTGTGTGACTCATTTAAATTACGCTCTGTTCCTCCTCACAGGGACTCCTGGGAGAAGAATTAAGATGGTGAAGTGAGTGACAGAGGCAGATCTGTGTTGTTCTCCACATCTAGGGCCTGTTAGCTTGTGTGCAGAGAAGAGATTTCTGTGGTCTGTCCCTGCATTCCTGCAGGGTCTATTAAGGCCATTGCTGAAGGAGTGGAGGAACAGCTGGACAAGAGAACAAAGCAGGCAGTGGCACCCCTTGGAGGAAGGAAGGACCGAGCCCCAGGAAACAGCTGATAGAGCTAAACTCAGCTTGTTTTTTTTCCTCTGTTCAACAGTTCTTGTGCCATGGCAAACAAAAGACAGACATTCTGATTTGCTTTACTGTTTGGTTTGTGATACCAATTGAGTTTGTTTTGCAGAGATCTGTGGGAAAAGGTAGCAAGATCTAAATCCCGTTTCTCCCCATTTGCCTGTTTCTGTGCTGCCGCAAGCTCCAGAGAGTTCTCTCTCTTTCTCGCCTGCACCTGCTGGAAGCTGGGCCAGGGGCGGTGTGGAAGGGGCTGTCCCCTGTCGGGACTGCAGGCACAGGGATGTGTGAGCTGCTCGCACTGCGGGCCAGGGGCGGTGTGGAAGGGGCTGTCCCCTGTCGGGACTGCAGGCACAGGGATGTGTGAGCTGCTCGCACTGCGGGCCAGGGGCGGTGTGGAAGGGGCTGTCCCCTGTCGGGACTGCAGGCACAGGGATGTGTGAGCTGCTCGCACTGCGGGCCAGGGGCGGTGTGGAAGGGGCTGTCCCCTGTCGGGACTGCAGGCACAGGGGTGTGTGAGCTGCTCACACTGCGGGCCTGCCTCTTCTCCAAGCTCTGCTGTGCCAAGCGCCCCTTGACTGCACTAGGATCTGAGTGCACTTAGTGCTTCTCAGGATCACGTCTTGAATTACTAAAAGATTATAATTGTGTGACCTTTGAAAAATTTATGCAGGATCGCATTTCACAAAAGAAACATTTATATACTTTCAGATGAGTCATTTCTACTATGCCCTGTCAAATCACAGTCAAAGCTATAATTCTGCTCAACAGAACTATTTGCTAATGTAGCCAAGGGCAGCATTTGGTCATTACATTTTAGAGGATTATTGAAAAATTGTCTTTTGGGTTATTCTTAAGCTAGGGAAATAAAGTAAATCTGTGAACATGTTCAAAAGTCAATAAAAACTAATTGACTGAAATTTAATGACTAGTTTTATAATTCAAGCTGCATATGCAAGTAAGGAATTCTGCTTATCATCACAAAAGACAATATTAGATGGAGAGCAAGTGAAAAATAGCTAGTGTAGTACTGACTACACTTCAAAAAGTTCTGTACTTCTACAGTGGCATAAGACTTTTTGTCTCCTGTAAAAAGTTGGGATGGTATAACATTCTTTGTCTTCTTTGTAATAGTTTTATTTATTGTGTCCATTTAGATGCTTCCAGGTCAGTGAAGGTGTAATATCATGTGTTTGTGTCTCTGTAAGATCAGTTGGTTGGTTAACACATATGTTCAAATGGTTCCTTGTCTTACCAGGAATTGTACGGGAAAGAAGAGAAAAATGTGCTTGGTCTCAGTCAAAACCCAGTGAACATCCTAGTAGTGTAGAGCTGACAACAAAGGAATTGAGTGTGGGTTTTTTATTTTCTCTGTTTCCATTAAAAGAGTGAAATTTATCCATGTCAAGTAAGATCTAGTAACAAAAAGTGGGTTTCAGTTAATATACAGCTTCTGAATTTACTTATAAATTGTACTGAATGAAAACATCTGCAAAATCATACAAACATAATGATTTTTTTGTTTGGTAGACATATCAGTATCCCATACTTGGATATATCCATTCTGAGGCATGGTCAGATAATTCTAACTGAATTAAATATTCAATATCACCCCATGGGAAATCTACCCCTTCCAAAAAATAATGCATTTATCTTTTGTGGTAGCTTTTAATTTCTTTGTTTTCTGTCCTTTTTTTTTTTCATTTTTGCACTAGAATATAATTTATAGTGTATTTATTTACCCCACAGCCTGCCAAGAGTAATTGACTTTAATTCACTTTTGCTTTGGGAATCAGTGGATAAGTTTTATACCTAATACATTATTCTTTACTGCCCAGATGTCACTGCTAGTGAGAATTGTACAGTTTAAAAACTCCCTTCACAAAACCTCTGGTTTACCTCTGTAGATAAACCTCTCCTGAGGTCACTGAGGTTGCCTTTCCAGATGTTGTAGGGTCTCTTTTCCTGGGAAGATGACCTGATTTTTGCATCTTGTTCTCCATAATGATTAATGCAGGGACTTTAGGTATTACCTTCCCTCTAATGCTGCCTCCTCTCCAAAGATGGAATTAAATCTTTGTTTGAAGGATCTATGTTCTTCCATTTCCAGGAGCTGAATAATTCCTTTTTTGTGTTCTCTAATACAGCAGATGCTAAAGGCTTTAGCATCTTTCTTCCCAAATTATTTTGCCAAACCTACACATATAGAGAAATAGATGGAAAAGACTAAAATCTGGGCTCTTTTCTTCCTTTCTTCAAATTCCTGTTTTGATAGATTTATGTATTTCTCCCCCCTTACTGTTTTTCTTCCCCCTTAAAAATAACTGTTCACTACTTATGAAATGTGACTTGCTTACTTGTGAAATGTGTTTGCTTCTGCTGTAAAATTGATGTATTTTAGTGGGTTTTAAGTCTCAAATTTTATGAGATTAGGTTTAGGTTCCTGCTTCTTAGCCCATTCCTTCATTGTGAATAGAAGGAAAACTTCAGGATTGGGAGAGATCTGTTTTTAGATTCAAGTTTGATGAAATTCTATGAGAAGACCAGCTCTCATGAAATTCTGAATTGAAATGGTTTGGCATATCAGAGGAATGATATGTTTCTAGACTTCCTCAGATGGAGTTGGATCAACTCAGTAACAGCTCAAGATTTTAGTGCTACTATTTTAGAATGTTGAAGTTTAGTTCTTGTTTACATTTAAGCTCATCCACAACCTGTCACTTCAGTCTGAAGTGAGGCTGCTGTTGGTCCATTCCGTTTTCTGTTAAGTCTATTAAGTTGTGGTTGTGCTGTGTTTTTAGTCTGTGGTGATGGACTTGCTTTCTCTGTTCTTGACAAGTGCCATGTCAAAGCATAGTGTTCTTCCAGATGGTGTGTCCTACTGGAGGATAAGTGGAGAAGTGCGCATGGAAGAAGCTGAAGTTACTTGGCAACTACTTTTGAAAAAACATCTGTGGAAGAGAAAACACAAGCAGAAGGAAAGAGGCAGTCGAAAAGGAGCTGCCCTGAGACACATTTGTGACAGCAGATTTCTGACTTTTCCATGTCAGATGTATCCAGGTTCTGTAGGATGATGCTAAGTTGCAGCAAAGTACTGTCTTACCAGAAGGACCACATTGTGCTGTCAGGGCACATTTTGATGATAATGTGATTCAGTAGTTCTTCAAGGCATTAGTGCCCCAGCTTCAAGTCAGTAAAAATAAGAATGTTTATTGCTTCCCAGAAGGAGAAAAAAAAAAGAAAAGAAAAAAATACTCCAGAAACCTATTTAAAGCTGTGTTTACTAATCCACAGTGAGATCTGTGTGCAAGCTTTTGTAGCCAAATTCCTCTACTACTTTCAACATCTCTTCTCCCTTCCAGGTTTTCCTGAGGCCAGATGGATCTGGGGTCTGTGGTCCGTGTTTGAGCATTTGTCCCTTTCCCTGAATAGAGCAGTAATCATACCTAAAAATGTAATACTGTCAGGGTATCTCAATATTTTTACTTAGAGAAACCCAGTGTAAGCAGTACAAATTGCCTGTGGGATGATGTCAGCAGCTGCAGTGCCTGTGCTGCTCCTCTGTACTTCTGTGGCTTTAGTGAGGGAGGCAACTCTTTGCTTTTAACCTTTTGATTTCAACGTGACTAGTATTTTTGTTCTTCTCATCTCATTTCTGTTTTTCAACCACATGGAGGATTTTGCTCTATATGCTTAAAAGTAAAACAAAAACGACAAAGAGAAAATAAACTTAATTTTCTGTCTACTAGGCTTATGTTTTAATTGATCCTAAAACGTTCCCTCTTGCACACATTGTTTACAGGAGAGTATATGTCATAATGTGTGGTGACACAAGCTGAAGTTTATGGGGAGACCTGACTTGGAAGTACTGTGTCTAAGTTTGCAAAAATCAGAGGGGTTGTCCAACCCAATGAAATAAAATTCATCTGTTGAGCTGTGCTTTTTATGAATACAATTTGTCCAAATGAGCTTAGCTTTAGTGACCTTTTTCTAACTGTTTTGCTTTGGAGTGTATCTCTGTCACTGACTGTATTCTGATAGCAGTAATAATGACCATCTTGAGTAAGCTTTAGTGGGATTTTGCCCAGACACAGTTTTTTATTTTAAATTGTTATACTGGTAATACATCAGTCCCAGTATTTGAAAAAGATTTGAGAGGTCCAAGCAATTTCTGACATGGTTATCACTGTTAGCTGCATCTGGTAAATACATAAGATAGAGCATGAGATGCAGCAGTGAAGTGAGTTCAGCTGAGGAAATGCTGTTCCCATTGAAATCTCATGTCTCAGTCATGTAACAGTGCAGCAGAGAGCACAGAGAGATGCTAATCCCCTCATTTCCCTCCCAGGTGAATCAGCTCTCTGGGGACAGAGGCAGCAGGAACTATTTCAAGCACTGCAGTCTGATCCCCAGGGGAAAGTGGCAGGCCTGGGCTGGGAAGGAAGCAGGCAGATGCCCCTCTCAAAGAGTGGCCATTTCTTCTCTCAGAGAAGGGGCCATTGGTGCTGTAAATAGTCTTTATTCAGGCATCTTTTTTTAGTTGGGAAATAGGAACTTGTTCCTTCACCCAAATTTATGAATTATAATTTTCATAGGTTTGCTTTCTTACAGTGGTTTTAAGGAGTTTTTCTTGGCCCTTGGTGGTAGAACATTTATCCAGAAACTAAGAGGGAGGTGGCTGAGAACTTCCTCATTGCAGCTCAGCTACTGGCTTGATGAGAATTTTCTCACTGGTAGCAGACCCCTTTGTTGGACCAGTTATAACCATTGAACAGGGTGGGGATCAGTGATTGTTTTGCCTGATTTTTGTATTTTTAAAAATCTTTTCAAATTGATTGCTGCTTGTGTTTACACAACAAAACTAACAATATCTTCAACAAAAAAATAATAAAATGGAAGAAGAAAGCAAGCTAGCCATGAATTTTAAAAAAAGCCACTTTTAAGTAGAAATTGCACTGACATTTCACCTTTGAAAAGCATATTTAAGACAGTTTTCCTATCTGCCAAGATGTTTAAAGATATATATGGTCCATGTGCTAAAAAAGTTATACCTTACAGTTTCTAGATTAAAAAAAGGTCAGGGTTTCTAGGTACAAATATGTCAGTAGAATTGCTAATGTTTTGGAGGAATTATAGACTAGTGTGTTTAATTGTATGCATCTCATTTCTGACATTGTACGGTGAATCTGTGTGTGTGCTTGCAATAGGCTGGGACCAATGGTTACATGGCTCCGGAAATCCTGAAGGAAGAGGAGTACTGCTATCCCGTGGACTGGTTTGCTATGGGCTGTACTATTTATGAGATGGTTGCTGGGCGAACACCATTCAAGGATTTCAAAGAAAAGGTCAATAAGGATGAGGTTAAAAGAAGAACTCTGGAAGATGAGGTGAAATTTGAACATGCTGGCTTTACAGAGGAAGCGAAAGATATTTGCAAGCTGTTTTTGGCTAAGAAGAAAGAGGACCGTTTAGGAAGCAGGTATGCTTTCTCAGTCTCAGTACAATAGAGATTAAAGCAGCAAACAATATAGTTATTTTACTTACTGCACAAAATGGGGTAGATCTTTACTTTCTACAGAGCACTGAATTTTCCCTTTCACTTCTAGGAAGAAAGAGGTGAAAAGTTTTGAAGATAATATGGAAATAAGGAATGTTATTGCAATAGTGTGATCATCTATCCTCACTCTAGATGACACATAGGAATTGCCTTCTTGTTATTTTCTGTGTTAAGACTCCATATAGTTTTGGGATAAAGGGGCAACCCCTTTTTCTTATACAGTCTTTCCTAAAGATAAAGGATATTCAAGTAGATACCTGCATCTCTGCTAGTGCAGACTGAATGCAGAATATTAGGTTGTATCGCTTACTGGAATGATGTGGGCAGAAATCCAAATCTGCAATGTGGATTCTCTTCCCTGCAGATATCTAATTTGCAAGGCTGCGTCATTGGCTTCTTTCTGAAGAGACCTTAACCCCTGTGATTTGCTCAAGTGCTTTTAAAAAATGCTGTAGAAGTTCTGGTCATCCTGACTCATCCCAGGGAGAAAAAGAATATTTGGCACAAATTCCTATACAGCAAAATGTTTCTGGGCACTTCAGCGGTGGCTTTGGGTTGATGAACACTGGTAGATGTGTCTGTGACTTAACAGTTTCAAGGAACCATTCAATAAGAAGAGAATTGCAAAACTAAATTTTGTAATGTTTGACCTGTAATAGTGCTGGTCCCTCTGATATACGGGGGTGTGTGTGTGTATAAATAATTTAGTGCATTTCTAATGAAAAAGATTGCAGATCTACATTTGCAATATAGACAATTTAAAAATATATAATAAAAACATAAAAAATTAATCGGAAACTAATAATACCTATCTTTAGAATGCACCATGATTTGAATCGTCTGTGAATACAAATGTATATATTTTCCAGTCTAAAAGTGGAATAGACAAAGGATCTCCTGGAAAATGCGTAGATAGTCTTCTAAATTTATATTTTATAACAACATGGAACAGTTTTTCAAAATGTTAGGCAAACATTTGTCTGAAGGAATTAACTCTAATGAAAGATTATAGATCATTAATATACATATTCTTCATATTCTGTTGCTAAATGAAGATGGCTACTCTTGTGCCTGATGAATTTTCTCAGCAACTGTGCAAGGCAGCAGAAAAATGTTATTTTCAGCAGCACATAGAGTATGTTTAATACAAAATCTATATTATTATAATATGTTTTAAAAGCTTACTTTAAAAGTAAATTTAGCACAAAACATTCAGAGCACTCTAACTTAAAGTCAGCATACTTTGCAGACATTTGGACTTACAGCACTTTGTGAAGTAAACAAATTTCAGAGTAGGGGAAAATGAAGTTTAGAAATGACAAGTGACTTGGTTTAGTTCATTCAGCAAGTCTGAAGCAAAACCAGCAACAGACGATTCACTTACTGTAACCACATCGCCTTTTCCAAGGGAATCATTTACAGTCTTTCTGTCTGCTTATTGTTCAATTACTTCTCAGCAATAGGAGAAATGTACCCAGAAAGGTTAGTGCACATATTATTTTTCATTTTCTGCTGTTTAAGGTATCCTTCCTCTGATGTGCCATAGTTAGAGAAGGAAAACAATAGGATGTACACCCTGAGCATGAAACACAATAAAAGCCTGCACGTACCTCTTAAACAGGGTGATACTATTCAGGGCAACTGTATGTTATGTAAAGATTAGCACTGTAATTCTACTAAGGACAACAAGAGCTTGGGTTATCCACAGAAGTGCCTGTTGCTTAAGTTAAAGCTGCTCAAAGACAGATTTATTTTGTACACCTGACCTTTTAATACACTCCACTCTTCTATTGAAGATGTGATTTCACTAGCTAACTCAGGAAAGGTGTAACCCCTTTTCCCCACTGAAGCTTTTTGGAATTGATATCTCAAATCCCAAACCTCTAACATGATTTTAAACTTTTTTTTTTAATGGAAGAATACAAAATTGACCAATTTCATGTGAGTTCATTTGCTCCTCCTATTTAAGTTACATAAAAATGCAGTTCACAGAGGGTGAACTCAAGTTCATCTCCAGCTAGTTGGAAGATGTCTCAGTTCCAGTAGATGGCATTCATGTAGCTTTACATTTTTAAACTTTTTATGGTTTCAGGATGAGGAACACTGCAGCAATCCATTTTGGAGCCTCCACCAGCTTCTAGTGCTTTTCAGTTTATGTTGCAGAAAGGAAAAGCAAAATAAAGGGAGATTTTTGCAAGTGCATCTGCCCAGTCAGCACTACTGGCTCACCAGTGTCCCAGAACACCAGTTAATTTGAACAGCAGCTGTAATGCACTTCAGGCTAACAGTGAGTGCAAATAAATCATGTCAGGCTGCTCAAGTACTTGGTTATCACTGGCTAGATAAGGTAGGAGATGATTTTGCAAGCCTATGGATATGCAGAAGTCAAGATCCTTGGCTTAACCTGTACATTCCTAATTTTGTTCATATGGTGCTTTGGGGTTGAAAACATAATGTTTTTCATTGCCCAGCGGGCCTGGATGGCAGCATCCATCATTCTTTGGGCTGTGATGTGGCATCTTGGTCATTCATGGTTGTGTACAGTGGGAAGTGGCTGATGGTGGCTTGCTCAGAAGAGCTGGGCAGCAGAGGTGCAAAGTGACAGTTTTCTAGCAAGGGGCTGAAAAGAGCAGCTGGTGGTTTCATCTCTGCTGTGCCCAGGGAGCAAGCACCAAGGCAGGCCAGAAGCACAGCAGGGCAGCATGAGGAACAGGCAGTAGTGCCAAGCTGGACAAGCATCCTGAACTAAGATTAAGAAATTAAGATTTAAAAAAATAAATATTTTCCATAGTCACACAAATCTACTGCTTCTGTATGGTGCTTCTGCACATTTGCAAAGGTAAAAAGATTTGCCAAAGATTTGCATTACATTTTATTCATAGAACATTGTCTAGAAATACATGAGGGCTTACACTTTGCTAAGTTTGATTTTGTAAGGAAGTTGGAAAAGAAAAAAGCAATGTGTTAGGAACTACCATTTTCTGAGGCCAAAGCGCAGACAAATTTGGTTTTCCTGTATTACTGTTTTCAAGAGCAGTGCATCGATAAATACGTTAAACAAAGAATGCATAGGTGTGGAAAAGACAGTGCTCCTTTCTGCTCCTCCTTTCTCTGGCATTCCAAACTCAGACTTTGCACGCCTTGACACTAGAGACACAGTTCAAAAGCTGTGGTCTTTGGTCATGCTTCAACAAGCACACATTTGAGGCTCAGATGATTTTATCACCAGAAAATATCCTGCAAGTCTCTCTATGGGTCTACAGTGAAACAATTCACTAATTCACTTACAGCTGAAGTTCTCCCTGAGGTCTGCAGTTGTTTTCTGTAAGATTTATTTAACTTAACCATTTACAGTGATTTAGTCCTTTTTGATTTTTATTATTGGGTTTTACTATATTAATAAAGGATTGTGTTTGTGACAGTGGCACACATACTTTTGTTAATGTCATAGTCTGTGAATCTCTTGCCTAAAAAAATCTTTGTTAAGTTATAAGAGTAGTTATTTTGAATGAACAGTCACTGTAAGTGTGAGTGTTTATTTGAGTGACATAACTGAGTTTTAGGCTGTAAATGTGTAGATGTTTTGAATTAAGATAAAACCAGAATTGTCATTTGTCACCAGCTTGCTATTCAGACTATTGCTGCTCAGGGTCAGTCTATAGATGTATTAAACCAATATACCCCATTCTAGAGTTTCATACATATTCTTACCCTACAGTACAGATACTCTTATCCTACTTGAAATGGAGCCAATCATTGAACTTCCCTTGTGGTACAGTGAACCCAATAGTCCCCCTCCCCATCCAGCTGTAGTTTCAGTTCTGGTGGAAGGGACCTGTGGCTGGGGTATCCCAGATGCAGCAGTGCAGCTCCTGCGTGGCACCTTGCCTGGGCTGATTTACTCTGAGAGCTGCAGTAATGACTAAAGGGATCCGATTGTTTTCAGCTTCTCAGCTTGGCTTATGTGGTACAATGCAGCGTTCTTGGGTTAGGAAAAAAAGAATTGATATATATATACATCTCTCCTTATTTTAAAGTACTGTCATGTACAAAACACAGACACCCCTGGATCTCTGTGAAAGCAAACACACCGATGAACAAACTTTTGCTTTATTGCAGGAATGAAGACGATGACCCAAGAAAACACAGCTTCTTCAAAACGATAAATTTCCACAGGCTAGAGGCAAACCTTGTTGACCCTCCATTTGTGCCAGATCCATCAGTTGTCTATGCCAAAGATGTTGCAGACATTGCTGACTTCTCTGAAATACGAGGAATTGAGTTTGATGACAAAGACAAGAAGTTCTTCAAAAAGTTTGCGACAGGTGCTGTCCCTATACCCTGGCAGGAAGAAATCATTGAAACGGGACTGTTTGATGAACTGAATGATCCCAACAGAGTAGCTTCTGGAGGTTATGCAAACGGAGGGGAAGCTAAGTCAGGAGTTTGTTTATTGTTGTAATTATATCATTACCAAAAAGAGTAGAAGCCACCTCAGAAGTTTCCATATTCTGACTCTGTTTCAGAAACTCACTACACCTGTTTGAGAAGAACCAGCCAGTGTAATGTGACATTGCCAGGCTATGTAGGACCACCAGCTGAATAGACTGTATCATTTTCCTTTGCTTGAAGAAAGGAGATATTTTTGTGTTATTGGAGATGTATCAAATGGAGAACTATATTTCTCCAAGAAGCTTAGAATAGAAATTCTGAAATACAAAATGCAATGATAGAGTGAAGAGGCAACAGCTTTTGAAAATGACTGTTTTAAATACAATGATTTGTTGGTTTTCTTTCTTTTTTCTTGCTATTTCTACTAATATTTCCTCTTTGTTCTACAGTTTTCAGGAAGGATTTTTTAATTTTCAAGTAATCTCAGACAGTGGAGCTCATATATCATTCAAACTTTGAATCTTATTGGTTAGCCAGTCTGTCTGTTAAATTCTGTTAGGTTTTGGGTGCTTTATTGTAACGTGTTTAAATTGTCATGAGATATAAAGAAAGCTCTACATATCACTTTGAAATAAGAACAACAGGATCAAACTCTTTTCAAAAGTGATTTTAATGGAGTGAAGATAAGATTGCACCAATTTAATGGAATAAAGCATTTATTTATTATTATTAAGTGTATTCATTTAAGTGATAATACCATATAAAAATGTATTTGTAAGTAAATTCTTTTTGGCAATTTTAAACTTATATCAGATTTTCTGATAATTTTTCTGTATTTAGGTGATAAATTAAGCTACAGATAGACCAAAGCAATTTGTAATTGGTTTTTTACAAGACATTTATTTCAGTGTAAGAGAGATTTTAATTCATTATACTATTAAGTGCTATAATGGTGAAAAGGTTATGTATGTGAGTTGAAACTGTCTTCAGATGTTTATTGATTCTCATACAAATTTTGATGTGTTTTTATTTTTCAATTTTATGACAACCTAAATTGAATTACTTGGGAATATTGCTATGAATACTTGCTACTGGTGAAGTGTATTACTCATGAGATGCCTCCTGCTGATTTTCTGTGGTAAGAAAATAGGCAGTTGTTCTTTGCACAGCTTTTAAAACCAATCCTACGCATGCTGGTCACTGTCATCTATCCAGCCATAATTTCCATTGACTAAAGTGGAAGTGGAAACTACTTTCCTGGAGGCTGCAAATGCCCCTTTTCTGTTTTTCATACAGCAAACCTATTGCTGAACTCAAAGATTCTTTTAACTAGACACTGGGATTAACTCACACATCTGTTTTAGAAGAGGAAAACCTATAGATACAATATCTTCTGTACTCAGGTCTGTCATGTGCAGCACAGAGCATTGGAATTTATTTATAGCCTAATAGCACATCCCAAACTCTTTAGTTTTAAATTCTTTAAGTGTTTTAGTCACAGCTAAGTAATACATTGGTAATATTTTGTGTTGTTCTGAATGGAAAAAGAATTGTTCTTTTTTTCTTTTAAATTTGCTTTTCCAGTGCTTTATATACTTAATATTCAAGTGTAAAATCAAGAAGAACAGTGTTACTTAGGATTAGTGGATAATTCTGTTCATGAATTACAAGCATAAAATTATCTGCCTTTTGATGGAGACTTTCTGTCAAATAGTTTAAAACAATATAAACTGAATTCTGAGTTGGTCTTTTAATTGAGAAGGATGATCTGAAAGACCGTGAAAAGCAGAGGAAGTTGAGAGGAGAGTGTTGTGGTCCTGGCATGGATTTACAAGAGTCCTTCCACTACTGACATCCATTGAATTTATTTCTTATTGCTCCCACCTGCAGAAAGCTCTTGCAATGGTAGTAAATATACTAGGCTGGTATATTTAAGAAACTGAGACAGAAAACTTTATCATTATATGCATTTTTAAAAACCCACAAAACACAAAAAACACAACCACCACCTTGGTACAGCTAGGAGAAACCTCTTATGTTAGTGGCATCAAACTTTTGTCCTGAATTGATATACCTCAAATCCATAGAAATGCTGTTTCAAAAATCCTGCAGAACCATAAAGCAGGACTCTGAAATGGCTGTAGGTTTTCCAGTGCATAACTGAGTTGTAAGTTCCCATCTGGAAAGAGTTTGTGTATAGACAGAAGCAGAATTTAATGTCTTGTTAGAATCACATATCCCCTGTAATATCAGTTGCTGCAAGGCTGTATTTTTCAAATTGTGTTGCAATGCTGAGGTCTGTGAATTCAGGACACATGTGCATAACATTGGATTATTTAGTTTTAGAAATGTTGTAGTGTCGCTAATCCCAGCGGGTTGTCCATCAGTGAGATCCATAAAGTTAAGTGTTTCATGAATCATTCAGAATAACACATCAGAAGTCTGATAATGCATAGTTTGGCACAGTGTATGACAGAGAAGAATGTGGTAGTTTGAAATACTAATTTTAATTTTCTAAAATTCTCTTGCTACAATATGGGCAACTTCTGTTTGCACTATGGAGAGGGAGCAGGACAAAGGTTATTTCTGCATTCCTGTTAGCATTTTCAGTGCATCTTTTAAAAATTATTTTCAAATTTTTTTAAGGAATCTGTGAAATGCTTGGTTCTTTTCTTCTTCCTGCTACTGTAAAGTTCCTTGTTAAACTTTCAGGAGCAAAGTTATTTTAACAACCTGCTTCACCCTAACAAAAAGCCAGCAATCCCAAAAGATTGACATGTTCAATGAATTGTCTTACAGCAACCAAAGATGGTACTCATGTGAATGAATTTAAATGTGTATGCAAGTGTTGCAAGAGCAGGGCCCAAGTCAAAAGTATTGACCAAGTCACTGGATGTTTATGATGGAAAATGAGGGATGACTTTGGGGGAGGAAAATAACCTTGTGGTTGTGGATTTCTTGAGTTGTTGTGGCAAAAAGAAATTATATAATTTGAAACTGCAATTTTCTTCTTCTAGCTGTCTCCCTTTTTCCTGCTTTGCCAATGTTGCGGTGTCTCACTTGGCTGCCTCTTTATCCAGCAGATAAGATGCAGTCAAGTGCTAATATAATCTAAAAAACTGAAATGTGAACTCCATTGCATTAAATGCCATCTGTGAAAGGTTACAGACTGCCCTGGCCATTCTGCAGGCGTTGTACTAACACTGCTTTCTTGCTCTGTTTTACTCAGTGCAGCTGTTGGAACTGTTTGTTAATTCTAACTGTAGCAGGCTGAAATGTGAGATTTGTAGCAGCTTGATGTGTTCTTATAAGAACATTGTTTAACGTTGAGGAAAGGCTGCTGGCTCTGAGAGTGTGTAAGAGAAAGACCTTTCCCTTGGATCTCAAGTCCAGATTTTCTTTGATACTGCCTCTGTTGCCCTTACCATTATTCCCCTCATTTCACTGAGCACTGAGACAAAATGATGTTTGGTATTACTATTAACCTAATAAAATCTTCATTCACAGAGATTATTTCTCAGTGGTACTGAGTACCTTCAGTTGCTTCATGGCAAAAATTTAGTCAATAAATACCTTGTGTTGCAGCAAGTAGTTCACTTTTGTATTCCAATATGAAATAGATTCAGTAATAGGAACCTATGTGAAAATTCTTGGCTATCAGTTGCATTTTTATTAGGGAAGGCAACTTTACATTAAGAGCATCATAGCAAATATAATACTTGAGATAGTTATTTCTTCAACCATATACAAATGCCAATACAGAAGTAGGATGAAATCTGTACATACAGCAAATGCCTGAAATTGTACAGTTGTAGTTATAAGTGATGCATGGTTTTATATAATTATAATATAATAAATTTTTTAGAAACAAAATGCTTGTAATATTATATCTAAAGTATTGTTGCTTTTACAGCTTTTAATGATACATATGTAACATTTTTCTGGTCTGAATATCCAGATCTATGATGAGGATGAGTAAGTATGTGCATATTATTTATCTTAAAAAGTATAAATTGCTTCTTCAATGTTATGACAATAATTTTTATCTTTTTATCATTAGTATTTTAATACCAAAACATTTAATTTCTTTATGCTGTAATGAATCATAAAATAAGTATTTTTATTATATACGGTGTTTTTTCTCCATAATAAGATTTAAATTAAGATCTTAGCAACTATGGCTCATAGCACCACAGAAGCACTGAAAATCCTACCAGGTCTGGTACTTCTGCTAAAAGCAAAGCATACATTTTTCCCGAGTGACAAACACATCAGTTTTGAAATCTACAGGTGGAAGAAGGTACTGGTGGTTTACAGTATGAAATCTGACACGTGTAATGTTTGGATAAAGGTCCCCTGTGATCAGTGCAGCTCAGGGAGTGCATTTGGAACTTCGTGTCAGAACAGCCTCGGGAGCTGCATGGGCACAGTGAGGAGTTCAGGGACAGAAACTGAAAACCAGCTCAATGAAGCACATGACATTTTATGACTCGGCACTGCCTCACTACAGCAAGTAACACTCAATCTAGTATTTAATTTTAAAAAAATAGACCAAAAGATTAATGTTTCTTAGGAAATCATTGCTTGTTATATCTCTTAAATTTCATTTATATAACTGTCTGAACCTGAGCAGTGCTAGTATGAAATTCTTACCAGTTACCTCTCTTCCTTCGGGAGTGGAAATCTTTTTGTCATCTCTTGCCTGGAAAAGAGCAAGAGTAGGAACACAGGGGGTGTCACTGTGTCTCTTGGAATGCAAGTACCTTTATCCATGGGAAAACATGCCTAGTGACGTCTGTAGGTAGCACCCTTCTCCTGAGTTCCTTTGCTTTTACACAGTACAGCAGATGGTCCTTATATTTACCCCATTGTTTACCCTCTCCTGTCACTGCCAGAAAACTGGCACAATTCTGAATGAAGCCATTTCAGTTTTCAGGGCAACTTACGGTTACTTCTGAATCTTGGACAGGCAAAAGGTGCCATAAACAATAGCTGTCAACACCATTTAGTGTTGACCCTAAGTGGTGAAAGGCTTTTGTGGGAAAAACATGGGAAAAAAACCCTATGAGTCTCTTTGAAAGGGCTTCTGGATATGTTAGGTCTATTCCTTTCCTTCTGACAATTTTGGGGTAGCTGCAGTGGTTAATTCCTCCCTTTCCTGTTGACCAAGTGCAAGCACAATCTGGTTTAGTACTTCTTTTATCCTGTTTATGCTCTTTATCCGTGCTTTTCAATGTCTGAGTTTTGTTAGTTGGCCAGTTCTTCCAAGTGTTTTGTTTTCTGATTAATGTACACTGATATGGTGCTATTGCAGTGATTGGTAGAATGACTTACAAAGAAAGAAAATTTTCATTTTTCTTTTGTACACAAGCATTACTTGAAGTTAAACATAACTAATGAATTCTGACATGTGTTTTATCAGTTGTGCTTTACCAAACTTACATGTTGGCCTGTACAATTCATTGAAGTTGTTCTGACAGTTACATTTTACAGAGTGGAAAGATACAGCGAGGCTGAACGACACACTGTGTACATGTCCTTATGATGGGAGTTCCTCATGGTGAATGCTTCCATGATTCATGTTTTTATAAAGAATGCCAAAAGGATGACTGTGGATATATCACTTGTCATAGCTTGTAGTTCAGTTAACAATAGTGAAGTAACTGTTTAAAAAAACAGCTATTGTACAGGAATGTTCAGTTATGTTTTCTTTGCAAGACTTCAAGCAAGCATGACATGGGATGTGCTAGACATGTCTCGTGACTTTTGAATGGCTGGGGTAAAAGGGCTACTGCAAGGAAAAGCAGATTTGTTAATCACCCCTGTCTGCAAACATTCCTACAGCAATACATTCTGTTCCCACTGCACACCTTTTGGACAGAGGTGGAAGCTTTTTTATAACTCCACTGCTGCTCTGCAGTGCTTAGTGCTCAGTCTGTGCAAGTACATTGATGGAATTACAAAGAGGGAAATGGTTCCCATGTCTTGGACTTCTCAGAGGACACAGAGCAGAGCACAGCACTACAGTGATATGAGGGCTTGAGCCTGCTGCTGGCATCACCAGCATGGAAGGCAGAAGTGGCTTTGGGAGTACGCAAGTAGGCAGAAGAAGTCAGGTTTCATAATGCATGGGGCCAGTTCAGTCCCACTGTTAGGAATGGCTCTCTAGATCAAGTGACAGTCAAGCTATTTCTTGGTAGAAATGGATGATCCAAGTGGAACCAATGAGAGAATGTCTGCAACAGTACCAAACAGGAAGGCTATAAAGTGTTCCTGTTTGTGCATTTCCTTGTAGGAAAGAATTAAATTCATAGTAAGAAGTATGAATGATTATTATCATTATCAGTAATAATAACAGCAGGATCATAAAGAAGAGCTGCTAGTACCAGTTACCAATTTAGCCTGTTACTCTGCAACAACTAGAAAGAGGCCTGATTTACAAACTAGGCAAAAGAATTCTGCTTCTATTTCCAAAACATATTACCCTAAACAATGAATACCATGAACAATGTCTTGTTCATGACAACAGGATGTCATGAACAAGAGGAGGAAACTCTCTGTTGAACTCGTACAGGACAAGTTGACGGAATAGTAATCTCAAATATGGCATCTGGCGTGTCAATGTTTTATTCTATCCTAATTATGCAAGCACTGTAAATCTGATTTGACCACAATCATTAGGCAGGTTTTTTTCTGAATAATAGAGAAATTTTGCCTTTCTGTTCTTTACAAGGTTTCTTCCCTTCCTCCAGGCTAACTTCTATCCTATTTCCTATTAGGACATGATACATTAATGCAATTTTGCAAACAGATAAGTGGCTATTTTTGACCACAGAACTGTGATGAAGTTGGTAAAAACATAGTTACCTTGAGAAGATAATGATGCATCAGTAATCACCTAGTGTCCAAAAAGATGAGAAATTAACATATATTGAAAATTAGGCTGTAGTTAAAGGAATATTTTCTTAAGCAAAAAGATCTTTTAACTCACATCAGTTCCTTAGTAAAATGACTGTCCGTGTCTGTAAATAAACCGTATCACTATTGCAGGCTATTCTAATCAGCATCCACATAGAAATATTCATGCTAATATTAAGTAAGGTTTGAAGAGACCAATATAAATATCTTGCTGCATAGAGTGAAGGCAAAGACTTATTTCTGGGTATTTGATTAAGACAGCAAAGCAGTGCTGCCAACAGGATGTCCAAGTATGTGAACTTCTGCTTTCCCATTCTTTACTTAGGGAAAGTGAGAAATGATAGTGCCAAAATCTGGAACCTACCATCAAATTAACGAGCTGCCAGAGCACACTTGCATAAAATTCAAGTTTAAGATATTGCATTAAAAAGGATGATCTCTCTGAGAGGCTGTGAAAAGGTGTAATGGTTCTACAGTTATGCATCTCCTGATATCAGATCTGGTTTTATTTAATAAATAGTAAAACCAGCAACATTCTCAGCACTTTTTGAAGAAATGTGGGAAGCTGTGCTCTGTATCTGTATTTCTCAGCTGCATCTGTTCATCAAGTACAGGGGAAGAAATCAGAAAATGTGCTCTTACTGAATTGTAAGGATACTTTGTATGCTGCTTAAAATAATCTGATAATGATACATTATCTGATACAACCAAAGAATTTTCATGCTTTCATTTTAGTGTGAGATCACATAATGAGAGTTCTACTCTGTTAAATCAAGAAATGGTTAAATGTTCGTATACTGGTTTTCCTAAATTCCACCTCCCAGGGGATTTTTTTCATTTCTGCAGCTCACATTTTTGCTCCTCACCCTGTCTTTCTGTGTCAATACTAACTCAGGATGTTATATTCTTTCTAATGTAAATGAAAATGTGGTGGCAGATCCTGGATGAAAAGTCCTATAATTCATGAATTCATAACCCTAATCAGGATCTACTATCCATGAGAACCAAAACTGAGTATGTACTCTTGTACTCTTTCTAAAGGCTCTTAGGTCACTTCAGTTCCAGGCAGGGAAAGGAATAAAGAAATGGATAATCCCTTCAGAATTTTCCATAGGTTTTGTTCAGAGAATAGCAGATCAAGTGTTTTAAACAAAGAAAGGAAGGAAACTTTGATTTCTTGCCAAGAGATTGAAACCTCCTGATCTTTTGCCAAGCTGGTTTATTTTGCTGCCAACAGTTTCCTCACCTTAAACAGCTCCTTTTCATCTGTAAAGCTAACGGCAGTGAAGGAAACAGGCTTTGCAGAATGGCAACACTGTAAGGATTTGCTCTAGTTAATGTAGGAACAGTTTCACTCTCAAATTTTGATATGTAGCTGAAAACACAAGACAGTTCTAGGCAGGGGATGCGTGACCTCAGGTGATTCCTAACCAAATTTTACTTTTTTCTCTAAGTGCATGAAAGTTACTGGCTTTGTGACTGTTCATCTCTTACTGCACAGGAATTATTTAACAGATTTTGCTATTGAATAAAGTATGACCCTGATTTTCAGGATTCCATATCTTCTGCCTTTTAAAAAAAAATTGAGATTTACTGAATATAAGAAACTGAACTCCTTTGAAGTGAATGCATCGGTTCTGAAACTCGATCTCCTTTAAAAGTGGTTAGTTATTGCAGTTACACCATGTCCTCAGTGCTTGTACTTGTGATTTCAGTGCACTCTCTAAGCAGATATGCAGCACAAGTTCTTAGATATTTTGGTATTCTTTTTCCAGTGAGAAGAACAAGATGTTGAAGATGTTTGATAAAGTCTGAAGTCAAAGGCTGGCCATGGGTACCATATGACAAGGTTTTTAGTTTTATTATGCTAATAGACCCAAGACCAGACATGTGTGATGAAATTATCTTCTGTGTAGTAATAGATCATAAATCTTGCACACCCCTTCAGCGTGTTGTCCCAATCATTTTTATGCAGGACTAATTAATTGAGGAATTAATCATCTGCAGGTGTCTGTAAAACACAGGGAAGGTTTTTAATTTGAGAACGATAAATTAAAACAGTAATAAAAATTACAAATTTTGAGGGGAAAAAGTTGTAATTAGTGAGCTGTATTAACAAACATATTCCAGTTTTTGTCTAGATGGACACAGGGATAATTTGTTACTCTGAGATCCATGGAATGGTCAGTGTTCCAGACTGTAAAGTATTGTTCTGAAATGACCATCATATTGACATTATCTGAAAAATAGACATTTTGAAATCAGTTTAAGGCAGGATATGCAGGACCTTCAATCTTCACTTTAATCAGGAGTGGCAGTAAATGCATTAATTGTGTTCTGTTCCTGCAATCTTCCGGTAAGGAGAAAAATAGACTCATTCTGTCAAAGCTATTATTTCAAATGAACAATGCCTTTTTTTTCACAACCGCAAGAGAGAAAATGCTGCCTGAATCTTTCTTTTCCTCTTGGAAATACTTCCTAATTTATAGTGAATCAAGTGAACAACCCTCTATTAATTTGTTTTTTCCTTTATATAGCTAGCAGACTGCAATTAATGCTTCTACCAGCAGAACTGATAAATAAGAGAATGAAGAAATGTTTCAGACTTTGACACACATCTCTGGGTCACCTAGATGATGTGAAAATATTTGGACTGTTTAGAAGAAATTTATTTATTTTCTACCAGTAAGTAGAAAAAACTCTCCTGAAGCCTACAGTGATCAGGCAAAGACCAAGGCATCTAAAGTGATTGTACATACTAAACCAGCTGTAATGAACTTTGTGTCTGCCATCTCTAGAGGGATGGTTTACCTACCTATTTCTCAGTTCCTCAACTTACAATTTATAGATTACTACAGTCATTTGTATAGTTTTCTGTTTCTAGTGAAAACACAAATGGTTTTGTCAACGTAAAGGGCTTTTACTCCACTAGAGAAGCAGAGCAATGGGGAGGGAGACACAAGGAGAGCCAAGGAGAACAGCTTGAGAGCACAGTATATGTGCTCAGAAGAACTCAATTAAAAAATACTTGTTTTTTATAAGAGTCTCTGTGGTCACAGATGCTTATCTGTGTAATACTAAGTGACACCCTAAGGATTTTTTTGGCTATTCTGCTGCTTCAAGTTCAGATAGCAGCATTTTTATTTACTTTATGCTTAATATTAACCCTTTTTAGAGCAGGAAAAGTCTTCAAGAAAGGCAAAAAATATTTTAACTATATGGTAGGACACACCCTAATGAAAAAACATTGTCCTTCTTTACTGACCTGAGCAACAGGCATGAATTCTAGTAAAAGAGTACATCAGATTTCAAGGTACCAAAAGGATTTATTCTGAAATAAATTGTTGAAAAGCAAAACAAATAGCGTACTGAACCCAGCACTACTTGGCTCAAGCTGAACACAAACTTAGAAAAGTAACTTGAAAGAAGGGATTTTTTATTTAAGAGGAATCTCAATCCGATAATTGTCTCTACAAACTGATTTATTATGTTTTATTTGACCCAAAAGAAGTAAAAATCTTATGTCTAGGATACAGCAGAGTATGTATCTCACAGGGTAAAGGCTCAGAACCAGCCCTGGAAATCTCTGTAAATGCATACAGAATCTCTGCATAAGCCAGAAGCAAAGCAAAAGCTTATAAAAGAAATACAATCTTTGTCCCATCATTAACTTGTTATTTTTCACCTGCACATCAATCACAGGTTAAGAAGTCTGCCCCAAATGTAATTAAAATGGAAAGACAACAATGATAAAAGTAGAATACTTACACCTTTGTAATTTAATGCAATGCAGGAAATTTAAATAAAATTATGATTTTTGCATAGAGTCACAAGCTATCCCAAAGTTAATGGCTGAGGATTGCAAATGAGGGTTTGTGTCTTTCTGCTGTGGAAATGGCACTAATGGCAAAACCTGAATCCCAAAATTTCTTAGGTCTGTGTTTAAGAACATTATTTAGCAATAATTGCTGACAATTCCTTACGCTGCATAAACAATTCCTCCTCCCACCTAAATACAGAGTTTCCAGGTAGTGGCTTACTTGTCTCCCAGTTTACTTCAGAGTATGTCTATGTAGATAAGATGAACTGGGTTTGTATCTTGGTAGTATGAATTCTTAATGATTAAATAAAGAGACCTAATTTAAAACCAAGTTTTGAAATTGGGTCTCCTTCTAATAATATTTTAAAATACAGAACACATACCTACGAGACAGGTATTATAGCTGCCCTACTTGGACTCCACTTTGGGTCCTGACAATGATTTAGGATCTAACAAAAAAACTACTCTTACTGAGATCATCTCAACCACCTGACAATTACCAAAGGAAAGGGAACAGCTATTACTGTATTTAATGGTCAGAGTTAAGGTAGATGTTTAGTATTTCCTGGTGTAGTATTTATTTGAGCACTGTTTGGGGCAATATATAATGGATTTGAGTATGAATCCATTGTCTATGATCTAGACAAATGACTATTTTCTCTGCAGTCACTTCAATGTTTTCAATGTGATTAACTATGTATTTTTCTGTTATAGTTACATAGGGAAGTCATTCCTCTCAAGTATTGGTTAATAACCTTTAATAACCTTGCTAATGACCTTTTCTATATGCCAAATTTGAATAGTCCATCTTGACATGAAATGCAAGGAGAGCAGATGCACAGCAGCCTTAGGACTGTAGCATGTTCAGTGCAGTGACCAACTGTGCTTCGTTTGTGTTCAAATGCTGAGAACACAGCACTGCTCTTCATAGCTCGTATGAAATACAGTTCCTTCACCAGTTTCTTAAATCATCTTCCACACATGGAAGCTGCACCATGATTTCTGCCAGCAATCATAACCAGGTTTGCTCCTTAGGATGACTGTAAGTACTTGATTTTATCTGTTATGAAATTACTTTTAAAAAATCCATTTCTATGGCCCCAGATTTGTTAACAAATAGATCTCAGGTGTAATCAATACATCCTGGTCTGAGCATTAGAATGTGCAATTATATTTGCACAAATCTATGCAGATGGGCTTTAATTATAAATTGTCTTATTTTTCTCCTGTTAGCAGACAATTTAGCAAATAAATAAAAAATGAAGATTGATGGTATTAGAACAAAGTGCCCATTACAATTACAGCACCAGAGAACTGCAATAACAAAGATGTAGGACATTTCAGTCTATTTTTTAATTCTTAGGGTTTGTTCGTAATTTAAGATTTTATTTTCTTGTAGGCTCTGTGATTATAACAGACCACATTTTGCCAGGGTTTTCTTTTGATTTTTCAGTGAACTAGATCCTGCTCCTCCTGCTCAAATGCTTCCATTCATGTATGGCAAGTATCTCTCCCAGCATGGGAGAAGATACAGCAGCTTTGCTTGTTATGTGAACACTCAAGTGTGGATTTTTGTTTTTGTCTGCAGTATGAATCTGAAAAAAAACTGTCCCAAGCAACCATGTTTTAAAAACTTTGTATTTTCCCATCCTCTTGTAGTAACCACTGTTGCCCTTAAAGGAGATAAAGGCAAGGTAAATATTCTGTTTAAGTACAGTTTCCTTCCTTTCAAAGGATTGCATCTGGCAATAGTAGGTAGAATAAACCTTTTTAGATTGTATTATGATTAGGACGCAATGGAAAGGGAGGCCAGTTTTATGTGCTTGGTTAAATGTGAGAGAAATTGGAAAATACATATTAACAATAATTAAAGGCCTTTATTGGCAGCCCTTTTGGGAAAATCCACTAGCATTTACTGGGAAAGAAATATGCAGGAGCCTGCAGAATCAAAAAGAAATGGGCACAGAGATCCTATGCAGCTCTGATTCTTTTATATTATTCCTATAATATTTATTTATAAAATTATATTATAGACTACATTGTATCTACTGCCTTTCGAAACCAGAGACAGTTAAAAATCAACAAAAATCAATTGCTAAGAGTTCCTAATTTTGTTTAAAATTATTTAATAATTTGCTGTAAGGGTAGTACAATCTTACCAAGAATGCTGTAAAAAAGTCAGGCCAAAAATAGACTAATGGTGGAATTCCAGGACATTCAGACTAGAAAGAAAACACTGACTTTCATTTTTCACTTTCAAAAGTTCTCCTTTTTTCAACTTCCCTTTCAAAAATCATATAAATAAACAGATTAACTGCCTAGCATAAAAAGTGGATATTATCTCAATTTGTAAGCCTTGTGACTTTGTGTGGGCGTTCCACAATTGTACTTACTATAGGGATACTCCCTATGGGTGAATTTATCAGGAACGATGGATGTAGGACTTCATGGAAAAAATGCTAAGCATCTGCAGTATCTTTGGTGGTTAATGAGAGAGAAGGTGGTTGGATTTTTAACAAATCTAGCTCTCACCAAGGGACAGACATAGTCACAAAGACTTACTAAATAACCTCAGATAAAAATTTCACTCAGGAGCTGTTCCTGTGTAGCAGCTGGTTCAATATTTTTATAGCTTCAGTTTGATGCCACCGTCACTAAGCTGGATGTATGTAACACACACTATTTGATTAGGAAGTAAGATGGAACATATCCAAAGCAAGTAGGTTGCAATACATTTTTAATAGTTAAAGGGGAACTACATTGCAATGATTTATATAATACTGTGAACTTTCTGCTAAACAGTACATAAGAGCTGGCTTGCTAGAATTTTTTTCTCTAACGTATGCTCAGAAGGACTAATAATAGGCCTTATAACTCACAAGCATTCATTAAGTAAGCCACCAGAGTTTAAAAACCATAACAGTTGAGATCTAGTCTGTTTGAAGTGAACAAGTAAATTAATATGTTTTAAGTGATAGTGACTCTTTTAAAAACACTATAATCATATGCTTCTAAATATTTAAGATTCTTTATTCTTTGCAAAACCATCATGTTAATTACTGGATTAGCAAGCATATCTTTCAAGACCAAACTTGAACCTATCTTCTAGGTTTTGAAATACATTTGGAATGCTTGACTCCCTCACGATGGTCCCAAGGGGAAATGTGTTACCCTCACTTGTGTCTGGTTACTGGGAAAGGCACAGTTCAGGCACAGGGTTCGGTTTGCTGCTTTTTACTTTACTTATCCCGCTGGCTTGATTCAGGGGCAATTAAATCAAACTACTTGTTCAAGATCACTAAGGGATTCAGTGACTCAACTGGGGGAAGAAAGCTGGACTTGGAAAACAGAAAATACTAGTTCCCATCGTGGGACAATTTCTCAGTACCATTTAAGTAAATTAGAGGGGCAATCTATTGAATTTCAGAGTCATCTGCACAAAGTGCTGCATTGTATAGACTAAATTTACATCAGTAGGAAAATGCAGATACAGAAGAAAAACTGAATGAAAAAGGTGAACACCTTCATGTGACAGATATCTTAACAGACATACCAAATAAAAACCAGAAGAATTTAAACCAGATTTTGTCTGCCAAAGGTTTTTTGTTTTGTAGGTATCCCATTTAGAGGAAAAGTTTATAATGAGTCTTTCTTGCTTTTCTTTGGCCATGTTCAAGTCAACCTTTAAAAGTGGTATTTTGTAGCTTACAGGTGTTCAAAGTTCCTTTGTCTTCTTCTGTTTTGTTGTTGTTTAATCTTCCTTTTTTCCTGTTTTTTAAGGACCTGGAGACATGTCAGTACTATCATGTTGGTATGATACAACTGCTTTTATCAGTAAGATTAGATGACTGCAAAAGACTTCCCTGCTGCATGCAGGGAACTGCATACTGATAAGAGTACAGAGTTGTCATCATCTGTGACAACAGAAGTCAGTGACATATGCACATAGACTCATAATTGGCATCAGAAAATTTGGTGGTAAAGGAATAGTGAAATTTAGTATTTTCTCACGTATTTTCAAGGGCAGAACATAATGCTGCCACAAAGACAGACTCCTGCAATTTCTTTCTATCCTCTTCCTCCTTCCAAACCTGACCTCACTTCTCCAGGCCTTTCATTCCCTCCAACATCAATTTTTCAACAGTGTTTTGTCTTCATAGACTCTTCATTTCAGCCTCAGTCTCCTGACTTAGCCAGTGCTGGCTTTCTCCTTGGCTTGCTGCCTGAGTCCCCTGCTGAACTCAGGATGTGGTTCTGCCAATCTAATTGTGGGCTGCTACTGAAAGGGGTAGTCAGTCCCGTTCCTCCTCCTGTCTGTCCTGGTCTCCCTTGTGAGCTGAGTCAGGGAACTAAACTTGTATAGCTCCTTTTCTTTCAGTTCAGCTCTCCAAATCAGGTCATCATAGGGTAAAATGAATACCAATGCTAAAAATCACAGCCAGTGTTGGAAGGGACAGTGGAACAGGGTGAGGAGGGGGACCATCACATTCAGCAGCACTTGATGATTAATGTGAGTTTCATCATTAAACTTCTGGCCCCAAACTCCTTGCCCTGTCTCCCCTGTGCTTCATTTTCCCCCTTTAGCCCCTCTTCCTAATGGCTTCCCATTTGCCCCTGCCCTTTCTGCTCCCATCCCAGAGATACCTATGAACTAATGCCAGCTGTCTTGCCCAGCTCCTTTTTTTCTGAGTCAGACCTGTACTTCACTGATGCCTTGTAGACAGACTTTGCCAGTAACCACCTGTGGTCCCTCACTCAATTGCTGTTTACAAAGTATTAGCTCAAGAGTATGGAAAATACTTCAGCAATTAAGACAGATACCTCATTTTTATAAACTCTTCTCAAGCCAACTTTTGTTAAGAAGCTCTTGTTCATGAAAAAAATCTGAAACTGAACTCTGACAATATGTTATAAAATGGATAAAACCTCTGATAGTTATGAAATTCCTACAAATTGAGCTTTCCTCGCTTTGAACCCTTTGTATTAAAACTAAGCAGTGAAATAGTTTTCAACAATAGTTAGAGTCTCTTGTTCCTACTGTAAACAAATGCTGGATATCTGGGCAAAAATCTCCTCTGCAAGTCAACTCCCATTGACTTCACAGTAGTTATCGTGCTATATATGTGAGCAGAATCTTGTCTCTGTGAATAAAGGAGTTTTTTCCAGAGTGAGGGGGCTCTGCACAATGAATGCATTTTCACCAGCCCTTTCTGATTCATTGGCAAACTCCCAAACACAAGAACTGTTTCTGTAGTCTTTCTACTCTCACAATGACAGACATTTTCTTTTTCATTTTTAGTGGGAAGTCTTTTGTACGTATTTTTCTCATGAAAATGTGTGTCTTGGTATTTTGTAGAGTGAAGTAGAAAGTATTTTTCAGTCACAATATTTTCTGAAGTTGTTCCTTCCTGAGTTTATCATGTATCTTCTAATTCCAGTTTAAACTTAGCTGAAGATAAAGAAGCAGATTTGAGCCTGATGTGTACGTCTCCTGCAATTCAAAAGCTGCTTTGAAACGAGCCTGGGCAGGCCCCTCTGAAAATTACAGCAGCCCCAGGGAGCTATCCAAGATGTGCCAAAGTTGTGTCATGCTGTGGTCCACCCTAGACCCAAACTAGAAAAGCTTTCTACTTTTCAGGAATTCTCCAGTGGGCCAAAGTGAAATTCCCTTTAGCAGCACAGAAAAAAAACCCAAACCCAACCAAAAACCTTGTGCTGAAGAACTGCCCTCTACAGAGTTCCTGTACTGTTAACGATTACAATCTTGCCTCCTATCATATTTTAGTTTCTCCCCAGAGTTCTGCATGACAATTTTTAAAAAGAACTTAGCAGGTATGTTTAGGCAATATTTTCAAAGTTTGGAATTTTTTGTGTTGTATCATTTACAATATTATCATCATACCTTACTTTCTAGATGGTTTTCTTCCTGTTGTGCTCTGGGAAATAAGTATTACTGATTACACCATTACAAAGATCAGCCATACAGAAAAAGCTGCCTTTCCAGAGAAACAAGAAAGTGTAAACTGAGGAGCACTCTTAGTGCTGAATGGTCTGTGAGATGAGCCCACATTTGACAATATTCAGACACCCATATTCAGAACCACCAGTGCCATTCCCTCATTTCTCTCTGTGGAAACAACTCAAGTATTTCAGTAACCACTTGACACACAAGGCTGGATTTCTTCCAAACCTGAGTTAAAACCTGTCTTTAAAAAGTATATCTAATCTCATGTTTAAAACCCAAGCAAAGGTATACCCACTATCTCTGCTGATATAAACTATTTAAATGTTTAATTGCCCTCAGTCAGGAAATGTCAACATTAGGTTTGTCTTGCTCCAGTTTCCAGCAAATGCATACCATTGCCTTTGTCAGCCAGGTTGAAAAGGTCATACTATTGAGATCTCTTTCCTATAATTAAGTACCTTTTCAAAGTAATCCAGTCTCTTGTCAGGATTTTTTTTCTTTCACAAGCTAAATAAGCTGAAATGTGGAAGCTTCATATTCTACATTAGCTTGGTTTCTGCTCCCTGGATAATTTTTCTGTACTCTTTGAACTATCACTAATATTTCCCTGCTATTGTAAATACCAGAGGTGGCTGCAGGTGCTTTTGGACGATTTCTTCACCAATGTGTGCAGAGCAGATGTCTGCTTTCTAGAAGACAAGTTTTTATGTCCTTTAGATTGCATTAGTTCTTTTCCAGTTGCTGTGATGTAGAACTGCCAGGGCTCTGCTGGTCCCTGTGCCAGGCCAGGGCCCTGCCCACCTGGACCCCCACTCTGGGGCTGATGTCCAGGCGTGGGCTCTCGCAGGTGACCGTGTGGCAGATCAGGCTGTCCTCATCCAGCACTTCATTATTTTACCTGGCATCAGTGTGTAGCTCATGGGTTTGTATGTCCATGACCCTCTCGTATCTCAGAAACAGTTTGATTTTCAGTGGGGGTGAGGATCCACTGTTCCATCCAAGTCAGGCTGGGCTGCATGAGATCGCTGATTTTAAAAATGAGTATATAGTGATTAGAGTAAAACTGAGCCTCTGAAACTCACTGGAGCAGAGTACAAAAAGATTACTATGTTTTATGATGTGCAGACTGAAGAGTTTCAGTGATGCTGGATAATACTAGTTCCTCTAATACTTTGGTCTACAATTTCTTAAAAAAAGTATTAATATATTTAGCTGCTGACATTTCACTGCATAGTGTAGGGCTTGGTCATTCATTGGAGACAATGTGAGTTTTTAGTCTATATTCATTTCCCCAATTCTTTGCATCTAGTAAACTTTAATGTTATTGAATCACTATAGTGCCCAATCCAAAAATATGGATATAGGTACATTTTGCTGAGATGTTATTGCCTAATAGGATACCTATTTAAATAAACTGGGAAAAATAATTCAGCAAAGCAGATGTTAAAATAGAATGACAGTCAGTCTTTTGCTTGGTGACATTTAGAAGAAAAATAAAAATGGAAATGGCTTATTTCTGGCCTGAAATGGAATCTATTAGCTGAGCAGTGTGACAGAGAGTAATTAGTGTGTGATGTTATTTCTGCTGTTGTTCTACAGCAAAGAGAATGATTTAGATGATGTACTGTAACACTGGAGACTACTGGAATTAGACGTTCAAGAGGCAAATAGGTTTATTTTATACTTTACTGCTTTCTGGCAATACTGCAATCATTGTAAAGATTTAAATTAACCATGCTAAATATGTATTTCAGATAAATATGTACTTCCTCATAAGATATCTCTTAAATTGTTTCTCTTACATTTTTAAGATGTAGTCTGGTGTAGATTTTCACTTGGGTTTGATCTCTTAGTAGTTTTAAGAACTTCCTTGATGTAGGAGCTCTCCTGTTACACTTGAGTTTGGCCAAGTCCCCAGTTAATGCCATTACTGACACTGGCTGAGAGCTCTGTGATGGAGAACATCCCCAGCTCTGTGGGGGAGCTGACCCCCAGGGCTGGGGCTGCCGCTGCATCAGTCGGAATTGGGGAGCGAGAACTGCAGGGCGTGACCTCCCCATCCGTGCCAGAGAGTAAAAGGAGCCTCCTGTGCTGCCAGCGGGGGATGGGGAAGGGGTTGTGTGCTGTGTTACCTGGACCTTCAGCAGCGTGACAGCAAGGGAGTTTTGGAGCCCTTATGCTGCAGGAGTCACCTCACCGACAGCCCTTCTGCACCATCCTGACACACTCGTATGTGTTTCAGGGTGGAGGAGGATCACGGGCAGTGCCGACACGTGGGTCACACGTGTGAGCCTTCCCGTCCCCTGGCACTTCTCTAAGATGGTTGTGCATCAGGACCCACCCCGCCGCGCAGCATCCCCGGCGCTGCACCGCCGGGGCACATGGCGGGCTCACGGGTGC
>VZTZ01022869.1:1082683-1171638 GCA_013400955.1 Drymodes brunneopygia | reverse complement strand
GCCCGCGGCATCGCCCGCGCCGCCCGCAGCCTGCGCGTGCCGGGGCAGCTCCCCCGCTCCAGCCGTGCCCGCCGCCCCCTCGCGCTCCAGCGGCGCAGGGAATCCAGAATGAATGAGGTCGAATCGCCTTTGTACTTGGAGCTGCGGGTCGGGGAGGGAGAGTAAAGGAAAATCCCCAACGCCCCTCCCCGAAAGTTCATGAGCCCCAATTCCAGAAAGTGATCGTCGTGTGTGGTTGTGCGTCATCGTGCTAAATTTGTTCCAGTGTAGGGCTTCTGGGCCTTTTATTTTCTTAAAGGAAGCTTTAAATGAAGGCTCTCCAGTAAAGCCTGTGAAGGCGGTGTTTGTTTTCCTATTTTCAGGTAGTCATCCTATTGCTTTCTTCTGAGCTGGAAAGCATGTTATCGTAATCCGGTTGCTTCCAATAAAAATATTTGGATTTTCCGGGTATGTTTTCTCATATTAAACAGTTGTACAAATGCTTAATATTAGGATGTTTCTTCAGCCCTCATGGGACATATTTACTGACTTCAGAAAATGCTACGTCTCCTCCCAAAACTTGGATGTAGTTGGGATACTTAATAGTTGTGCTTACAAAACCAACAAGAATCTCAGCGTGGTGTAAAGGAACAGGCCAATACATCCTTGGCCTTGACATGATCTCAATGAATACTGATGTTGAAATAGCGAGGAGGAGCTTTAAGCAGACTGTGCATGGGGTGTTCTTTCTCTGCCCTGCCAATGTCTCCTGTCTGTCGGGAGAGGGCCCGAGCTCTGACAGGAGTTCCCCTCCATTCAGATGGAAATAAGAGCTTGCAGCTACTCTGCCAGTTGAATAGCAAAGGATAGGAAATTTCCACTATGCTGTCGTCTAGTGATCTTTCTGTACAGGCAGGTTTCCTCAAGTGCGTGGGCTGGGTGTGTGGATTGCAGAAATCTGGCTGTGTCATGAGTCTGAGCAGCACAGAGTATAGATATCTTAGAAATAGCTTGCAAGTTTTGGGGATTTTATTTTTTTTTTTTAAAGGTGAAGATGAAACCGCCTTCTCAGTTTGAATCTATCTAGTAGGATAAGTCACTTAGGATGTTACTAGTCTGTGTTAGACCAAGGCCAACAGATAACATTTGAAATTGAGATGACTTAGTTGGTAACTGAGTTTCTACAGCTACTTGATAAGAGATGCTTTTGAGAAAGTATCTATAGACAGTTTGAATAATTTTACTTCATTAAGAAGTTTTATTTAATAGTTTAAGTGATTGGCATGTGGTTACTGCTGTATACCATTTCCTCAGCCTGGACATTAGGAAGTGAATGTTCAGTAACACCATAAATTTTCAGTGTATTTTTTCATCAATATTTGTTTTGGCATTCCATGATTAACATACCGTGCTTATTTAATTTAATTATAGTCCGTCTGTTTTGGGGCATGGTGTGTGGCTTTCTGTTTGGTTTTACTTCTTAATGGCAAGACACTAATTGGGTGGCTCTGTTGGCACAGGAGAATATGCAGGGTTTGGTCTCCTGCTCTTACAAGTACGGGTGTGAGCTTAGAGCTCTCTCACCGACTGCTGTTCCTTTTCTGTTGCTGCTCTCTGGGCTGAAAGGCGAGGACATAGGGGAGGAGAGCTCTGGTTGCAGTCTGCTGGGTTGTCGCGTCTCCAGGGGCAGCACGATGAGAATTCAGCTGACTCTGGTTCTTCTGTGCGTATTTCTCTTGTCTCAAGACAGCTTCCTCACAGAAAGAAGACAGGAGCAGTAGAGAAACCGTTAAATAATTATTCACACTATGTGCATGTTTTGCCCTAGTCTGACACAGTCCCGGGGGCTTATGTAAATTGTAACTGCAAAGCAGTGATTCTCTGAGAATCCCAGTGCTATGGCATTGGAGTACTCATCTATCTGCCATTTCCTCGTCAGGATTTGGGAAAAGATCAAACACAATTGGCTCCTATACTCATTTGTCATGTAACAGAGGTTGCATTTTAGAGTTTGGTAAAGAGTTGCCTTTTACAGCTGGATGAAAACCCTGTAATGTGTCTCCTCCTGTGGAAAAAATTAGAGACTTTCGCCTCATTTTTTTGCGGACTTGAGGGGTACTTCAGTTTGAGTCCTTCACATGTTGATATCAAATCTACACACGCTTCCCCCCCCAAACTTGTCTATTTTTAATTATTTGGTATAATCATTTGTTGTATTAAAGAGACAGAAAATACTGGGATAAACTGCTGACTTGAGACTGGTGTTCTCAGCAGTGAGGCATGAGGGGTGCTGATAGTCCTCGAGGAGGTGATGGGAATGAGGGTGGGTCTGGGGTACACCCAGCGTTTAATTGGGTGGAGCAGAGAAAGGAGGCTTCGACCGACTGCTGGGTTGGGCCTTCCTGCAAGTGAAAGGGAGATCAGCATCTGTCTCTGCTTGTAGTGGCAAGGTGCTGTCTGCCTAGAGTTAGGAAGCATGGAGTGAGATCATCATAAAAGTCCTGTGAGGAGATGCTTACTGCATACTCAGATATGTACACTGTCTTACAAGATGGTTAATTCTTTTCATACAAGGTTAAAGAAAAATTGTGCCAAAAAAGAAGGGCAATATAGATTGTAGCAATACTTCATTTCTGGTCACACTAAATGCCATGTCAAGCGTATTTAAGTCTTTCTGTGAAGTTGGTTGTGTCAGGGTGTTTGAGGAGAGGTGGCATTGCCATGAAGTACACAGAAATTCAGACCTACTGGATTCTCTTTTGAATGCTTAGTTGTATCCTTTGGTGCACAGATATGTGTTTGTAATTACAAACAAAAACCCCACCAACAAAACCCAACATCTTATTTTTAGGAAAGCTTTCCACCATGTCAATGGAAATAATCTCTTGTTGGCTGCCATAGCAAAGGATCCAGCTTTGCCTCTTTTTTTGTCTTCATTGAATTCCTGATTGGACATACAGTGCTGTCAGAATTTTAACTGCTTTTCTGACAAGGTTATTCTGTCTTCTTTATTGGTGTTTTGAGCAGGGATTTATTGTCTTTCAGCTTTCTTCATGAGTAGAATTTCTGGCATCACTGTCTGCCATTACAGTAGAATATTTTATTTTCCTTGGCTCAGATCGCTCTGAAAAAAGGCATCTTCTCTTGTTAACAGATACCAGTATGCTGTGGTAGTACAGTAAGTGCATTTTGTGGTGGGGGGTGTTCTAAATGCTTAATCATGACATCAGACCCTGGCTTTTGTGATTCTTTGTAAATGTTGCACCTGACGGTTTTTATTGTCTCCTGAGGTGTAGCCATGTTCTGTGTGGAGCCTTGGCTTATTGTGACATAAAATATAACATGGGTCTGAGGTTATATTTCTTCCAAGTCTTTCTCTTCCCCCCTCTGCTGTCATCCAAATCTGGAAAACAGTAATTCTTAAGTGTCCAAGAAATTAAGCTGAAACATGATTAGTGATTATTTCATGTCTATAGTTATGTTAGCTTAAAGTAAGGAAACGCATTTGCAGGATAAAATTCCTTGATGATCCTGACACTGGTAGTAGTCAGTAGGAACATTAACTAGTGGGATTTAAACACCCAGGCTAAGATTCTGAAGGGCAGTCATGCAGGTGATAGGATCAATGCAACATGGAATCCAACAAACCATAAAAACAATTTAATTTTTGTTTTTGCAGGTGTTGTTGAATAGTTGCTATGTTGTTTGT
This sequence comes from Drymodes brunneopygia, assembly GCA_013400955.1. Taxonomy (NCBI): domain Eukaryota; kingdom Metazoa; phylum Chordata; class Aves; order Passeriformes; family Petroicidae; genus Drymodes; species Drymodes brunneopygia. The sequence continues at coordinate 1,167,950 of VZTZ01022869.1, read as the reverse complement.
GGGAGTGTTTATATTGATACCTGTGTATATCTGCCTGTGCATTACAGGTAGATTTGCCAGTCTGGTTTATGCCAGAGTGACATGCTTTTCATTGCTTTTGACGTGTAAATTTTGGAAAGCTTGTATGCCATGGAAATGGTGGCCAGGTATGTGATAGTTTGCATTCATCAAAGTCAGAAATTCTAATTTTCACAGTGGAGAAGGGTTTTGATTTCCTGCAAATGAATTCAGCTAATGACAGTACCAACATATTGGTTCAGAAATTGCAGTTTTCCAGATCTGACTTGCTTCTCGATGTGGTTAGGATATGGAGAAGTATTTTTGGTACTGTGATGCCCTGCAAGAAGAAAAACAAACCAAAACAGCTGGGTAGATTGTAGTGCAGAATTTTTGTTTTATGGTTTTGGTGTAGAAGATGTTGTACAACAATTGAGTTGGGTTGTGTGTTAGATGTGGAAGCTGTACTTTGTTTGGGGGAAATATGGAGGATAGCTTTTCACTGTTACTTGGGTACATCTTGTTTCCTGACAAGAAATCCAGTGTTATGTGAAGTTATTTTGGCAGAGTTTCTTGACAGGTTATGGCTTGCTCACTGTGATTAGCTAAGGATAATTAGTACTAATAGGCTCACAAAGAGCAGCTTACTCAGTTTGGGGCTGTTGGAAGTTGCAGAGGGGATTTTTGTTGTTTGTTTTTTCCCTCTTTCTAATGTGGCAAAGTAGCGTAAATGGGTCAGTTTAGTGGTTAGCGTTCTGCAGTGCATTTACAAGCTATATTAAAATAAAGATTAAAAATAATCTGTGTGTGAGCACGCATGCGCTTTGCTGGGCTGGGGGAGGTTGGTGGAGCTTCAGGGCTCTGAATAGAAGCAGCCTTTCCAGCAGTGTTCCTGCTGCATATCCCCCGTGCCTGGGCTGCTGCTGGGAGGGAGAGGAGTTGGGGAAGGTGCTGCTGGCGCTGCAGTCTCACCACAAAGTGGGGATCGATCACTGTTACCCCGTACTGGTGCTCCCTCCAGGGTGTGAGGGTCCCCATCTCTGCCCTGCTGCTGCCCTCGGTGGGGAAGGGTTCCCAGCCCTGCTGGAGTGAGGGGCTGTGCAGGTGGGTGTGGTGCCAGTGACCCAGTGGGGGACGGCTGCCCCTTCTGGCACCTGCTCCTCAGAGTCAGCTCTGAGGCCAGTCATACGGGTGGCGTGCTAGTGTTGACCCAAAGCAGGGCTCTTCTTAGGGCCACGTCTGCTTAGAACTGCACACCGTGGTGCTCTGATCGCCTATGTTATACTCATCAGTTTTTTCTTTTTCCAACGAAGTTTGGCATATTGTTTTAGAAATTAAAATACGGATGTATTCTGAAACAATTTCCCTGATTTTCTTGCTTTTATGCTACTTGCCACAGGAGCTGCTTGTCTTGTGTTACATGTCAAATTCTTCTTTTCAATTGGGACTGTTTAGTGAATGTCTTGGTCACTTGACGGAAAGTGTACTTTCTGGAGAGTTTGATGAAAGCATGCAATAGTTGATTAATTTGTATGGATCAAAATGAGAGCTGACCAGAGGTTTTACAAGAGAGCTTTTTTTGTTTCGTTGGTTTTGTAAATACCCAGAACACATTGGGTATCAGTCAGAAGATCCTTATTCTGTTTTGGATCCAATTAAAGCAATTATGAGCTTATAGGTAAAACAAATTGCTGCTGTGCCAAATATAGATGCCGCTTTTGTAATGGCTTTGGTTGACTAGAATTTCTATTTGTTTTTATGTCCTCATTTTAGCAGCTAAGTAGCTTCTAAATAACATTAGCAATCATTCACAATACATGTCCAGCTGTCTTGTTCATTATAGAATAATCTTGTTTTTGTGTTTGCATACTTTGCTACTTTAATTGCTGCATAGAATCTTACATCTTGGTGGTTTCAAATGTATTTTGAATAGCTGAAGACTTTCAGGTTATTGCAGATTGATAGGTAACTTCCTCAACATGTGAAATTGTAAACTAAAACCAAACTGAAAATCCACTGACATTTAGCTGGTTGCTGTTGAGAACTTTACTTACAGTAAAGAATTTGGAAACCACATCATTATTTTAATAGATGTACACAGAATTCTTTCGGGAGAAGTAAAATGGGTACTTGGATTTTTAGCAGTCTTGGGTTTCTGGGGACTGTACACTAGAGACTATTTCAGTGCAAAATGCAAGCAGAGTTTCTGGGAAAGGAACCAGGGCTTAGGCTTCTTTGTCATCTTCCAGTGGACAGTACATAGTGCTGGGGTACAGTTGTGTTTGCTTTTGCTCTTTCCGTTTCTGTGAAAGGTTAAAAAGTTGTTCACTTGATTCTCTCATGGAATCAAGTGTCAGTGGTAGGATGTTGCATAATGATTTTGATATGCTTTTCTTCATACCTGAGTTACATATCTGGCTTCTGATAGCACCCTTACAGCTAGAATATGCAATAAAAATTGAATTTATGTCAACATTCGGTCATGTTTTTGAATTAGAACAGTTTTAAAGATGGCATCCAGTTCCCTCAGTATTTTTAAGTTAGTATTTTTAACTTTTAATAGCTCCCATTCTTTTTGACGAAGTCTCTGCATGTGTCCTTAAAAGTCTCAGGTGCTCAGTCTTAAAACAGAATCCCACACATTTTTTTAGGTTGGTATTGAGTGCTCAGTTAATGAAACAAGTTGAAGCTGGTAATATCTGTGTAATTGGTGAATTCAGTGGGTTGCTGGGTCTCCAAGGTAGATTGGTAAAGCAGGTGTGTGTGTTAGGCTGGATAAATCTCAAGGCTTGGTTTGTTTTCAAAAACGTGGCAGAAAGCATTTTCACCTTGAAGTATCTTGTAACAGGATGTGCGTGAAAAACTGCTCTGTGTGGAGTTTCCTCAAATATCAACTATGTTATTAAAGCACCAATTGCTTCCTCCCTGGTCTGGATCCAGTGTAATAATTTTATCTTTTCCCTCAGTTCTTTCATCTTCTTAACAACCAGATACAAAGCTAAAATTCCAGTTAACAAGTGACACTTTACTTTTTTTCTAGTGCACTGCTTAGTCATCTTTACCAGCTTTCCTATATAGCCCAAAGAGTGGTTTTTAATGTTTCTCTCTTAAAAATAGAGATGCCAAAATGCTCTATAAGCTTTAAGAATCAGAAAGTATTAATAAAACCTCTTTGTATGCATTATTGTGCATTACATATGTATGCTAGAAGCGTATTTATGGCTACAAACATATTGCTAATTTCCCATTTTTGATTTTCAAAGTAGGTAGTGGCATTAGATGAAACAAAAATAATAATTTTAGCTTTTTCTTTACAGGATTGATCTTGCTATTCTATCTGGTATTCTATGGCTTCCTAGCAGCGCTCTTCACATTCACAATGTGGGTTATGCTTCAGACACTGAGCAGTGACATACCGAAATACCGTGACCGGATTTCTAGTCCAGGTAACACTGTATTTATTTTTTCATAAACCTCTGTCTGGTTTAACAATTGAGTTTCATTTGCGAACTTTTTTGAAGTATACACTACTTACAGGAAATCATGATCATTATTCAGTTACTTGCAGGTTGCAAAGGTGAAAACTTGGTGTGAGGCAAGTTATATATGTTTATAGCATAAATTCTGGCAGTAGCTTTTTGTGTGTATGTACTAACTTTTGCTGGTTTTTCCTCTAAGCTCCTGTCAGTTGAATTTGTCATGTAGACCACAATTTTGCCCGTAGATACATGCAACATGCTGATGTAGAAATCGGTTTCTAATTTAATCAAATTGCTTTAAAGATCTCTAAACCAGTTCTCTTGGATCAGAGGGAAGACCACCTTGATCAGTGTTTGATACTTTGCAGAAGGTACAGGAAGGCTGTACTGTGGTGTGGATGTGATCTGCTCAAGGGTATGTAAGGACTGTGGGACAGAGGCCTTTGCAGAGTTTTTATTACAGTATTAGGCAGTCTCCAACTGACACGGAATGTCTGTAAGTTTCAGAGATTGTTGACCTGTTATGTCAGGTTCCACCGGAGGGTTCTGTTTTATGATGAAGCTGAGTCTGTGTAACATGTAGCTGCCACTGAAAGTCATGTCTTGCTTTCTTTGTGTGCTGCCCACCTGTCCCACTGTTAGCTGCCTCAAGGACCTGTGTGTTAAAAAAACCTTGTATAAATAACAACGGGTAACAAGGTGCTTGTCTTCCCCAGTATAATGATATATTGGTGGAAGTAAGACAACATTATTTTTTAAAATACTTTTTTCTTTTGTTGAATGCAGAGCTCTTAAAATTGAGCACCATCTTGCAGGTATATCCACACTTAAGATGGTACAGTGATCTTTGTGTGAGCAAGTTGCAGTTGGGCCAGTGTGATAAATGTCTCTGGATTCTGAACAGAATTTGTTTTGATGTAGTGTTCTGGCCTTCTCTAACAAGTATCATATTGTAAGGGATTTTGAGAATTTGTGCTGTTTTTACAAGAAGAAAAATAAGTGAGGGGAAAAATAGGTGGCTCAGTTGACCATTTCTCCCCATTTTCATCGTATCTCTTGTGGAAGTCAGAAGTGTTGTAGTGGATGGAGCTGTGTCTTAATGCTGGGCTTAAGTGGCATTTCTTCTCGTAGTTCAGGGTATTAATTTTCCTTGGCTTTGAAATAAGTCATAAGGGATGTTTATTTTTAAAAGTATGTATGCCACAGTTAGTTTTTAATTGGAGAATTCCTGTAACATTTCTGAATTAAATCTCTATTAACCATGTCTTTAGTAACTCATACATTAAAGTTAATCAAATTGCTTTATTCTGTTTTAATGTTTCTTCTTAATTGTCATTTTTCATTTGCAGTGAGACATGTAATGTTCCTGGCTGTAAACATAAATTCTTAAAAAAAAATCTACACACAAAACCTGGATGCCGTAGATCAAAGGTTCTGCTCTTACATTAAACATACTTGGAAATCTGACAATTGATTTATTTTATAATTGATATCTAACTTGCTTTGTGCACTGGGGTATAATAGTATAAATCAAATCCAGATGCTTTTAAAACCTTTTTTGTTAAATCCCTCATTCAATTGTAAAATAATGTAATCTCTTTTACAATCCTAGATGTGATCCTCGGCTGAGGCTGTTAATTCTGTTCCTTTAGAAGAGCTCAAATCCTGCATTCTCTCACGGTCTATGCATCAGTCCTTCAAATAGCTTTTTCTGTAGAATTTACCCCATAGTTTTTAGGCAGAATGTAATCCACTGTAAGTGGAGCAGTCCCCTCCTTGTAGGATGTTTCTGTCGTTCCCCTGAAGCAGTGTATCTCTTCAAATTATTTTTTCATTCATTGATGACTAGTTTAGTTGTTTTGTCATATTCCCTTTTAAAAATACCATTTCAATCCTTCATTTACATTATAATTCTGTAGATGATAATATCTTATCCCCTAAAAGCTTCTAATGTTTAAAGCCCCTTGAGTGATTTTTCAGCCCTACTACTAATTGCCTTTTATTTTGTTGAATCTCAGTTCAGTGTGAAGGCCAGAAAATGATTGTAATGGTGCAAAGTAATCTGCAGTCAAAATAGTATTTGTAGTTTTATATGGACTGTCAGTCATTAAGGCCTTTACTTGTGGCTTCCATGGAAATAATTTAATTGCTGTTATTGCAAAAAGGAGGATTTATGGTTTATTTGGAATCCTACAAAAGACCTAGAATAAAAAACTTTAAATTGTATCTGGGTTTTTTTTAAAAGCTAAAATACTTTTGTGGGTGATGATTTTCTAGTATAGATGTTTATTATTTGCAAGTTGCAATATTTGTAAATAATGTCTGCCTTTAGATGAGAGGTTTGACCATTTCTGTAGGTAAATCCTTAATAGGCTTGGGCTGCTTAACTGCACTTTTGATATGCTTTTACAAAACCTTACTGTGATGGTTAACTGCAGTAGCGTAACTTTATCTTCCCACTGCAGTCTTACTTTCTTAAATGTTTATTTTTTTATAAAGAAGGCCTGGTTTAAAATTTTTTTATTATTATTATTTTTAGATTTTTGTTTTAGATTTTAAATTTAATTCATTTGGGAATCTAGTTTTAATTGGTTTTGCCAGAGGACAGGAAAACTACATGGCATCCTACGATGATACAATCAGTTGCTGTGTAATTGCAGCTTCTTCCTTCATGTCAAATTTTACTTTGATCAAACAATTTTAGTCTTTAATTTAGAAGAAAATGAATCTGATAAAATATAGGTTTTGGATTTTTTGTGTTTGGCTTTGGTTTTTTCTTTTGTGCAACTGCAAGGTCCGTTCTCAGCTGTACTTGAAGAGACAGATGCATGGACACTCATCTATTAATCACAACTGCAGGGTTTTTATCTGTGCTAATTATTTATATTAAATAAGAGTTACCTTAAGGTAGTGTGAATAAAACAATGAGTTATATACACCCTTTTTTGAACAGATTTAATCTCTGCTGCAATATCTGGTGGTGTAGTGCTATTTCATCTGCTGCTGAAGCTGTGATGAGTAATAGAAGCCTCAGGTACCTGTGTAAGTGGCAGCTCCTGGTGGCCCAGGCTGGGTGTTATCAGTGTGCCTTTTGCTTTCCCCTTCTCTAGAGAAATTCCCAAGACTGAACTCTGCAGCTTCTGGGCCATGTCTGGGAAGCAGGGGCAGGTCAGCTCTCAAGAGGGCCGTACTTCTTTACTGCCTGTGTGCCTTGTTCATCCTTCAGCTGAGGCTGGACTCGGCTGGTGGTGATCCATGGCCTCGTACCTCCTGCAGCTCTGGCTGCTGCCTGGGGGTGGTTCCTGCCTCACAGCCCCCAGGCAGCAGCTGAGAGGAGCTGGAGCTCCCCCAGGGAATGCAGGTGCTGCAGGGGCCGGGAGGCAGCTCCAGAGCCTTTGCAGTTCCCAGGCCTGTGGCTGTGTGAAATGTCTTGTATTCCCCGTGGAGCAGGTGGCACCTCAACTTTGAGGAGATGGAGGAGAAGACTGAAAACTAACTTGGCTTGTCTGTTTTGAGTGCGGTAACTTTCAAGCCACCTTTATGCATAATCAAAAATTTAAAAATGTTTTTTCTGTGTTTATATCAGAATAATACAATCATAGCTTCACCTTGTATTGCCTAAAGCTTTGAACTGTTGCTTGAACTGAAGGTTTTCTGGGCATGCTTTTGGGTATTTTTTCAATTATTTTTTGACCTTAATTTGCTGAGTGTGGAAAGTGGATCAATAAAAATTTTTGATTGAAGTGATTAAACTGCTGATTTTCCTAATCACTTGGGTTTGGTTTGTGAATTGCATTTATACTTTGGGTTAGATTTAAATGTTAATTATGTAATGCTGATTTTGATTACTGGCTTCAAACACAAAGTACCTTCCAGTACTGTGAAATATAGGGGTAACATTCATGTTTCTTTACAGATAGACGTTTTCCAATTTATTATTTGGATTATTTAATATTTGAGTTAGGGGTTAGAGTGGTGAAGAAAAGATAAATTGCTTAGTTCCTAACTTGAACTTCTTCTTTTTAAGGACTTATGATTTCACCAAAGCCAGACACTGCATTGGAATTTTACTTTAACAAGAGTGACAGCCAATCATACTCAGAATATGTTACTACACTTCAAAACTTCCTTGAATGTAAGTAAGTTATTTACAATTGCCCAAGTAATTTAGGAGTCTTAATCTTGAGTACATTATTTCATTTCTTGCTTATAGTTACTAATTGCTAATGGAGACTAATGCAAGTTCAGGGTTACTGTAAGTATGTGTGTTACTAAAGATTGTATGTTATAGAAAAAGGTGAATGTAATGCCTGTATTGGACAGGGAACCTGAGAATGAGGAATAGTGCAGTACAGAATGGAGAGTTTTGGGTGATGTGGTTATTTAAATACTGTAAGATGTAGAAATTCCATATGTCAAAAGAATTCAGTGTAAAATAATATAGTTCTTGTATTTTGAGACAAAGTCTATCAAGATTTGTCTGATTAGTCTTAATCTAAATGATTTGGTAACTGAGTGAGAATACTTCAGTCTGAGGAACTTGAGTGTCTGTTTGAAAAATGAGGCACACAAAAATAAATTAATTTCAGTGTAATGATTTTTCACTGATACTCAGTATTTACAGACAAATATTAAAAAACTGAATTTAGAACATGGAGAAAAGGTAACACAGGACAAGTCTGAAGGATGGCAAAATCACTAGTTTGTCATACATTATTTAATGTATGTACACTTGAATATGTACACTTATTCTAGTAATATAGAAGTCAGTTGAAAATATTAATAAGTTTATCCCCTCAGAAGTTGTAAGTCAGAATGAAGAAGGTGCTGTGAAATCTCACGTGTGTGCATGAGTTGCTTTGTTAGCTATAGCTACACTTGAATCTCTCCATATTCATAGTTTTGGTGCCTACTAAAAGCTTCTATGAGTAGGCTTTTCTTTCAGAGCTCTGCCAAGGGTTCCTGGGAGGAATGCTGCATTTCATGACTACCTGCCTCTCCTGCAGTTCTGTGGGTCTTGCATCGAGGATGAACTTTCCCTTTCTCCATTTTACCTTATTAGCTGGGAGCTGGGGTGTGAGGGAGGGGAAGAAACCACGAAGTACCTTAAATGAGAGTACTTTAGCATTTGTGACAGTGTGGTCTGTGCACTTCAGAAACACAAGAAAGTGAGAAACAACTTGAGATGTTAGTACAATGTAAATTATACCTCATGTAAATGTAGAGGCAATTTAATATTAGTTATTGAAATACTATTAAGTTTTCCTGTCTCTTTGTAAAAGGAACGTTCAAAGGGAAAACTGCTTGAGTTTCCAGATAAAAACTTGATTGTTTATATTTTAATACATGATTAGCTTAGAATATGTAGTTAGTTTATGTACAGAAATTAATTAAGTTGTGATTATTGCAATTTAAACAGCAGGAAAGTATTGATTCTTCTGTAATATTCTTTGTTTTCATTCAGTTCCACTGCTACTTGTCTATAGGCTTTGAAAAAGTGTTAAGATGGATGTAAGAGACAGTGGTCTGAAAATACTTCTTTGAGAAAACTATTAGGGAAAGTAACATGCTAATTATTTATATAGGCATCTGCAGGTTTTGGCTACTTTTATGCTTTATACCATTGATTTACAAGCTTTTTTTGTTTCATAGCATATAATGATTCAAAGCAGTCCCAAAACATAGATTGTACCCGGGGAAAGATCTTTGATCAGAGTGATGCTGCTGTTAAGAAGGCTTGTCGATTTAACCTCACTGAGCTTGGACAATGCTCTGGGAAGGAAGATGCAAATTTTGGCTATTCTAAAGGAACTCCCTGTGTGCTTGTGAAAATGAACAGAGTAAGTTCAATTTCTGGTGCGGTGTAATTTACTGAAACATCAAGCAATTTCAGAGAGTAGTATGCATTCTAACACTTACAAGTGTTGGCTTTGACTACTTGCCCCAAAATATCTGAATCCTGTTTTAAGAAGTGTATTGTTCTTTGCTTTTACTTACTGTTCTGTGAAACAGATTGTAGACCACTCTGCAAAGTAAAGTGTGTTTTACTTCATGTCTGTGTTCCAGAACTCTTAACTAGAATGTAATGTGTTCGGTACCACCTAAACTATGAAAGGTGATGAGAACTTTACTAAATATTTGACTTTTCAATGATATTGTGTTGAATTGCTAAGTGATTTGAGCCATGAATGTTACATGCTAAATGTAAAATAAGAAAACAGTACTTTCTGTGACTACTGTAACTATTTTGAGTTATCCTGAGTAAACTATTTAACAATACTTGAAATCTTAGTCCTGGTTTAAAATTGTGTTCAGATAAAATAGATACCGAATAGATTTACTCCCTGTATGAACTCATATTTAGTGAGGGAAAAGTTCAAATTCAGTCTGCACAACTGGAAGGGGGGAAAAAGGTTTGTAAATATTTTCACTTTGTCTCCTTTAGATAATTGGATTAAAGCCTGAAGGAGAGCCACATATACAGTGTACCCCTAAGGTCAGTTCAGAATGTAAAAAATAAGTGTGTTGTTTATTTTCCTTGTGATTAGGGTGAATAATGAAGTAGTTTATTTCATTCTCTTTCCTTCTTCTTAGAGACTTTGTGTTTTTGTTTGTTTTTCATCTTACTGTATGTCTAATTTAGTTTTAGTGTCTTTAATTTCTTCAGTATACTTACAGAAACATTTTTGGTTGATCTTTCATCTTTAGATGTGTTTGAACTACCTGGTTTGGTTTAGAGTTGAGGAAAATGTGTACATGTGTATTTGTGGTCTTGTTTATTTATTTATTGTGAGTTATATTTTGTTTTCCCATTTCATAACCTGTATTTTTATTTTTTCTCCATGCTGCAAGTGCACCTTAGACAATTTTATAATTGATGGGTAAGACAACTGTGTGTGGAAACTAATGTTACTGCTCAAGTAAAAGTTGCCTACAAATCGAGTATAAACTACTTATTATAACAGCTAATCTTGCATATTTGTTATGTACCAATGGATTTACACAGAATGTTTTCTTCCAATTATAATAATTGCTTTGACTTATGGGTGTTTTTCCTAGACTGCTTGGGGAGCAGTGAAAGCATTGGTAAGTTTGTAGCTTGAGCAAGGGGCAGAGTCCTGGCTTTTAGCTTCTGGTGACTGATAAGTGTAGGCTGGGAAACATCAGCAGTTAATGAGATAAACACTTCTAAGGGTTTCTGCCTTCATCCTAGGTACTTGTGGTAGGCATAGATTTTAATACTTGATTTTTGTGGAGTCTTTGAAAGTTTTGATCTCTCCATGAACGGTCCATTGCAAGCAAAGGTGATTCCTCTTCTTGAGACTGATTTCTTTGCTTCCATTCACAAAACTCCACATTGTTCTCTTGAATAAAGCAGTTAAGCTCCTTCTACTAGTACTCTTTTTTCTTTGGCTTATCTAATTTATAATTCTTTTTGCAATGTGATACCCCAAACTGGACAGAAATTTGCCTCTAGCTGAGGTATTGTTAAAGACGATGTTTCTCCCTTTTTGATCACATTGCTTTCTCGAAGTTCACAGCTCTGAATTTCATAGGGCTATTTTTGGCCCCTCCTCTGTAATTTTTATCATCATTTTGAAAGGATCAAGTTCTCTGAAGTATTTTGCACTACTTAGCTTGGTGCCATCAGTGAATGAACTTGGATTTGCATCTCAAGTCCTTAATAAAACACTGAATAAGGGTCCAGGGCAGTTCATCTTCATTTCCACTAGAAATACCTGTGACATGTTGAGAACTAATGTTCAAGTGATTTATAAAATACTGATGATAATCTTATTTTGTGATTGTATTTCTTCAACTTTCTTCTATGGATTCTTTATGAAACAGTAGTAAAAACTATACTAAACAGATCATACTTTTTCTTACCCTCTTAACTGGTTTCACTAGCAAAACAGTGAGTTTGATAGCAACTTGGTTGATCATGGTGGCATTTTTTGCTATTTTTTTACCCTTTGGGAGACTTAGACATTAATTGTAGTTGTTTTCTTGCATCCTCTTTCTATAAGTACAAAGTTCTGCTACCATATCCAGTTTAATTTTTTCTGATCTACGCAAGTGTGATGGTTTTGAATTTTAAAATTATTAATCTTATTAGTTCTTTAGTGACTTCCAGGGAAGTATTTGTCAGGCTTTGCTACTTTGAATGCATCTGTTTTATCTTTGTTAGCCTATTCTCACCCTAGCTTGTGATTTACATGCTTAGGAAAGCTTGGGTACCAGTTAGAATTCATCCTGTAGATTTACTGATTTTTATTTTCCTTTCATCTTTGTTTTTAAATATTTCGTACAATTAAGAGTCACAGAGTGGATGAGGTTGGAAAGGGACCGCAGTTGGTTAGCTGGTCCCACCTGCCTGCTCAAGCAGGGTCATCCTAGAACCCATGGCGCATGGGGTTGTGTCCAGACAGGTCTGGAATATCTCCCGTGAGGGAGGCTCACACACTTTCTGGGCAGTCCGTTCCAGTGCCCAGGACAAAGGTTCTTCCTCATGCTCAGATGGAATTTCTGTGCATCAATCCTAAATATACTGAGAGCAATTTGGAGACGTGTCTGCCTGGACTTAACACCATCAGACTTTTAAATGGTATTTTTGCTTTTGCAAGTCTCTCAAATACAAAGGTTAATAGCTTCTGTCTGTACATCCTGCCAGTCTTGGCACCTGAAATGTCATTTTAAGTTTTTCAGAGTGGAATTTGTTCTTCAGGCATTCTCTTGTGAGGTGATTCGTCTTTATTCTCCCTGCACTTTTTGTATGGGATTTTTTTAAAATGGAAAAATTTTAGATAGATGGGTGATTTCAGAGTCAGCACACTTAGAGCTGGGGATGCTTCCCCCTCTGCCCTTACATAGTTGAAGGTGTCATCACTGTAATTTCTGTAGATCAGGGAACTGAGTGTTTGCAGTGAGGGACACTCATCACAGCTGATTCTTCCCCCTGCACCCCGTAGAAACTAATCTGCTGCAGTCTTGAGAATCTCTATGAAGAGAAACAAACCAACAAAAGATTCTGTCTCTAAGAAGTCTGAAGATCAGCATTTTAGGTCTTTAGTTTGGGGCCAGAGTTGTGCAGTTTCACATGTGCTAGAACATCTTGCAGCAGTCTTTCTTTAAAGTTAAAGCAGCCTTTACTGAAAACTGGTAAATTTGATGGGGTTTTTTTGTTTTTAACTAGAGAAAAGAAAAAAAGCCTTAGTTCCAAAATACATCTTTTTCTGCTCTTTAGTGACCATCTTGACTTTGTGTTAGGTATTACTTTCTAGTTGACAAGAATGTGAGGAATGGCCGTATGAATGGCACTTTATGTGCCTTGCTTTTGTCAGTATATTCAGGATCTGAGTTAGCTTGCTTTTGTGACAGAAATCTGTTATTTTACAGTTTCTACTAATGGATACTGCTCTTTATCTTCTCCATTTCTTCTTAAGTGATTATGGATGATTACTGCCCAAATTCCTTCCTTGGGTCTTTGTATATTATTTCAACATCTGGTAAATTCTTCTTCCTAAACTACAGTCTTAATTAAGACCCAGTTAGTGAGGTGGAAGTCTGTCTGTCCAGCTAAGTTTTCTGGTTCTTAGATTTGCTGACTATCAGCAGCTCTTTGTGGAATCTACATGATAAGCAGAAAAAGTGACACTAATGGACTGATTCTTGAAGTTCTTCAACAAATGCAGCTTGTTCAGGTGGTTTTTGGTTTGTTTTTATTTAATTGTACAGTGGTATTAATTTGGGTTGTTTATTCAAGAAAATCTGGACCCCCCTAGCAGTTTCATTAGATAAGGCAGCTGCATGTCCCAGAACCTCCCTGCTATTGCACTGAGAGCCTAATGCATATATTTAGTGTATAGTCATGACTGCATGCATGCCTTGTATTTAGCTGCTCCAGAAAGCACTACTCCTGTTTACTTTGCCTATGTTATTCCATATGCTGATTATTTAACCGTTATTTAAGCAACATATTTGAAAAGTGAGTATTTTCAGGTGCATGGGCTTTAAATAAAGTAAAGAATAATGGCAAAAATCAATATATTCCTGCTTAATAGTCATATTTGCAAGCTCAAGGTCCAAAATACTTAATAAACATATATTAATGATTGCAGTCATTTAGACTGCAAAATAATGAGAATGTGGCCATATCCTAAAAAAATTTTTGTATGTTCTTTTGAGGAGTTGAAAAGAAGGTAACCTTGAGCTGTGGCTTGTTCTTAAATATGTTTTGATCTTACTGCAGTTGTCTTCTGAACTTTGTAGGGTATCTGTTTAAAATCAGAGCTGTTGTATATTGTAATAGAGAAAAACCAATGGAACTTGCTAATACACTTTGAACTTGTGAATTATGTGGAGCTAGCAGTGATGTTCTGAACTTAGATTTGGCATTTTGGGGGGGTTGTTTTAATGACATTTCTGTTCATTATGGTAATATATTTAATTTATTACAGAAAGTCACATTAGATGTGGGCATTTCCTAGTGGTTTGAACTTGCAGTAGTTTGACATTCTGCTAGGATATACAATCTTGATGAATGTTGTATATAGGGAGAGGTGTTTGTATATTGCTCTACTGATAGCCTGTGTCTGGACAGCTCAGTCATACATACATATTTTGTGTATTTTATGGATTGAGTGACTCCTTAGTCAGAAATTAGGCAGCAGCTTTGTAGGTAGCTGCTTCTTATTCCAGGATTTGGGGTTGCAGGCACCAATTGAGTTATAAGGCCTGCATCTGTATATATTGTTCCTCTGAGGTGGTGGTATTACTCCAGCAACATCACCATTTTAACCTTTTGGGTTTCTTCTTATCTGGCCTGTATTTGAAGGACAGAGGGCACCTAATGTTAGGAATGACACTATTGCAGAGAGGTGTCTGTGGTTCTCTGGGAAGGCTTGTATCATTACAAACTTCAGAGGCTTAAAAACCTGGCTTTAAACAAGTGAACGTGGTTCACCAAAATACGTGGTCTTGCTTGGGGATACTTGAGATTTTGATTATATATAGGGGATTTAAGTTGTTAAATTACTCATTACAGTGAACATTCTCTTCCCCCTTCTCCATTTCTTTGACTCATAAGTGTGAAGGCAAGCTGTCTTTGACTTGATTGCTAATTTAAGTAGTACTGCTAATCCTTATTGCAGCAGATGTGTGCAGCATGTGACTGTTTGCCAAAAGAAATCTGGTTTGAATTATTCTATGAGTTTGTAAGTCAGTTGCCCTTTTTTAGGTATCTTGCACTTTATCATTGGGTTATAATTTAATTTTGTGTTCATTTTTATGCAAGCAAATGTTCATTTCTACTTTTGTTGCTGTCTGCAATTACAGGAAGAAGGCATGGTCAAGATAAATTATTTTCCTCCTAATGGCGCAATGGACTTGATGTACTTCCCATACTATGGGAAAAGCTTGCATGTGAGTATCCCTTAATGATGGTCTTCACTTTGTCACTGTTTTGTTTCTGTGTGCATTTACAATTGCTAGTAGCAGATGAATTCTGAAGTTTGAACTTTGTAATGAGGTACTGCTCAGGAGTATTGCAGATGCAGGTGCTACACAGCACTCAGTGAGACTGGAGACGTGCTTTGGCAGATAGGAACAAACTAGGCATTGTCCTAATGGAGGAGTGGCTGTACCAGCAGTGTTAAGGGTGGCTGCTCTCTTCAGCTCACTGAAGTCTTTTGGAGTCTTTTTGAATGCAGGGAAAGGCAGGAGAAGTAAACTGGGTCTTCATATTACAATACACTTTCTAATAGTTAATCCTTGGCATTTCTCTATAGGATATTGAGTTTTTAAGTCCTTATGGTGTTGTTAATTGTATTTCTTAGTGGCTCTGCATGTCTTGTTTTCTGTTTGCCCTGTTTTATAAAGGACTTAAAGGTAGCAGATAGATTTGGGGGTTTTTTTTAGTTATTGTTGTAAAAACCCGAAACTCACTGCTTTATGAACACAGAATACATAGAAGTATAACTCTAGTTTCTTTTGAAACTTGAATTTAGTAATTTTTCCTTTTTTTTGCATCAATTTGTGATTACTGTATGCAGAAAATTTGTCCCTTCTATAAAATAGAAAATTATATTGCCTCTTACTGACCGAGTTATTTAGTCTAATAAACTTTATTCACCATTGAAGATAAAGGTACTTTTTAAAACATAAATCTGTTAGATCCATGGTGTACCATGGTGGGGTGGTTATAATTTTGCCAAAGTGATTTTTGTATGAAATTACTCCTTTGTCAGTTATTTTTTCAGTGTACTGTATACTTGCAGCAGTTCCATAACTTTTTTAAATCTTCCCATGGCTTTTACTAAAGAGGAAGGAGTTTGTTTTCCTTCAGCATTGGCTTTCATGCAACTTACAGATAGTTCTGTATTTTCCATTTTGTCACCATGTTTTGAATTGGTACCCACCCCATCTTAGGCATGCAAATTAGAGAGATTGCCTGTACTTTCAACAGCTGGAGTCAGTACAGACTCTGTCCCATTCTTGGAATGAAAGAATAGGGAAGGAGAGCCCTGCTGCCCTAAGAAATTCAATATACAGCAACTGTGGACCTTGACATGTCATGACTCAGTTTGTAGCAAGGATGGGGTGAAGAGCTTCACAAACAAAATTCCCATCTTGCTGCTATACTGATGGAAAATGAAAGATTATGAGAAGACAGTAATGAAGATAGGCAAAACACAATGCTATTCCTTACTTGAATTAGGTGATTAAGAAAAACTTTTTAAAATTCCCCCCCCCCTCCTTTTTGGTTCATTGCCCTTTCATGTTCACTTTGTTGTGTTGAACAGGGGCTATGGTTTTAGGAATTGTTGCTTATGTGAGGCCTAATTCTCCTAACACTAGCACAGTGAGAAAAAGAAGAGGCAGTAAGAGTTCTGTGAAGTTTAAGTATTTGACTAGGTCTCAAGGGTCTAGATTGATTTCTTGGCTATACAACAGAATTATGATGTTGCATCAGTGTGAAACTGTTAAGTTACTTTATTCTGTAAAGGAGTCAAGAAGATTTGAATAAATTTGCTGCTCTTATTCAGGTAGGAGCTGGAAAAGTACTAATATGTACAATTCTGTGATCCAGGATGGTTCATTGTCTTTTGCTGCTTAGTACAATGAGCCCAACTCTCTGACCTAGGAGAATGTTCCCTTTTTTAGGTGGTCTGACATAGTTAATGAAGATGCTGCCTCTCTTCCCACCCCCCCAATTTTATACCGAGTAAAAGTCCGTTCTGGCATCATCTCTTTTCAAGACATCATAGATATTTCTGTATCCCTTTGGAAAAACCTTGATGGTGAGAAGACTTCTCTCCCTGAGGAAACATGGGAAGTTCTGATTTTTAGAAAACCTGAAATGTGGTGTCACCCTTACATCTGGGAAGTTTTGAGGGAGTCTTGCCTAGCTGCATTTCCTCCTTCCCAGTCTGAGGTTTGTGGGAGCACAGGAAAATTTCTCATCTGGAACCACTATCCAATGAAAGCAGCTACTTCCACCTAGTTCTTACTAATACTTCATATTAAAGATTTTAGCACATCTACTTCCATGACATCATCCTTTGTAAATGAGACTTTGAGTATTCTGTAGTGTGTTCTTTGGTGGAGAAGATAGCCTAAACCTAACAGAAATGTATTAAAAAGTCTTTTATATTAATGAGGCGGGGAAAAGTCTTAACACACAATTTTGTTCAGTTAAAATTCAAGGTTTATACTTAAATAATACTATAGTGTTGTATTTGGTTCACTGACTTAGATAAATTTTTACCTGGAAAAGAATTTTGCTTAATCACCAGTTAGCAGTACTGACCTAAAAGTACTAATAAATTTTGGAAATACTTCATGAACATGGCATGAAATGCTGCCTTAACAGTGTATAATAAGCTCCTATTTAGTTCATAGGCACTTTGCAAGAGAATGCAAGTTGTTCTTATTGAACTGGATGTGAGGTACAATGTTGGGTTGACAGAAGAAAGGAATTGATTCTATTCTCATTCTTAAATTTTAATTTTTATAGCAGTCACCAATTGTAGTTGTTCCACCAAATATGACTGACTAGGAAGGAATACTGTCAGGGTGTTCAAGGAAAGGTTTCTGTGTAAAGCTGTTAAACAGATAACACCTCTCAGAATTATTTGTTTCTGAACAAGTAAATGGGATAGGGGAGAAGGGAAGCTGATTTATTAGTATTTGTTGAGTAATGCTTTTGGAAAAAAAAACCAAGCACTTTAAACCCTGCTAGAAAAGTTACATTCTATACCAGATTATACACACCCTGCCAAACTAAACCCAAAACAAGCAGAAGAGTCAGTAGAACGGGTTGGAAGACACTGATTTCTGAGGTTCTTTCATTGAAGGTTTCTAGAAAAGTTGGACCTGATATAATAGAAAGGGGTAAAGTCATATGCCTCTTGCAGATTCTGTCTGTGAATCAAATTATGTTGAATGTATTAGTTAAGAAGTACTCTGGAGAATGTATTTCTGACCTTGAAAAAAGAAGTGTCTTACCTGAATCAGATTGGACTTTGATAAGTTGGGTTCTTAATTAGCTTTTTTCTTAACTGTTCTGATGGATTAAATGTTAATTCAATGCTAACTTACTCTGGTCTCTCAAATATTTTCCCCATCTTTGTTTTACTAGGCTCACTATTTGCAGCCTCTAGTGGCTGTTCAACTAGCAATTGCCCCCAACGCTACCAAAGAAGAAATAGCAATTGAGTGTAAGATCCTGGGCTCACCTAATTTAAAAAATCAAGATGACCGTGACAAGTTTCTGGGTCGAATTGCCTTCAAAGTTCAGATGTCTGAATAGCTGGAGTGAATACTCTCTGCAAAGTAAATGTTGTGTTGTCTGTTTTGTATCAGCTGGACATGCCATTCTAGGATATGAAACCACCTTGAAGAATGTTAAGGTGGTTTATGGCGTTCAGGGTAGCATAATAATATGCTTCCAAATTGTATGTTTAAATTCCCTTAAAATAAATGCCTATCCTGCTTTTTGCCTGCCCCGTTGGAACAGTGTACAGACTATAGTTATGTCATAGGGACCTGTAAATAGCTGTTTTCAAACACATAATAATGGTGACCTTTGTCCTGCTCTAAAATGTGGTTTTATCCTCCAAGTGAGTGTCTCAAGCTTAATGTGCTGTGCTCTGTAAATATTGTATTGATTTAACACTGGTTTAACTGTCATATCTCAATGCTGACACAGTTAGAGGGATAAATAATAAATGGTACCTGATTGACATAGTGATTTCTTTGTAAGAGTAAACAACCTCCAACATAAATTGTGTGTGTGGGAGTGGGTGGGTCAGTGGATGGATGGCTGTGTGGAGATGCCTTAAATTGTAGACTGGGTGGCATGGGAGAGCTGAAGTGGATTTTAAGAGTTGGTGTGGGTATCTGAAAGTAAGTGCTCAACTAGTACTTCCCTGTGCTTGTCACTGTGCAAGTATTGTGTACATGTACTACTTGGTATAGAGTTTGGTGTTCTAGCTGAGGAATTGAACCTTTCTTTGTGTTGTTAATTGCTTGTAATATGTGGAGCACAAATGAAGTCTATACAGTATTTTGAAACTTTTTAGTTCAGAAATGTCAATAGGAAACAATTTAAATAGTTTAGGATCCTGGTAACAGTTGTACAACAGAGCTGCTTGAAAGAAGTGGCCTCACTATTGTGGGAATAGGCTTTGATTTTCCAATTTAAAAATTTCTGGAAGAACCTCTGTTTAAGGAAAAAAAAAGGAAGAAGAAAGGATTGTGTTGATTAAACATTGTTTAATTTATATATCTGTTTTGTCGCATCATTTTAACATCTCCCGTCTTCATCTGCTCTTTCATCTTGGACTTCCTGTGTATTTCATCATCATCCATTTAGAAAATTGGTGTCATCAACTGCTTTATAGAAACACCCTGTTGACTTGGGGTTAATTACTTGCAGCATAACTTAAAATGCAGTTGCTTAAATTACTACAACCAGACTGGTTTACTTGTGACTGCTGCTCACTTTGATCCAGGCTGAGCCATATGTTGGGCTGTGACTTGGGCAGTTGAACTGACATGCAATTTATATTACTCTTCCCCAAGGTTTTTTTTTCATTTGGTCTTGGGGGGAGGGTGGGCTTGAGCACATGGTTCACATTCTGATGTCTTCCCAATATTAAAGACCACAGCAAACGTGCATTTGTGTAAATACCTGTATGTTGTGCTAGTTAGGCCCAAATTTGTTACTTAACAACTTTTGTACCTAATTATTACAGTGGTTTTTAATATTTTATTTGAACAAATTAAATGAAGGATTTCTAAAATTCAAGATCTAGTCTTAATGCCCTGCTTTAAGTTTGGGGCCAGTCTAAGCCACATTAGTGAAAAACTTTTTAACAGCTGTGCAAGCCTACTCTGATGCACAGTTGGAGGAAGCTGCTCTTAATGGGACTTGAACAGTGTCTTAAACCTCATTAAAAATAGATTTATATTGATCTGATACCATTCAGCATGCTTTCTGTTGTCTACAAAAGAAAGTTGTTGTTCCTACAATATGCAATGAATATTTTTGTAATAATGGCATGCATTAATACTGAATGAGATGTTCTTTCAAAATACTCCATTACTAATGTTTAAATGATGCACTTTTAGAGCTGGGATACCTGGCTTCTTGAAGATATGACTAATTGCTTCTCCGTGTATTAATATTGCCTGAAAGTATTTTAATAGTTGTGAGGGACCTTAAGTGTAGATGTTGCATCTGACAATGAAAAGGACTAGCTTTATGTATGAACTTCTCACATATGTGTTCACATAGGAATGGTAAGAAGTTCTTGAGAAGCACTCAGTTTTCAGATGAGCTTGTTTTTTGCAACAATTTCTCTTTTGACTTATCTTGTCTATAGACGAAGCATGAAATGGCAACTTTTCACCAGCACTTTTCAGACAGGTAAAACTCAATAAACTCCTGTTCTCCCTAGAATCTGTACAAGTGTTGTTGTTTTGTTTGGTTTTTTTTTAAATTTAAACATGTAAGCATTATCAGTTGGGGGGAGAGGGTGAGGAGGAGAAATAAACCCCTCACCTTTTGAAAGGGTTCTGCTATCAAAAGAAGTATGTAAAATGTATGTGGGTCGTGAGTCTATGATAAGCTATTTAATTAAATGAAACTATTTTTCATTTTTATGTCTGTGTCTTGAGTAGGTAAATGATACAGCAATTAATCTGTAAGCAGGTGTACAGACAATTAGGATAGGATAAAATTACTGTTTTCCTTCATATGAACTTTAAAGGTTTCTTAGCCTTCATTTTAAACTATGAATAAAGATTTAAATTTACTGCCATGTTACCAGAAACCTGAAATGTTTAACTTTTATACTGGTAAATTCTTACTTGTAACTTTCAGTGCCTTCAAACCTGGAACAAGGGCTTTTGATTTCAAACCTGTAAAATTGCCAGTGGGTGTCCAAATCAGCTGAGATGCCTTCTCCCTGCCCTGCCCCACTCCCCCTGCCACCCCTAACGTGAACACACACAGGGTTATAGGGGAAGCTGAAGAGAAGCCTGTCAAGAGACAAAATGAGCTGTAAGGCTGTATTTACATCCATCATGCAGTAGATAAGATGATCCATTGGGGACAGATGACATTTAGCACTGACTGGCAATGACTTTAGCTGGGCATGATGCTGCTTGTAGAACAGTAGTAAAGAAAACTCTTTCCTTTTGTACTGAAATGTCTGCTGTTAAAAGTTCCTCAGCAGCAGAGGGAAGATGTGGATGCAAATAACGAGTAGAAGGAAGAGTTGTAGACCAAAGGAGTTGTGAATCAGTATGGAAACAAAAACATGAGTGAGGAGGGTGGGTATTGTTTTTTGTGTTTTTAATCCCCTGCACGCTGCCTCTTTCTCAGTAGATTTGGAAAGGAAAAATATATTTCTCTGCACCAGACCCTGCTGATTGATTTCCTACAATTTTTTAAATGCAGTGTTCTCAGGAACCTGGTACTGAACCTGGATTTGTCCTATTTAAGTCTACCTCTCTATGAAGTTTATTCATCATAACTTTTGGAGAGATTGAGTTAAATAGAGCTTGAAGCTGAACAAGAACTTTGCATCAGAAGGTACACTTTGGTCTTCTTAAAAAATGAGATGGGTCTCCTGTGGTGGAGAAAACTGTAAAATTTAAGGTTTACTGAAAAATCCTAGATGCTAAGAGTATGTGGGAAGCTCTGAGTATGGATTTCAAAATCTCAGAATGCTCAAAGCTTTAATCTTAAAGATTTTTGCAATCATTCAGAACTTTTATATCCCTGCTAGTGGAGGTGCTAATCATCATCTTGCTAGTTGAACACTTTGTTAAAACACCTCAACATTCACACTAAGTCTACCATCAAATTACTGAAGCCTTTTAATGAATTTATACTTAAGAGTTCGTGTTAGTATACCTGGAACTAATGCTTTTTTTCTTACAGAATAAAACATTCTGTTAATGCCATCTACCATGAAAAATCTTTCATTTAGATTTTTTTTTTTGCATTGCATTGATAGAATATGCAAGGCATAAGTGTGTTCAGAAACTACTGTTCAGTTCTGCCTAGTTCTGTACCTGTTGAGAACAGAAAAGCTTCACCTACAATGTGCAGAACTCTGGTCTCCCTTTACTCCAGGCTGTTGCAAATGTGGAAATGCCTGAGGTGTTCATGTGTTCTACCCATGTACACTGGGGGTATAGAATGATTTAGTTTAGTTCACCCATCCTCTACAGGAATACTGAGTTGTTTTTCTAATTTGGTATTTATTTCTTTTAGGTAACACCACATAGGGTTTCCTTCCAGTTTCCTTCCAGTTTCCTTCTGAAGAGCATCCCTTCTGTATTAGAAGCTTTACTTGTATTCGCTGTGATGAGGGGATAAAGCATTGAAGTAACTTTTAACCTCAGCTGTATGGTGTATGATCACGAATCTTTGTCCTGCTGCTTGTTTGGTTACAGACATTGCACAGCAAAAATGGGACTCCTCTTTTACCTTAAAGTTATCTGACTATCAATAGTCGGTGTTGCTATAGAAAAGGAGTCTATCATAGAGGACTCATTTTACAATAGTTTTGGAACAGAAGTTGTCCTTCAGTTAAAACATGTAAAGCTGCCATTGTCTTGCTAGAAGAAGCATTTTCATATAAAAGATCAGAGTGAGTTCCTCTGTAAGATGCTTTCTGCAGATTTTTCTTCCTATCTTGATGGAAGGGAAAAAAAATCAGAGAAAAGCTAAGTCAAAAATTCAGGTTGCTGCAGTTTGAAGTCTGTTCATTTAGTGACTGATTCTTAACATAAAATTAGCAGAGCTATCAGAAAATCATTAACATGAGGGTTACTAGAAGCTTGAATGTCACTGCAGTGGATCAAATGGCTCAATAATTCATCACACAAAGTAAGACTTTTTTTGTCTCTTTAAATCTCAGGCAAGCACCTAAGGAAGCCATTAAAGGAAATTTCAAAGTTGTGTTCACTAGCATGTACTTAAATCTTTTTATGCAGTGCAACTCTGAACAGTAAGTATTGCATGGAGCTGTGGAAGCAGTGCCTCATCTTGATTCTGCATTGCCTGAAGGGGATTGTTGAGAGTTTAGTCTAGATTTGGCAACACTTCCTGTAAAAAGCAGGAACAGTTATCGGTGTATTTGGAACAAAAAATTCCATATTTAAGTTTAGAAAGTTTACTTAGCTGTGTATATTGTGTATTAGAGAGGATTATCTTCTTTTGAATTTTCTTTACAATTGTATGGAACAAAAATATGTTCCAGTACCCACATGTTATGTGACTTGTGAGCATATTAATGCTATTTCTATTTTTCCGACACAAGAGAGTCCCTACAGTGATAACTCCTCCAGGGCTTATTGTCCCTAACAAGGTCTGTCTGAAACCTGCTGGGCTGCAGATTCTAGCTTCAGAAACTGCCACTTCACTCCTAATTACAAATGGGACAGATGCACTTAACATTGTAAATATTTTAATGGCTATTATTTAGTACCAAGTTGTTTTAACATTTTAAGTGTTCTTGTGAATGTGAAAAAGCATAATGCATCAGAACTTGGGTGAGTTTTAGTGTAAGGAATTGAGTTTTTGCTTAACACCTAACTTTTTTTAATGCTTCTTTTCCCTTCCAACTTTTCAGGAGAGGTTAGCACATAATTAGCACAGCATCTGTAATTCTGCAAGTTCCTCTCTAAATTTGTGTTGAGAAATGGCGTGCTTTAAACATTACTTACAAGTGATTGTAAATTTCAGACTAGTTGATTTCAATGTTAATTTAAAACAAATCCACAGATAAGATTACAAATCTTAACCTGCTCTTGAGGAAAGTTGCGGAATGGCTCTGCTTTCTTCTGAGATTAGCTCATTATTTTGTCCTCTAAATTGCATAGTAACTTCCTTAGGTATAAGGAAGCTTTTTTTTTTAAGCTGAAAGCATAGAAGGGCTTGCACTGAGGTTCAAGATGATGTATTAACCTGCAGGTGAAGCCTGAAATACCTCTTAATTTTATTAGTTATCTTAAAAGGACACAAAACAAGAATTCAGTGAATAACAACATTACATAAAACCTCTTTCATTTGACAGAGAAAGTAATTGACCCCAAAACAAGAATATACTAAAATGCTTGTAGGTTTCAGTAGTAGTAATAGTCTCACCTAAAGCTGAGGCATTGCAGTAAAATAGTGAAAGATCATTGAGGCACAGTAGCAGTAACATACAAATTAGACTGAAATGGCAAGGCAAGAGTTTTAACTTCTATTAAAGAAACCAGATAAAACAGCTGTTGGTGAATAATACTGGATGTCATTTGGCCTTAATTGTTTTGTCTGCATGGGAAAAGTGATGATAATGTGTATGGTGTTCGCTTCAACTATGCTTGAAGCTTTCCTTAAGAACAGAAGCTGGGGAGGGAAAAAACCAAAACCAAACCAACCTTTCCAGCATTATTCTGAAGATCTACGCTGCTCTGTAGATTCTGAACTTCAACATAGTTTGCAGTGACAAGTGTCTGCTGGCCCACTGAAACAGCTGTGGTCAGACACCCTAATCAGGTTACAAATTTGAAATTTCCACACAGTGAAATGTGTCTGGAGTCCTCTTTCTCATGGAGGAGAAGGAAGAGATAGTAATCCAAATTTCTTCTTAATACTTCTCCCATTTAAGGCTTAGTTCTAATTAATGGTAGGAATGATTCTATATGCTCTCTCTCCTTTAGCAGTGTTAGATCCCTTTTAGTAGTGTTAGGTTCACATTTAGTAGTGCAATTAATAAAATATTATCAAATATCCTCTTTGATAAGACTTTTAGTTCTCAGAGGCCTTCCATTTATTGCTGGAGTTTGGGAGGATGTGTAGAAGACACCTTTCTTCTGAACACAGCTGGCTGATGGAACAAGAGATCCCTGTACTGCTAACCAAGTCATGGTTTATCATCAGTCACACACCAGCTCTCATTTGAGGTGTTCTGCAGGAAAGGACAGCCTAGAAGGGCCAAGAAACATAGGCACTGACTGACCTGTGTGCCATAAGAGCTCCCTGACTCAACCATTTGATCTTTTTGAAATAATGTGCACAGTCTCTAGTATGATGATTGATCTGGATGCTCCTAATGGCTTGTCAAATACCTTGAAAATTAAAGTCTGTCTCCTGTATTTTAGTGGATCCATGTGTTTGTCTGAAGACTTGTGCTTCCTGCTGCAGTGTCACACTGTCAAGCAGAAAGCTGCTGCAGTGGCTCTCATGTTTGCAAGTGCCCCCATGTGTTAAAGTAGGTCAGAAATTGCATAAGATGCCATTACTGGAAACTGCTGTAGGCTGACTTGCATATGAAGACTCAGCAGTGCAACTGGCAAATGCACTCTGACAAAGAGAAATGCAGCCGTGGCTTAAAACATGACAAGAGAGCTCTCTGAAACCTCCCTAGGATATGAATGGCTGTTGGAATCGTGAGCTGTCTTTGCCCCTTCAGTTCATGTTCCTGCTATCTGCTGAGCCAGAGCTGCCTGCCTGGCTTGTCAGGGGGCTCACATTGTTTTTGTCTGCAGGGAACTCAGGCACATGGCTCCTTAACTCCTTCTGCACAGCAAAAAACACATTCTGTGTTCCCCTGCTTGCCAGGCTCCTTGAGAGCAAGCAGGCACAGTACACTGTACACTGTTAGTCATGTAAAGGCAAGAATCTGTAGTAGCTCTTCCACTGACAGAGTGGTTGCTGGTGATTAGTAAGGGCCAGTGGGGGTGAGTGCACAAGTCTCTGCAGTTTTTCCTGTTCAGTTTAACACCAACAAGCCCAGGGAGCACTGAGCAGGCTGCAGCATGTGCATTTTCTCTCTTCCATAGCACTGTTTCAGAGCTTCAGCACATTCCTGGGTATCCAATTTGTGCAGTATTTTACCCTCTTTATAGAGTTACAAAATCGTGCCAATGGAGAAGGAGAAAACAATTCTGGCAGTACCTTCATCACTCCTCAAGGTGCCTGCTTGTTCTGCTGAGTGTACATCCTGTGCCCATGAAACCAGACCCACTTGGTCAGGAATGTCTGTTGGGCCACTCTCCTCCATGCCCTTGTACTTCACTACATTTTACTTCCAGGTTTTGTATCCTTTTAAGAGTCTGAATGCTGGAAAGGACAGTCTCCTGTTTTGTTGCGGGTTTTTTGCTACTGGTACTTTCATCTAAGCTATTCTAACAGAAGTTTAACCAGTTGAATAGAAACAAGAGAACTCCCAGTTGGCAGAATTATATCCATTAGTAATCAGAGTGGGGTATATCTGGCTGCAATTATATTTTTAAATTATTATTATTATATTTTTAAATTATCTTTTACTTCACTGGTTTTTTTGACTGTGAATGGTTCATTGGTCAGAAAATACACTGCTTGGTGATACATTTTCAAAAGGTTTGAAATACGGGTACTCCTCCATGAAATGAATGGCTTTGCAGTTATTTCTGACAAATCTTCACCATCCAGGGCTGCTTTATTTTCTGGAATTGTTGCATGTGCCCATTTGTCATCATGCCAATCACCCATTTCCTACAGATAAATAGTGGGTCAATACCAACCATCTCAGGAACACACACGATTGTACAGTTAGATGGGCTGGAAGGGTGTGCAATTATTGTACAAACCCCAGCACGTCTCTGCCAGTGCAAAAGCCTCGGCTCCTCATTTTGCTGCTCGAGGGCCAACAAATAGTGGTCTGATAAATCCTCTGATACAGTTGACTCAGTCGTTTGGCGATGGCCTCTAGACAGAGCAGCTCTATCACATCCAATCTTAATTTAATAGACTTAATACATTGCCTGATGACAGAAAACGGTGGGTAAAGCTTGGCAGAAGATTAAACAGAAGTGAACCTATATAGAATGTTTAGAACTTGGCTTTAGTTATGCTAATGAGATGATGAGAAAATATCAAAGGTGAGAAGGTTTCAAAGTAATAACAATAAAAACCTGGGCTTTCCCCGGCTTACATCAGCCTGGCCAACCTGGTTGCAAAGAGCCAGCGGCTGTGTTAACCTACATCTTATTAGCTGCTTTTTCTACCGTTTGGTTAATTTAGTGTTAGTAATACTTAATGATTTTTAATGGCAACGTGGAAGTGTAATCTCAGCGTTAGGATGCTAATTTCAAACTCTTCAGAAATCAGGAATGTTTGTAAAAAAGCGGGTTTAGCGGGGCTCGGAGCCGCTCCCGACCCGCGGCCGCGCGCTGGGAGCGGCGCTGGCGCGCGCGCGGCCGTTNGGAGCCAAACGCCGCCGGCCGGCCTGGGCTCGGCCGCCCGTGCGTGTCCCTGGAGCCGGGGAGGGGAAGGCGCTCAGCGCGGGCCCCGCTCCGGAGCGCGGGGGGCGTGCGGAACCTGCGGGGCGGCGGCGGGCACAGAGCGCAGGGGGCCTTTGCTGGGCAGTGCGTGCGGAGAGCAGCACGGGCTGTGCCAGCGCCGAGAGCGAAGCGGGCCGCGCAGCACAGGTGCCCCCAGCGCTGGAACACACAGGGGCAGACATGGGAACTCGGCAAATACAGGCCGGGTCCTCAAGACAGACGTGCAATTTCTTGGAAAGGAGAGCAATACGGGTGTTGTGGTGAAAAGCCGTTTCAAAACAGTAGATGTAAAGCTCAGAAATTGCCTCTTAAAAAAACACAGGAACAGACAACCACCTCTTTTTCCCATGCTTAACTAAGGTGTAGCCTTAAAACATGCTGGCAGTTGTGGAAGCTCCATGGGTATCTTTTTTATCCCCCTTAAAAAAGTAACTCCCTTTAGCACAGAGCAGCGCGGGTGCGGTGTGGGCACTCACCGTGGGCTGGCTGTGGGACGTTCACACCCTGCCTTTCCTTGCAGGAACTTGTTCTCCATACACTCAGCCCAGTCCTGTTACTGGCAGCTCTGCTTGCTCTTTTAATTTCACTCGCAAAGCCAGAGGCTTAAATTGTACACAGGTCAATGCTAGGACATTTTCGTGGGGTTTACTCATTTGAAATGTTTTTTAACTTCTAAATGTGCCAAGGCACTTACATCCTTGTGGTGCTTATATATTATAAATAGCTATCTTGCATATGCCAGCAGCTGCTGTAAAAACACAGTCTGCTGCTTTTGACATTATATGATGTTAGATGAAACTTTTGTTATTTAATATTTGAAAAATAATCTTCAGTTAATGGTGGCAGATTAATTGAATGTAATATTTGTATGCAATACTGTCATTGCTGCATAACCTGGACTTCAATGTCAAGATGATGAAAACTTGGGGTAGCACAAGTAATTTGAACCAGGGGAGAGTATTGGCTGTGTGGTTTCATGTATTGTACAAGAATGGTGCTTAGATAATTTTGTCATTTTGTAGCTCTGTTTGCCACCTTATGCTGAAAGAACACAAACCCTTCTGTTTGTTTACTCCTTCCTTTTGATGTCATCTCATTGTTGCAGGCTTTTATATCACTTCCTGTGCAGCTTTGCCCGGGACAATGGTTTTCAGTTTTTTCATGGGTCTGTGAGTTCTGACTGGTGAAGGGTTCTTGAAATGTTACAAAACCGAGCCTGCACTGAGCTGTCCAGGGGCAGTAGTGCTTTTAACAACTTGGGACTTCCAGTCTGACAGACTTGTTTTAACCTTTGTGACAGATGGGAACAGTTTCTTCTGTTTTGTTACCCCTGAAGTGTGGTTTCAGCAAGGAGACAGTCCCAGTGACATTAGGTTTTTCAGCCTTTTGAATGATTTCCAGCCGGAGGCCCAGAACAGCAGTTCAGTGTTGTGTAGGACCCCAGGGCGGACGAGGCCCTCCCCCGGCAGGCGCAGGACGGGCCCTGCAGCACAGCTGAGCCCCTTCAGGAGCGACCTACACGGATCACACGGCTCAGGGCAGCACTCGTGACACGGCACCCGGACAATGGAGTAGTGTTCACATTTATCTCCTATCCTACACTTGGGCTCGAGACAGAGTTTAATGAATAATAAACCTACACAAATTGGGGGGTTTTCTAGTTTTCCTGAATGTTTTCAGATATTTTTGCTTTCTAACAGAATGTGTGGAATTCAACAAGATACAGTTTTAAAGACTGTTATTTTTAGCCAAGGACGGTATTTGTTGTTGTCTTAATGTTTCCATTATTAGCACAGAGCACCTTAATCCTGCAGTAGTTACCATTGCTTGATTCCTTTTTTCAGGAAACATACAGAATTACTTATGTCGGGAAAAACATCAACTAGTTTATATGATGGTATCTGGTTGGACAGTCAGAGCAACTCTAACCAAAAGTATTTGTAACTTCAGAGAGCATTATTCGCAGGCTTCTTAGAGATCCACGCTAAGTACTTCTTTCTTAGAAAAGATGAACTGGGCTTTTATGCTTTCACATTTCCTCAGTTGCTTTGTAGGGTTCTTGGGGAAAAGATCCCCAGCTGAAAACACAGCACAAAGAACTAAGGATTCTTTAGAGGAGAGTATTTTTTCCAGCCAGGTTCATAATCAGTTTAATGTTTCAGAATCATTCTGATAGCAGCTTATGGAGCACTAACACAAAAGAAGGTAAGGATTTTTAGACTTTTTTTTCAGAAGCGTAAATAAGCCCTAAATATCTTTATTGCTGATAAAAAGACTATACCCTCTAATTTCTGCAGTCGTGTTTCTGGCCCATAAAAAGGACATTTCAAGAGTTTTTGGGTGATTACTTCCAAATCTGTTTAGTGAAAATGCCTTCACAAATATAACGTTGCATTTTGGATGAAAGGGATTTGTGCTAAAGTTTCTGTTTATTGCAAAAGAATGAACTCACAGTTTTGCAAGTCTTCTGCTATTGTCTTTAACCTTTACTTTTAGCTGGTTTCAGATTAAAAGTAGTGAGTAATGGGTCTTCTGTGCACGTGGGGAAAAGCAAGCACCGTGACATTATTTGGTGTTTTTGTATTTGGCAGAGTTGGAAAACCAACACAGAGGGTGAAGAGAGAATTGCATCTAATGCTGCCTAAATTGTTGTCATTTGGATTCTTGCTACCAAAATAGGAAGAAGGGATTTGGAAGGATGTATGTTCACAGTCTATAGGTGTATGAAGGATGTTCAACAGGATAGAGGATCTAGCATTAAACCGGGGGAACACACCCTGTTTCTGGGATCTTCTCTTAGGTATAGATTAGGTGTGTTTTGAATGGATAGGGATGATGTTATTGTCGTCCCTAAACATTTTGTGAGTTATCAAAATGTAACAATTTCAGAAGTCCAGCATCTCTCCCTGGATAATGACATAGGAGGTTTCTCTGACCTGCCAGTGAGGATGTAGTTGCTAGACTGTGATATTTTCAATAACCAAAGGATGCAATATTTCCCATGTAGAGCAGGGCAGGTCCTTGTTTCCCTAACGAGGTGCACAGTGTTAACCTTGGCAGTGTTAACCTTGAGCGACCTTTTTTCTGCAATGTTCTTCTCACAGACAAGCTTGGTCCTCTTGCCTTGAAATGATTTTATTCAGTTCTTCTACAGTTAAGGTTTACATTTCAGTTCACAGAAAACTGATGTTCTTCTCCAAAGCATAAACAGCTTTCACCTCAGTCAGACTGTCTGCTCCCCACCCCCATTTGCAATGTACAATTCCCACTTGCAGCATTTTCAGTAAACATGGGATCAATTGAGTATACAGAAAAAGCTTCTATAAAATTTCCATTAAAAAAATAACAAGTTTTTATTTACAAAGTGTTTGCTACTACAAAGTAATATTTCCTATTGGTTCAAACATACTATTTGCTAATGCCAGTGTTCCTATTAGGAAAGTAAAACTTTGTATATGCACTTTTCTTTATATCTTTGTCAGTGTTTAAAGCCCATAAAATACTACCACATTCTTTTTTACACTACTCCTAGCCACATACAATGTGGTAGTGGAAATTAACACTATTTGATCAGGACAAAAAATCAGCATAGCTTAATAGCAGGCTTTCTGCAAAAATAAAACTTTAGTTTATAATTTATAGGTATTTGGAAAGAAAGAAATCTATGGAGAAATCAAAATTACGCAGCAAATGAAGATGAATGGGAAACTTGGACTTTCCTGAAGATACAAGAGTTTAGCACAAGAAAAGGGAGAAAAATTTCCACCAAAGTGTTTGTGTGATGGTTTGTGCCAATACACATGTTGGGAGAGCAAGATGAGTAGATTAAAAAAATTAATTAAAACTTCAAATCCCATATAATTAGCATGCTTGTAATTGGATTTGCCTCTTCCCACCCACCATGTTTACAAAACTCTGCTTTGAGTTCAGCATTGGAGGTCATTAAATAGCTTTGTCCATGACTGGCCTTGTTAAAAAAAAAGTTTAATTTAAAAGTTAATGGACTTTCAAGTGGTTTCTGCATTTTAAATATAAAAAGGAACTGTCTCTAGAATTACTTCCATGTAGAATATAGTGGATATTAAAAAGTGCTACTGTAAAGGGGGATAGAGGGCTGAACCTGCCTTTTCTACCCCTTGCTGCATGTTGCAGCACCTTCAGAACATGGGCTGATGGCACATGAGCATTCAGAATTCAGCAATCAGCCCTCCTTGCCAAGGACTCATCTACTGCCAGATCATCCCCCAGGTGCCAACAAACGTGTCCTGGTGCAAAGCTCTGCCTGTACTTGCTGGCCAGGTTCTCCTGATGCTGTGCATGATATGCAAACACAAAGGCTGTGCCTTGGTCCCAGGGCATGGTTTGCAGTCAGGGCCAGAGGAACAAGGACAGTCTCACATTCTACTTCTTACAGGCTTGTTCAAAGTAGGATTCACTTTTTTACAGTAGGTGCTTGTGAGATACAGTGTAATAACATTTGCATATGCTTCTCTGAAGCATTTTTCAGGTATACAGCATGGCCGTAAAGACAAGGGAATGTTTCAGTAACTTGTATGATAGGTTGTGATTCAGCTGGTGTTTTCCTGGGGAAATTCTGAGGGATCCACTTAATCCCTGCATTAGTACAACCAAATCTACTAATTGTTAAAGTTACAACAGCAATTTAACAAACCAATCAAAAAGCCTAGAGACTGGTTTTGTGGACTTCACCTTTTCTGATAGTTTTAACTTTTGTGGCCATTCAGAGTAGTGTGTGACGTGAAAATGTCAGCAGGAAGGGCTATGGATATGTGGTGTTTTTCCCTCTCTGGCTGCCTGATTTGTGTGGGTGGGCAGCACAGGAACCAGGCAGCACAAGCGACGAGGGTTTCACTCAGCCTGGAGAGAAGAATGGGCTAAAACCAACTCACCAGTAAAGACTCATTTTGTCTTGGAAAAAGTTTCTGCATAGACGAGTTTGATTTGCATCTACAACTGGATTTCAATTTGACATTGCTGCATGCTGCTATCCCATGGTGTCCATATGTCTAAAGTACCTATGCCTGAAGAGTGTTGAGTACTTAAGAATGGCATTTAGAGAAATCAGAAGATTTAAGTGATTACACTTTTCTAGCCAATACAGAAAACTACGAAGAGATGCAAGTTTGAGCTACTGGGAGGTTCCTGTATCTGCTTGGAATTATCATGGCCCTGTTACAGATACTGACCTGATCCAGGTCAGTCTGCTTTTCTTCTCAGGTAACTGCAGAAGTATTTATTTGCTCCATATTGTTCCAAAGCAGGAGGCTTTCCCTTGGGAATTGGATGGTTAGATCTCAGATATTACTTCTTCCAGTTTTGAGCAAGGCTTTTTGGTGTCCTGCAGTTTAGGTGCATATCCTAAATGTTGGATTCTTGGGTACTGTCAAAAATACAGAAGCAAGAAGAAAACATTTTGGTTTTGGCTGATTTCTGGGTGGCCAGACAAGGTAGTATTAAAGGTGGAGAGTGACTATACAATCTCTGAACAACTGAGATAAACAGCCCCTTCAGTTGTTTCTCTCCGACTGCTTTAATGAGCATTCCCTCCCCTCACTGCCCCACGGTGCCAGNGGGGGGGGGTGGGGGATCCATGGATGCCACCTCAGGCAATCAGATTGAAGGAGGTGGGAGGTTCTTGTACATGCAGCTCTGTAGTGAATTGAAAGGATGGTAATCCTTTGCAGATGAACAGCTGGGAGTAACACTAGTTATGGGTATTTTTTTGGCAATATACCTGGATCGGAGGGAGAAGAGTTACTCATGACCTCTTAAAAACATTCACCAGGCAAAATTCTAACAGCTAAATAGGAAAGAGATAATCTGATTTGGGAACTTTCTTGAGTCTAAGGAATGAGTTTCAGGAAATTTTATGGTATCAGGATTGGGTTGTGTGAACACCTGCCAACATAAAATTAAGTATTTAGAGCAGTTCATGTGCTCAGGTAGGTGTGTGATGTCCACAAATTAACAAATGATTCATTGGTGCATTGCTTGCAGACAGAGGCCAGAATTCAAGAAGTGGCACATTTTAAAGAACAAAACCTCCATAAACAGGTCCTTGGCCTCTCCCTCCCCTGTTCAATGAGTAATGCTGCCAGAGGCACCATTTCCCAGTGCTCACACCTGAGACACCTTCAGCCAGAAGACAGAGCAGGCCTCAGAGTGATCCAACTGCACCAGCAAAATGTCATCTCCAAGTATGGCTATTACTAGAATTTTTTAAATCACAAATTAAAAAACCATATGTGGTCTTCCCTCAGCTCATTACACCTGGTTATTTAATATCATGATGTTCCTGAGAGATTCTTGGAATGAAAAGATATAAATGAGGTGGGTCAGGCAGAAGATAGCTTGTTTGGGTTTGTTTTCTCTATACTGTACATACCTTGTGGTACTGGTTTTGTTTTTAAATTAATCCAAACCCCAAACATCTATAACTCACTAAAAGGAAAGTCTTTACAAGCAAGTGCTTTTTCAGCTGAAAAGGGCCAGTCAGCTACAAAAAAAGTATTGTCCAGAGTTCAAATGTGGTTGTTTCAGCCATACTTGTGAATTATAATGGTGGATTTGGTCAAAAGAAAGAGCACTCAAGCTTTTAAACGTTACCTGTGGAATTCCAAATTTGAGCATAATTTCATGTATGAACATGAAGGCCTCATTTTTCTTTAAAAAAACAAAAGGATTAAAATTTGGTTATTAGGCCTTTTTACACAATGTTACTTCAGGCTGACATAGTTAATCAGCAGAAGCCCTTTTGTGGGAATTCTGTATCCTCAGCAATTTCCAGCTACTCGAAAGGATTAGGGGTATTTGCAAGCTGTAGTTTAAAAATTAAAACACCTTAACCAAAATGGAAACACCTACAAGCGGGGCTTGTACTGGGTTTAATGGTGTTAGTTTAAATCATCCCTTCAGTTGAATTGCTCTTATTTGCTAGATACACTTTCTGAGATTAGGTGGATTGGTGGCATTAATTCCAGTGTGGAAATGAGAAGGACTGGTGCACTTTAATATAATTTTAAATACCAAAGTCCACAAACATTATGTCAGATATTCATATAATAGAGAAATTTTGTCTCCCACTTGTAGGTTTTTCATCTATATAGTGGAGTTGACAAGTTTTTCGAAGTCAAATTTAGATTTTTCAAGCACCACAAAGTTAGTCCAGAACTAAAGCTGTTTACTGCACTATAGCTATAAAGGCATTTACATACAGCATTATATTGCTTGCAGCCAAGTGCCTTCTGAATGTGTAACCAAGAGAGAGTATTCCAAGACACAGAAACACCACTTAAATTTATCTTAAATATAAGTTGAATGAACATTTAAATGTTAACTTTTTCTTATACAAAGTATGATCTAGTACCAGTTGCTGATTGATTCCTGTTAATGAATGTCAGGGGTATTGCATGAGACAGGAGAAGATGATGGGAACTGAATAAAAAATGGGAAAACCAGTCTTAGTCATGACCATTTTATTGTGGAAAGTGTCTGCTGGCTCTCAGCAGGAGAGAGGGCCTGTGTGTTGAAGCAGCTGAGCACAAGCACTGCCATGAGCTCCATGGGAGCTCTGTGTTTGCTAATATTCTCAACCCCCTTGTTACTCATAATTGCAGCAGCTGCCTTTAGTGAGGTCTTGCATTGACCTGTTTTGGTTTGTGGTTTTTGTGTGTGTTTTTTATTTCTTTTTTTAATATGGCAGCCAAGATCACCAGCAATGATTGAAAGGCTTGCCTGAGATCATACACAAGTGACTGTGGCTGGATAAGGCTCCAAATTCTCCTAGTTCCCAGACTTTAGTGTAGCCACAAGACCACAGTGCTTTAGCTGAACTTCATCCTCAACTGGTACTTGGCACACAGAAGCCCAAGGAAAGAATTTACTTTTGAAGTCTCTTCTAAATGTTCTAACTTGTTTTGTCCTTTGTATTCAACTAGTCCAGGAAAAATAACTTTAAAAGGCTTGGTTCAGTTGTCAAATAAATGTTATGTGCTCCTATATTTTTAGTTTTTATCTTTAAACTTGATAGTTTAATGTTTGCCAGAAAGCAAGCAGCTGTGCAGGCTGCAACTTTGAAGGGCACAGACATCAATGGAGGAAAGGTATCATTGAAGATCTTCCCCCTGTAAAGCAGAAAGCCCACTGACTGCTAATAAAATACATTCCATTTCTGGGCTGGAAGCCTTTTTTTGCCAGGCTCTTAATAGTTCAAAGTGCTGCTCTTTAGGAAGTCTTTAGTGTTTTGCTGGTTTTTCTTTTCACACTGATTTGGAGTGGGAAGTGTGAAGAAAGTGTGAAGTTAAATGTGTCCCTAATGTATTGTTGGGGGGGAGGGCGGTATAACTACTTTGGATGATATTTCCCTCTTAAAGAATTCCTTAGGATCATGCATATATGTTATCTTTGATGTGCCCTCTCCAATGGAAGCTGACTGACAGGGTAGTTTTTGAAAAAGCAATGGGTTTTTAAGAATGAAAGTGATGATCTGTTTAAATGAAATGTCAATCATGAAGCTGGCAATTCCATAGTAACATGTCTGGAGTACCTGCTCCCTTCTCCCCCCATTTCAAAAGTCACTTGAACTCTCTGAACTCTCTCAGCAAGAAAATTCTTTTGTATCTGTAAAGCTTTTCTGGTATCGAGGTAGTGTTACAGATTCGGTGGAAGTGAGGGGGTGTAAAGCCCTCAGTCTGCTGTTGCCTGTGAGCCATGAGCACAGGATGGTCTTAACAGTCTTGCCCCAAGGCTGAATACCATGGTAGGCATTTTAGTTTGTGCATTTGCAACTCCTTTGTGTAAAACAGATAGCTCAGTCAAGAGCCATACCTGCATACTGGTGCTGCCCT
The DNA here is from genome assembly GCA_013400955.1 of Drymodes brunneopygia. Classification (NCBI taxonomy): domain Eukaryota; kingdom Metazoa; phylum Chordata; class Aves; order Passeriformes; family Petroicidae; genus Drymodes; species Drymodes brunneopygia. Next base: position 1,131,778 of record VZTZ01022869.1, on the reverse strand, counting down.
CAGGTATTCCTCATGTGCAGGAGTTTGAACTATCTGTGAGAAGTTTCTATCAGCATGCTTTAGTTTGTAATGTAAACATGTGGGTGGTGCTTGTCTGCTCCTCGAAGTTTTACCTGTCCTGTGTTAACTGCTGCACACGGCCAGGCTGCTCTTCAGCTGCAGCCTCATTTTCTCTCCGTAGCTCAGGCTTGATGCTTTTGGGTCTCACTGGCCTGAGTGAGTGCAGGTTTGGCTGTATAAGACGATGTGGACACAGCCCAAGCTGTGAGTGCTGCTCCCAGCAGCCCAGGGGTAGCTGCTGCCATTGCTCAGGTGAGCAACAGGACAAGCTGCCTCCTCCCCCAGCGCAGGAACAGAGCCAGGACAGCTGCCCCAAACAGCTGAGACACGGGGCACCTACCTACAGACAGTGGAAAAACGGCAAAGATTGACCTCATGAAAAATAGGTAACTTAGAGGCTAGGTAAACTCCTGGATGCTGGAACACCATGGGAAGAGTACATCTACCGTGTATTTTGCATTGACATTCAAGTTTTTTTTTTAGAAAGGTCTTTGTGATTGGATGTGATGTTAGCTGTGGAAAACACAGCCTCCTGCTGCAAGTCTAATTTAGCAGTTCACATGGAATATGTGTTGAGTAACTTGAGCCACAGATTATTTTAAGTGGTTTCATACAACTTTCAAATGTGCATCAAGGTGAGTGCAGCTAAAATTACTGATAAGAAAGTCTGTCAGAATCCAAGCTGACCAGCTTGAAATGATGTATTGTTGAAATTTTATTTTTTTTTTCCTAAGAACCTCAGCCTATGATTATTGCTGATAAAAAACTTCCCTGTAATTTATTACTTCCCCTTCCAAATTTGAAAAGACTGCCTTGAAAACACGCTGCCTGAGATCCTTAACATGGTGGGAGGCCTTTTTAAAAAAACAACTCATGCTCTAACATCAAAGGGATTATATAAAGTTAGAACAGTAAAGGAGAAGCTACACTGAATACGCTGTAATCTCGAAATACAATTTTGTTACTTCTTTTCCTTGAAAAAAGCTGGTGCAGAGAATACTGTTTTTTTCCTGACTCTTTCAATAATGGCTAAGAATAATCACTTATAATAAATTAGGCCTGCAATATAAATGAACATATGAACCTTTTATACTAATGTTACTTTTAGAGTATCTAAAATGGATTTAAACTATTTCAAGATTCATTTAATCACTTGCAATTTATATTACTTTAAGAATCTTCTATACAGCAAGTTGAACAGAAAAAAGCAAACATTTTAACAGCCCCTTTTCCCTATAACCACTTTCATACAAGATAGTTTTAAATAAGGATTTTAGCACATTTGCATGTGCTCTCTCCCCCTTTTTCTAAAGGCAGCACAGCCAAAAGACAATGAAGGAATTGGCTTTTACTGACTGACTCTGTTTTCTTCTCCATCTGAGAAAGATAAGGGGAAGACAGAGACTTGAGTCCCAAAATAGAAAAGATGAACTTAAGGTTCACTTTGCCAAATCTCCAGGGATTTTGTTCTTTTCCTAGTTTATAGTTTATAAAACCCACTTTGCTTTGTCTCTGCATGTCACTCTGTGTTCAGTTATACAATTTTTCAATTTCAGCTAAGGATAAACTTGTTTTGAAGCTTCCATTTTGCTTCACCGAACACAGTGCAAACCAAGGCAAGAAACCAGTAAAATGCAAACAGGAACTCCCATTAAGAATATTTGAGCAGCATTTTGTATATTCCATTTTCTACTGTCCTCATTCTGGCGAGGAAGAATCCTCATCTTCATCCTCTTCATCCTCCTCGTTGAAGGAGCAGGGCGTCTCCCCCCGGGACGCTGCACTGCTGGACTGCTGACTGCTAGGGGCAAGCAGCTGCCCAGTTGCTAAGGCCACTTCAGCATCCAAACACAACCCTGGATTCTCACTAGCAAAACAACAGAAAGGGTGAAGTTTAGAGGGTTTCTCATGAGGTTTTCAACTTTTTCTTTTTGGCCTCAGCTTTTCCTTTAGTCGAAGAAATACTACCAACAAGGAAAAAATCCCAAAGTGTTAAAGTAAACACAGCTATTAGTGAAGAGAGCTGATAAAACATTGTAAAGCTGCATAAAAAAGATTATTGGGTGACTTCTTTTTTTCATAAGCAACTAATAGAATTGCTTAAGCTGAAGAAAAAGCCAGAAATCCATCACAGTTTCATTAATACACAGAAATGTTTGCAATATAAAATTGCTATGAGAAAGATCCTGTGCCAAAATAATCCCTATTTCCATTTTTTATGGTACACGTAACCTCCAAGCAAAGTCTGGCTGCTGAGGTGTATTTTAGGTTGGGGTTTTGCACATAGTGTGTTTTTGTTCGGTCGTTGATTTTTAATTTTGAATTCTTATTAAGCTGTGTTGACTAAACTTTTTTCATGAGAGCTTAAACAGTAGTGCACTTAGACACCAGACATTCTTATGCATTCTTCAGAAATATTACTGGGCTTTTATCCACATGTAATTATCTATTTGTAGTCCATGCCCAGGCAGGAATTTAAGGTGAATCAGGAAAGGGAGCTTGAAAGTGATTCTATTCTTATGAAACATAGGTACAAAATTGCTGGTATGTTCAATATTCAAAGCATGTTGATTTGACCTTTCAACTATAATTATCCTTCAAGGAAGACAGAGACATTTTCACAATTAAAATCAACCATGATAGGAAAATACCTCAATTCCTCCATGTAAATGGTATGAAATAGCAAGGTTACTGAAGTACCACAAGCATATATAACTATCCTTGAATAAAAAATTATTTGACTTACCTTGATTTAGCATCGTAAGTGCCTCCAGCTGCCTCAAAATGGGAAATTGCTTGTGCTGAACTTGAAAGTAACCCTTGGTTTATCCATGAAAATCCCGCAGACATATCTAGGAGAAAGCATGACAATTTATGATAGTTACTTACATTTTTTCTTCCTTTTACAGTTTTAAACTTTGCATTCTCTTTGCAGTTAGGATCCATTAGTTTAGTTATAGAAGGTACCAGTAACTTGAGTTTATTTTTATTCTGGAGATGTATCCTGTTTAATCAAGATGAAATTATATCCTGTGTTTGTGGATGCACTTAAGCCTTGCACTCAGCTTTTCCCTCTGAAGAAGATTCACCTGGCTGGTGGCTGGATACTACAACAGGTATCTGAAATAAGAGTTCTTCATGGAAACTTACTGCTACAGCCTAACCCCGTGAAATGCCCCAACAGCTCCAAGTGCCTTGGCTGCTCCACTTGGTGAAGGTACAAAAGGAATTGTATTTATTTGGGTTTGAGATAGTGCAGTGAAGCCACCCAGGCAGTCTGTGTGTCACTGTGTGTGTTCTGGTGGCTGAAGGCAGTTTCAGCCTGGTGCTCTCATGGCTGGCTGTGGGGCATCCTCCTAATCCATTCTGCCACCAGCCAGAGCTGGGCAGCTGCTATGGATATGCACAGACCATGGCAAAGGGCTGCTGCCAAGAATGGAAGAGAAAGCCTGTTGTACACTGCATATGAGACATGGAAGGCACTTGCCTTCCTAGGGATAGGAAATGGGGGAGTTGAGACCATTAAAATGGTCTGGTAATACTGCCGAGTTTCTTGAGGTAGTTTGTTAAAAGCCCCCTGAGGGATGTGAACAAGTTACTTGCAACCCCCATAGTACTTGTTTTCAAATTCCCTAACAAGTAATGCCTGTCAGTTGTTTCCAGTTACGCACATTTCTGCCAAGAGAATCAGCAAAACAAGTCCACTGACCTAATTACACTTACAGGATTTTTTGTGTGTGTGTATGTTTTTAATTTGTTTCTTAGATAAGGTATTTCTATTCGCCTACCCAAATTCCATCTCAACACGAAGTTAATATCAAAATAAAGTTATTAAGACTGTCTGGTTCTTTTCTGTGATACTTGGATGTGGTTCCAGCTGGATGCATTAAATCAGGAGTTAGAGTCCTCATTGTTAAGTTTGAGACAGCACAGTGGCAGTAACAGCAGGTAAGATGAGTAACTGTATTTGTTCCATACACATTCTCATTTGTCCTGTGTTCTTGTCAAGCTTTGGTTCCTCAAGATTTGGCAGTGCTGCCTAGCACAGGGACTGTTTTGAGCAGGCTGACAGCCATGTAAATTGGCTCACCACTGGGATGGATCCACAAGCTACCTTGGTTTGTGCTGTGGAAACCTGTTGCAGCAAGATGTTTAAACGTCATGTTACAAAGCAAGGCTAGTGAGGGTGGTGTTCCTGGCAGCAGTCCTTGGAACATGACAGCAAACGTTAGGAAGTGGCAGTTTTAGGGTGATCTGTGAGCATAGAATATATGAGAACAGTTACATGTGGATGGATCTGGATGTCTTTCATGAAGCTTGCCCTTAACACAGGTTTCATGTTACAGAGAACATGTTCTGACAGCTTCCTCCTGTCTGTGCAGGAGGAGGCTAAACCATTTGGAATGACTGCATTGTATTTAGATTAATAGAGCTGTACCATAGTGTTGTTCCCTGGTATTTTGAAGTAGTGTACCTGTGTGTACATGTTTAATATTCCAGAAGAATAACAAGACACTGCTAGTAATCTTGTGGTTTAACTTTTCTGGATAATAGCTTGTTAGTTTTCTTTTTGAAGAGCAAGGTAGAAGCATGGCAGAAAGGTGGCTCATAAATGCATGTCCCTGCCTTGTATTTTCATTGCCTTATATTTCTAAATTTAATTTTTGAGTGGGCTCTGAGGAGCAAGGGATAAGAAGTTTGTGAAAGATAGGGAGTTGAGGCCATTTCCAGTAGGGAAAAGTCTGTCAAAATAGAAGTGTGCCTACAATGAAAAGACTTACTTCTTCTGGCAGTGTAGATCAATTACTAATAGCTACACTTAAAACCAGGGAAAGCAGTTTGAATAAACCTTCCCAAGGTGGTGCAGTCCATCTAAGAGTGGCATTGTTATGCACTAGGCATATATATCTTGCAGGAGATACACTTAGTAGAAATTGATACTTTACTTGAGAAGGCTCTAGAGCAATACCCTCAATAGCTTTAGCAGTTAATGTACAAATGCTGCATGAGAGGGTTGTTAACATCTGAACAAACTCACTCAGGCAATGTGTACTCTTAGCTCTTTAGTTCCAACTCCAGCCCATTTTCCAGTCATGGCTAATTATGCAGGTAAACAGCAGAGCACTTCTTCACACAGAGGAAAAAAAAGAAATCCTAAACTGCACCACTTTGCACCACTGCCTTAGTGGGATACATAAGCTGAGATGTTATTACCCCAATTGTTAGTGCCTCAGAATTTTTATTTCCTGTTTTTTCTAAAATCTGCAGCCTCATTCATAGTAGTCAGGACTCAACTAACAAAGGTGGGACATGGTTTTGTGTTAAGTGCCTGTAGGATGTACACAGCTCAAAAGGCAGAGATGTTACTGTGGCTGCTGTTCTACGAGTTCATGCTTGTCCCAGGCAGGGGAGTATTTCTGCTCACCCAGCAACCTCACTCCCTCCTTTCCACTTGAGCTGTTCTGCTTTGAGCCCTTCGCTATATAGTTCTACTTGGCTAATTGTTGCAAACTCCTCTGCCAGACAAAGCCTGCAGTTTAGTACCTGGAACCAGCTCAGGGAGAGCACACAGGAAAGCACATGGGTCAAAATGCAGAAATGGGCAGGAATGTGTAATTAGGATTGTGTCCTTGGGATGTCCTCTTAAGATGGTGCAACTGTCACGTTTTAGACATTGCCAGTTATGAGAGTCAAGCAACAGAAAAGTTGAAACACACAATCTTTTTCCCTATGAGGTAAATATGCCTTAGCTTCTGCTGATTTCAGTGGCAATCATACCCGGGGATCACACCAATGTAGTACTTAAAATGCACATTACAAAAATACATTTATTTGCTAAAACATTGTGAAACTAGCAAACCTAGAAGACACTACTCTTATCAAATTTGGGCATTTGAAGAATGGCTAAAACATATGATCCTCTTCAAAAGAAAATCCACCAATAAAGTTTTGATGTGCTTATCATCAGTTCATCAAGTTCCAAGCAATTTATGTGACTGTTTAATGCAAATAGAAAGTTACTGCTTTTGAAAACTGAGATGGTCCAACATTTTTTGTCAAGTTTAAGTTTCTTTAATTGAACTGGTTTAGAATTGGAATTCTTCCAATTGCTCCTCTAGCCCTACTGGTAAACATTATAGTACAAACTACTGTCAGTGTTTGGAAGTCAGGAATTATCTGAAAAAATGACCAGGCTAAGGTCAAACTAACATTGTACAGGAAATAATTCACCTACTTGGACATACTAGAACAGGACTGGCTTCTAGAGCAGTTGTCCATGGAGTCAGCTACTGTGATCATAATGAATCTTGATTGCAGTAGATTTACTCAGTGAATAAGTAAGAGACCTGGATCTGTTTTTCCTGTACAGTAGTAACTGAAGTCATTGTTCTTGAAAGAGCCATTGTGACAATGTAGAAGTAACCATGAATTCTACAATCCAGTGATGACCCTTGTATTTCCCTACTTTTGCTATGTAAGAAAATGTCTAAAGACTCCCAGGATTAAAATGGGAAGATAACCAGGAATATGTAATTAGGCAAACGATGACTTTTCAAACATTGTGCAAAACATTTAAATCCCTTATTGGTCACTTACTGCAATTAGAAACCACCACTATGCAATTCATACTCTTAACTGTAGATTTGTGTAGCACAATTAAGTAACAAGCCACAGATAGAATACATCTTTAAAATAAATACATGTACTAGTATGTATATAAACTAAAGAACATATATATATTTTTTTTTTTTAACTACATATACTAGTAGGAATACCTCTGAGGTAATTTTTACAGAGGCTGAAACAGCTGAATGTAACCCACGTATGAAGAGTACATTACTTGCCTTAATGATTTTTGAGTGAAAAATAAAATCAATGCATTTCCTATGATTAAAACTCTACACAGGTTCCAGGCTGCAGGTTTGCTACTAGGGAAGGACTCAGTAAACAGTGTAATGACGCAGGGTTTTTTGCAAATGTAAGGAAATCCTGTTCTCTAGAGGTAAATTACTGCAGGCTTAAAATGAAAAAGGAGTTTTAGTTTGATTCTTGACACATGGGAGCAATTAAGTAACTTCAACATTGCAACACTATTAAAAGACACGGGTTCTGCTCGTTTCCCCTTTTTTACATTGCTAATAAATCACATGGTAAATAATGTTGAGTTGAATGAATCTGCCAGGAACAAATCAAGATTTCTTTCAACTTCTCTTTTTGTTGTGAGAGCCATCTTATAAAGACTTCAGGTGTAATTTCAAAACTGACCAAAAATAAAATACGAAATCTTAGTTTTAAAACCCACAAGAAAAGAGGACCAGGAAAACACAAACATAAGCACATTTGATGTAATTTGAAATGTTAAGCCATTTAAAGTGTGTTACTTTCATTGAATGTAACTGAATTCTAATTTATATACAGCAGTAGACAAGTAAGGACAAGAGCTTTGTTCCCTTTCCTCAGAAACAAAGGTCTGTACACAGTAATTAATTGGATAACACTTCCTTTGCAGATAAAGTCCCCCCAGAAACTTGAGAGAATGCTGGGCTAAGGTTAAGCTGTGGGTACAGCAAGAACACTCTGACAATAACTCTAGGAAGTGATAGCAAATTTTGGCAGCTCTAGTCCAATGATCAAACACTGAAGGAGTTCTAGTTCTGTGTCTAAGCATGATCTGTTCAAACAAGGGAGGTAAAAGTCTCTGCCTGGGACACCTGTCCTGAAGTCTTTGGAGGCTCTTGCTTTATTTAGGAAGCTCAGTTTTCAGGTGGCACCTGCTGGCTCTTAAGGGATTACACCCAACCAATTCAAGATGCTTTTTTTCTTTCCTTTTCCTCAGCTGGGCAGAGCTGCTTTCTTCCAGTTTGCTCCTCCATACAACCAGTTAGTCAAAATTAATACTAACACATGAAAATCTGTTCTTGGTATCAACTTAGTTATTTAAGAAACAATTTCTTCATAATGCAGCTCACACAGAAGTCTGTTGTTATAAATCAGTGTGAATTAAGTCAACAGGACAACTAAGATAAACCTTCCAAAATTAACAGTAAAACAACTGGTTCATGTACCAACCCTACTAACCGTAAACCCTCAAGTGTTACATACATAAGTTAATATAACTAAATTTGCCTCAGTTAAGTAAGGTTATGGATTTGAACAGGAATAATATTTAACTTACCTGTGATGTAGCCTTCTAAAGCTTTTGGCACCAGTGATTTTGCAGTTCTTAGGTCCTCAGCTGAGCATTTGCCTGCTTCGAGTCCAAAGGACATTCCCATTCTCTTCAGCACCTCGCTGTCATCATGAATCTCAAAAGTATTATCGAAATTAAAGAGGTATTCAAATCTGCGTGTAAAAAAATTAAAAGTGAGATGAATCTGAAAAGAGCACAGGTGTGCTTTTCTTGCCTATTCTTTCTCTGGAGCTTTTGGCATGCACTGAGGTAGGTGTCTAAGAGTCTTGGTTTTCTGTAAAGGGTCCTTAAGGTAAGGGAAGTGCAAGAAATGCTTTCTCTTTTCTGTGACTGGCATTCCTACAGGTTTAGAATAGCATCTTCTTAACGTAACTTCACCAGGAACAAAGTTTAAAATTTTCTACCTCATTAAGTAGATTCCAAGGGGAAGAGGGAGGCCTTATTAAACATGAACCTTCACTTGCACTAAAGCCAGTAAGGTCACCTGAAGCCCTGTCACCAAAATAACTATTTTGTTTTTCTGTTTTTACATTTCACTTTCTGTTCTAATGTGCAACACTCCTCCTGTGAACTGACCTATTTACCTTGGTATAATTTTGCTTTTTTGGATGCAACTAGAAAAGCAGTCTGTTCAGAGTCCTGTGTGTTCACAACCCACCGTTTCTGCTGCAGGATTCTCAAAATGTTTTTAACTGCATATAAAAATGGAAATTGAGTTATAAACTTCAGACAGCTTTAAGAAAAGCAGGGGCATTTAGGCTGGCATTACACTGTCATCACAGGTATTTAAAAGCCTGGACAGTTCTGGTCTGTAAAATAAGGCTTAGTTCCCAGTACCTCCTTTTCTGCTGACAAAATCTTTATCCCTGGAAAAGCAATCCATCTGCGAGATACAGTCTTTAAAAGATACCTCACTGGTGGGTTTTTCATTATCCCTCCAAGCTCATGTCACATGTCAATTTTCTTGCTAGGTTGTTTTCTAATACTTATTTTCTTACACCTGAGGCTGTAAGCTTTGAAGCTTTACAGCTCTTGAGTTTATACACAGAATTGTCCATTGATATGCTTTGTGCTGGGTGTAATTGTCAGTTACACACAGTGTTTCTTCTATGGTTCATACCATATTACTTGTAAAACCTATTGTTAATGCACCTTTATTTATTTCAGCATAATCACATTAAGAGGGAAAGTAAGGCATGTTGTTATAATTTTAACCAGTGAAATTAATATTGCTGCTGCCTAAACTGGCACAGCTCAGTGTCATACCAAGCTATTACCAGCAAGCTGTGTAATTACTGATTCATAACTGAATTCCAATTTATGGCACAGGATCAAAAGCTGCATTTATTGATTTCTTCTCCCACGTGCTGTGGCCAAATACTGGATGTTAGAAAGGAAGGTAATTTCTTTCCCCTTCCCAACAAGTTTCCAAACTGAGAAATTTACAGTCTGCAGAATTTCTCCAGTTTAGTTTCTAGCAGCCTGCAGTCACTGATACAGGAAATCCCTACACTTCCTCTACTTCGCTGTTAACAGCTATTTGAGGATTTTCTTTCAGGCTCTTGACATGACCCCTTTCTGAACTTAAGTAAACTTTCAGCATGAACAAAATCAAATACTATGATTTGCATAGACTGTTACAAAAACATTTTTTTTATCATCATCTGGTATCTTCTCTTAATGTCTCTCAATTTAATAAGCAATGTGTGCAGCTGTTCTCTATGCATGTTCACCATATCACCAGTGATTTTTGAGACACCTGAGAATCCACTGTCCTCTCCTTTCTAGGCCAAAGAGCCCATCTGTTCCTTCTGTCAAAGCCTTTCCATAGCCTCAGTCCTTCTTGCTGCCCTCCTGTGTCTCTCCTGGTTATGCCATACTTTTTCCAAGAACATGAGAGTGTGTAGTATTCCAGATATAAAGCACTATGTGTATCTAGTTTTACACTGTAGTCCGTGCTGTTTTTCCTAGTAATTCCCAGCATGATTTCAGCTGTTACTGAGAAATCAACTTTTGTTCTCACAGAATGATCTACTGGGCTGCCATGTTACTACTCAGTACTACAAGCCAGCTCCAGAGGCTAATAATACTGTGTATACAAAATTTGGGTACACTTCCTGTCCCTTTCCCATGGTAAGTACAAATTTGATCACCAGTCATTTTAATTTGGATTTTCTGCTGCTACAGGCAATTCTTTCTGTACGGGTACAAGAGGCCACTTCCTACACATTCTCTCTAACGTGCAGCGTTGTATCTCCAATGACAAAATCTTCTGCAATTCCCATTAGAGATGTTCTAATTTTCCAAGTTTCTGATACGTCTTTTGTGTCTGAATGCTTGCTTAAAACAAGGTATTCTGGTTACTTTTTCTTTCTTTTTCCTAGGACCAAGAGCATTGATACACTAAATAAATTTCTCCTGTTTAAATGGGACTTACTTATTCAGGTGCCTCATCGTTAAAATTAGTTCTTAACTACTTCCTTTTTGCCTGAAGACTTTGCTTTTCCTACTCCAACTTCAGAAATGCCATTCCCAGTATGCTGCTTGGCACCCATTTACTTTCTCAAACTCTAAACAAACCTTGCCCAATAACTTCTCTTTTTTTTTCATTTGTGAGACATTTCATTCTGTTTTGGCTGTTCTTGCATCAGAAAAAAGCTTAGAGGACACAAACCTACTTTCCTTCTGATGCTAAATCACCCTTATATGTAGGACATTTCCAAGCAATTAGAATTTCCTCTGTAAATACAATTTTGAGTAGCTAATGCTGTGAGTTTAGCTCTTCATTGGACTTCAATAACATTTTCAGTACTTTATATAAATGTTATTTGGAGAAGAAAGGAAAATGGAAGCTCTTTAAAAAGTGGCTTTCAGTCTGGAAGTGCAGAGCAAGCACTCAAGCTGACCAGTGATGGAGTCAGGCAGCACAAACACTCTCCAATAAACTGCAGACTGAGAATTCTCCAAACCACCTTTGCTAACGGCCTTATTCAGCAGATCAGTGTAACAGTGGTTAAAACACAGCAGTTTCTGGCACTGTTTACCTGCTGCTGCTGCCACTAATCAGTCACACAAATAATAACTACAGTGGAAAGCTGGCTTAATTTGGGTTGTACACTTATGACCTCCAGGTGACATACTACCAAAGCTGAGTTACATAAATTGAAGTATCAACAACTTCAATAATTTTGCTGTGCTCACTTTTAGTAGGAGTGTTTTCACACAGTTGGAGAGCATAGAAGAGTGTTCCACTGCTCTGTATCCCAAATGCCAGGTTAATCTCTGACAACTCAAAGCAGCAGTCTGAAGTTTCAGTATGCAATTGTTCAACTTTTTAACAACTTCAAACCTAAATGTAGAGCCCTGTTTAAAAGAGCAGGAAGACCTCTGTAGTGTGACTATAGAATAAGAGTATAACTATGCTAAATCAAAAATTATCCTAAAATTCCCAACTCGCTGAACTGCAGTGTTCATGAGAGTATTCCAAAAGTTTTGTCACAGAATATATTGGATTTCAGTCTAATTTTCCACAAAAATTCAACTTTTAATAGTATTGCTGTTTTGCATGCTGGTACTTGGGTTACTAGAGCCTGTCTATTTTTGCTGTGTGGTTGACTTGAAGTTCAGTACAGGATTTGCATACCACAGAGTGAAATCTGTAATCTACAGTATTAGAGCAAAGCCAGCTATTTTCAGCTAATAAACTGGTTGTGAGCTGATTACCAGTTAACGTAACAGCCATATTTATCAAACTTTCAGCCATATTTTCACAGGATGGAGAGCACAAGCACCCACAATTACATAACTGGAAGATTTTCAGGTTAATGTGAATGCAATTGTAGGAGTTTGCTCACAAAGACAGTATTACAGATTCCTGTATCTTTCCCTTCAAAGAACTTCTTGCTGTTAAAAAACACTTTCAAAGGTGTTATCATCACCTGGAGTATAGTATGTTACTTTTGTGTCACATGGATAACCTTGTGTTTCTGACTCTATACATTTTTATGGCATACTAAGAGTAAGATTTCAGAAACAACCACATTGCTGCTTTAAAAGGTAGTGCTGTCCTAGCAAAGAGTTTCATTCAGTTCTTTCTCCTGTGCAGGAAACGCTCTTTGAAATGTCAACCTGAAGTGCCTTTTACAACAGTGAAAGTCAGCCTGTTTTGACTAGAGACTCTAAGGCAGTGTTAATAATCTCATTCATATTACTACTGCAGTTGCATTAAATATTTAAAAAAACAACAAGCAACCCCCCTGAAGTGACAGTTGCAAATGTAAATACAATAATTACTTTTAGTAAACTAGAAAAATTTCTCTCACTTGTTTGACAAAAAATTCCAGTCCACAAAGAAAACAAAATTATAAAAATTAATTTCATAGACACTCACTTATCACTTGATATGCTGCAGTCTATAATTGTTCTTTTGCTAGTGTTGACTATTAAGAAAGGCAGCTGTATTGTGGAGTTCAAAGAAGGAGGGCCTTGATTTTGCTGTTCATTTTGCTGATTTCTTTGTACCAAGTTTTTAAATGCTATTTGCTGTAAAATGAAAGAAAGAGAAAATGATCACTTACAATAAAAGAGCAGACATCAGTGTTTCCAGGAAACGAAACCTCATAGGTCTAATTTACCAGTTCTCAATATCTTCAGTAATTTGTTGTCAAAAAGTGAGTTGTGGCCTGACTTTCTCTTTGCACTATTGAATGTCACCAGGAGCAGAAGTTAAACCCAAATTTTGCACACATATACTATTGACTTTGCCCCCCCTCACACTTCCTGGAGAAGAAACAAGACAGGAGCAATAAGGCTTGCTGGAGAATGCTTCCCAAATCCTTTTGAAAAGGCTCTGGAGTCACAGGTCTTCTCTGGTACTTTTTATGTGTAATTACCTCAGGGTAGGAGATAGTTACACTGAAAAAAAAATTAACAAAATTCCCTCACTTCCCATATCTGTATTTTTATTCTCTTTCCCTTCCCGTCCATCACCTTCTTCTCTCTCTCAAAAGGATTAGTTTGGAAATTCTCCTGTGGAAGTTATAAAACAGGTGCTCTTTGTGACACCACTCGCTGCCTGCTGGTTTCTTATATCTGACTGCACATGTATGAAAATGTGTGGGTTTAGGAAATGTTATTTGAGGGACTGGAAGTCAGTGTACTTACAGTGTACTTAAGGCACTACTTATTCCACTTAAGGGGAAAAATATGGATAGCCAGAATCCGAAAGGACTGATAAACCTTTTGGCAATCAACACAATCAGGGCAATAATGACAGTTGTGGTTGTTATGGGAGTCAACTCTGTCATATTTGGACTTAAAGTTAAGAAGGCCGGAGTTGCCTTATGTACACCAGTGTAATTTCATGCTACTCTTAGAGGAACTGCTGATATATTGGGTCACACAGATAGAATCACAATTCTACCCTAAGCAGAGAAACAGCTTTTGACGACAAGAAAAGGAGAAGCATCAGATATTTGAAAGTTTCAGTGAATGTCAATTACATGAAGATTGTATCAGTGTAGTTGAACCAGGACAAAAATGCAGCTTTCTTGCCTGTAGTCTCATGAAATAGTTTGATTACATTTAAATTACTAAAAGTCTGCACAGACTAGAACATTAAAAAATGCTCATAACTATATTTTAAAAATGTTACTTTATAAATAGGATGCATTTGAAATATATTTCAAAAATTAAAGCCAAAACTCATCTCAAAAGTACGTGACAGAAGGTAAAGGTGCTGGATGTGCCAGCCTTCCACTCTTAAGATCCAGATATGTCTGTATCCCCCAGAACAACTCTGGACACATTTGCACAAATTCTGTTATGAACTTCATAGCTTAGGTCAAAGATAAAATTTGAAGAATGACTCAGGGTAGCCTGAGGGGAACTTAAGAGTCAACAAAGGGGACCTGTGAGTTGTTCCCATTCCCACTGAGCTTGGCAAAACTTCAGTAGAACACTTAGGAAAGCTTGTGGCACACAGATGCAGCATGCTGGTTTACAGCAGGCAAAACTGAACCACAAAGTGATGGCAAGAAGTCCCCCTACCAGAATCCAGAAAGGTCACAGGGGTCAAACTTTTCTCCTTAGTATGTCACAGCTGTTAAAATCTAGAAAGAACTTCAGAAGGTCTAACATGTCATATTTGCACTTGATATTTTCATTTATAGGGGAAAAATTAAAATGAAATATACCTGCAGCAGCAGTTCTTGCAGTTGGGCTCGCTTCTGTTTTATCCTTTCAATCCGCTTCTGTTTTTCTATCTTAAAAGGTAAATGCAAATGCATCAAGACAGTTACCTTGCCTGTTCCCTTGTGCCAAACTCAACAGGCTTTCTTTGTAAATGGGGGCATGGACATAAGAGTTTCTCTGTTAAACAGGTCTGGCAGACTGTAATGTCTTTGTCAACAATTTTAACTCCAATAAGGATTTAATTATTACAAGAGACTATTATGTCCCCACCCATTCTGCCTCTTCTGTCTTGCACTGGGTGCCAATTGGCACCAAATTAAACACTTGCTTGAGGTGATGCTTTGGGTTTTTTTTTACCTTCTGCCCTCCACTCTTTTGGAATTGTGCATGTCCCACTGTTCTCCTAGCTGCAAGCTACTAGACATAAATATATGGAGACTGGGCTTATGATCACCTATATCTTTCCAGTGGCCTCCACTTATTGTTTGAGACTTGATTAGACTGACAAGATTGCAGCAACAAAAAGGGGCAGAGGTAACATTTTCTACAGGAGCACAGCTCTTGCAGCAGTGTACAGCAGGTCCATGTGGCCAAGCTGCTGCTCCTGGGACATTTGTGCTGGGACAGGGCAGTGCTGCCTGCTGACCCTGCAGGTACAGAGTGTTTGCAAGTGTCCTCTGGGCCAGTGCTGAAGAACTGCACCACAGTCACTGGGGATCAGAGGGGTTTTTGTTCATCATCCTCTTGGTGCCAGCACTGTATCACTGGCTCCCCAAAATACTAAACCCTTAAATTACCTTTTTCATTCAAGCACTGAAACTAAATGACATGCATTTTAAAACTTAGCTGGCCCAAACTCCTCTATCTTATTTACAGGGTTGCTTTGCGGTGGTTCCCTCCTCACACGCTTGAATGTTTAAAATGATTCTTTCAGAGCACAGTAGATGGCTTTCTGTGCTGGGAGTCTTAAAACCAGTAGGCAGTACAGATATCATTCAGGCATGGTTTCTATATAATAAGCTCTTCTGCACTGATTTTTGTACTGGTAAACTTATTACGGATTTACACTGTAAGAACAGTTACCACTTTATACAGCTTTAAAAGAAAAATTAATTCTGATTTTCACACCATGAAAATGCAGTTTTGTTTTACATTCTTTTCTATTATGTCAGGGGAAGTAACATTTGTTGAAAAAAATGCCTGTCTTCCATTTTGTGAATGTGTAATTAGAGCCTGAAATAGTGAATTACATATGATTATTGAAGATGAGACAATGAAATTCAAGTTCCATATTTGTAACAATAACCTATACTGGAGACAAATGCATTCACATGAAGGCATGCAAAATGTAGATTTATCCAGATTTTAAAAAAACATTCTGGAGCATAATGATTGAACACATGCATTCTCCTTGGATGGATGTATTTTTCAGGATGCTGTAATGGACAAGGACCGTAAAAGCTTTTCTCTTACCACATCTAGAAAGACAATTGATGTAAATGACGCTGCACAAAAAGACCTGTTCTTTACTGGAGAGGCACCCACCCACCTTTTAAGATACCTAATGCCCAAGTGTCACAAACTGAGATGCATTTGCAGACAGCCATTACAGCACGATGCAGTAAATACAGTGACTTGGCTTCTTATTTATAGCACATTTGGCCTGAAGGACAGGCAACATTTGTGCATATAAATTCTGGCATCCCTGCAAAAAAACACTGTAACTCTTAACCTGCTGAAAAAATACTGGAAATAACCTGTAAGTAAAACTTCTTTTTACTTTCTCTGGAAGTTCATAACTAGTATTTGACATCCCAGCAGGAATTATTTTTCAATTTAATTTCCTTTGAATGATATTTCCAAGTACAGATATTAATAGAGAACTGGTCTCCTTTTAAACGTAAACCATTTCGTGAGCATAACTGAACTATAAATTCTTTTGACTTTTGGTTAATTCAAGGTACTACAGACTTTAATCTTAAAAATAATCCCTGATTTAATCAATGTCCATTTTTGTAAGGTAAAGAGCTTGGCTTTTTTGAAAAACTAAATGTAATGTATACTAAATGAAACTGAACTAAGCATACACAAACGCATTTTTTAGTTTATTCCAATGTCAAAATTTACATTTTTATAGTGCACAAGCATCAAAAGCAATCAGGTTCAAATTGAGAAGAAAAACCCCTCTTCTGAAGAAGAGCAACTCAGTTATCACAAAATATGAACGTAACAGAATTTCCCATGTACCTCCCTTTACCTCTAGATTCTGACATTCCTGAGCTGAGTTTGTAGGAAGGCCGATCCAACGGATTTCCTTCTTCTCCTTTGAAATGATGTTCATTGCCATCAGGACGTTGAGGGCATCGTAAACTCTCCGTCTAATATTTTTCTGATCATAAGCCTGCTAAGAAAACAGTACAACACTAATTACAACAAAAGAATTGCATTTAAAAAGGAAAAGCAATTGAACAAATCCTTCATAAACACGGAGAAGATCAAATGCCAAAATAGCAGTTCTGGTCAGAGTGGTGTTAAAGTACGATCTTTCATCTGTGATACCCCTTGGATACCACCTGAGCATGTCTGGTTGCAAATGGAAGCTTCAGGCCTTCCTGAAGCATCTCTGCAGGAAACCCCATCATGGCAAGTCTGGCACAGTTGAAAAGTCTGACAAGACCACATATCAAAGAGTAGCCTTTTCTTAAGTTATTTTGGCAGATTCCTCTACTTTGATTATAATTTAGAAGGAGTTCAATTCTTCATTTTCATTCTATGTTTTTAAATTTCAACGGGTAATTCTTTTTATTCGAGAACTGGTTAAGTGCAGGAGAGTATGCACTGTGGCAGGACAGTGCAGAAACAGAATTCCATGATAAACCAGAAAAATCTCTATCGGTATAAGAAAATTCAACACATATTTGCTTACTGCATCTGTTGCTAGGTGGCTGTTAGAATTTGTGAATTCTGATACGAGCTCATCAGCGACTTCGTTGTATGAAGTTGTTCCTTTACGTTGAACTTTTTCACAAACTTTCATTGAAAAATGCCTCAGACCCTTCCCATTTTTATCTCCTTTCTTGCTTCTCTTACTGAAAAGAGAAAAGTATTATTTTAATACACTGAACATTAATAAGCTACTTTGTTACACAGCAAAAGGTCTACCTTTTGCAACAGAAATCTGGACTAAATGAAAAATAAAACTTTTGCATCCGTTTCTTGTTTCTTATGAGTTGGCAAAAAAGGGCACTAGAGCCCCTTCCTTGACTTTTTCTACGTTGATAGCATTTGAACACATGCTGCTGGGAAGATGCTTAAAATGCATTTGTAATTCACCTCCAGGTTGTTCACAAAGAACAACCAAAAAAAGAGGAAAATCTCGCAGAGTGCTTGTGTGCCTGGAAGCCAGATTTATGGGGATCTGTCATGTGTGTGCCTAAAATAGAAAGGCTCAGACATCCCTTTTTAAAATACAGCAGGAGATACTAAACTTGGTTATTGGGGGAATTAAGGTGTGTGCATTATAGAACATACCCATATATATACACTGTAGAATATATACATATATATACATCTATTCTATGATGTGTCCATCATAGAATAGATACAGAAATCTCTTTTGTGGAGAGTTAAGTACATATTCATTGGGTTCTAAGGTGCCAAATTAAGAACTGGCAAACTGTCAGGGTTATTTTCCATTCACCTTCTTCCAGAAAAGCAAGAGCTTAGGAAATGGTAATAGAAAAAACCAGGAGCAGTTGTTTTTAATCACACAAACTAGATCTGGATGTGTTATTCAATAGAAGCCTTTAAAAAGTTCAGCTATATTGTTTTTGGTTTTTTTTTCTTTTTTAAAATTAGTCTCATGGTTTCATTTGATAATGTGTTCCAGGAGGAGCTTTTATTTTACAGAAAAGGGGCCCCTGTCAGCAGTAAAAAGCTAAAGAAACTATTAAAATACAAGAATGATTTTCAAAATTGTGAATGTATTTAAGAAAACAGAACACAGATAGAAAAAATGAAAAAGAGTAAAAAGGAACACCAGAAGACAAAAAAAAAACCAACCCCAACACAGCTTTGATGTGAAGCAGTGAAAACTGCTGAAAGTGGGAACTGGACAGTCATCTTTCTGAAAGGCAAATCTGAAGTAAACCAGGTATGACTCTATACATAAAATGTACATTCAGTAACACTCACCTTTCTGAAAAATCTGACTCTATAATTTCTTGAGTCCGTTTTCGCTCCCTAAGACAAGACAATTCAAACTTAAGTTGAAAATAACATTGTATCTGTAGACCACTAAAATCACTGTATATGGGGCCTAGCTGGTTCTAGTGTTTGCTCTTACATATTTACTGAAAGGGAAAAATACAACACAGAGCTTGACAAAATTTGAGGGAAGGTAGTTAGGACTTGTGGAGGAAGCTGTCGGAGCTCACTGCCAGCCAAATTCTATTCCCAATTTTACCACGCTTTGCCCATCTGATTTCAGGGAAGTCACTTCACCTGAAACTACAGGAAGTGCTACTGTGAGCTAGATGTCCAAAGTCTATCAAAAAGGAGAAGCTGGGCTCCTTTGAAAATTCCTATTTAAAATTCCTCCACATGAAGAAAAATGTACTGCATTTATTTAAACACTGCATAAGATATATCCTGTATTTTCAAGCCAGTGAATGCTCAGAAATCTTTACATGAAACCTCATGGTAAAACACTAAACATGTTCCTGCTAGAGGTGATGCATACAGCGCTGAAGACAGACTCTGAAGAAGCAGCTGACATGACTTTTGAACAGCAGCAGCAGTCTGCAATCCCTGGCCATTCCTTACTATCCTGTTTATTCCCCACGGCAAGCAGGCTGCAGGAGCTGCTTTCCAGAGCTGCCTATTGTATCTGCAGCTGACCCAAGGCACTGGCTGAGAGCTGTGCTGAGCTGGAGAACATTGTCTCCCTGCACTTTCCAAAGCAGGGCTCCCAGCACAGACTGACACAGCTCAACACCTGACACTGCTGGGAAGGAAGCTGAACAAAAATGATGGGTTTGAAAACCTGTGCTTGAAAGCCAGCACTCATTTGGTCGTGTGATCCAGAACGTACAACCAGGCCTTTCCCTCGGCAGCACCAATGGGATTTCTGTCCATGGTGCTTAACTGGGGGCTGAGCAGCTGGGCCGGGGTTGCAGCGCTGCCCTGGGCATGGCCTGGAACGGCAGTGAGTGAAAGCTGTGCCCTGCTCTGCATATCAGCCTGCCAGAGCCCGGGCCGAGCCCTGCCAGTGAATGTGCTCCTCTCATTTTGGAAATAATTTGGAGTCTATGGAGTAAACAATGGGTAAAGCAAGCAGTCTTCTGAAGTGTCTTCAGCAAGGGCTTGCTACCGCAGTTCAGGAATATCACAGACCCTTCCTCAGCTCTGTTCCTCAGATGAAAATCTGGCCTATTGTATGGACTTCTGCATGGATCACTGTTGACTGCTCTGTCTGGAGTCAGCTCAATCCTTTTTATGGGTGAAGCAAAAGATAAAGCTCATTGCAAATCCTGTCTCGACTTGGTCAGTACACAGACAGAAGGATGGTGCTTCTTGGTGGTGGTGGTTGAGACACTGCAACAAGGCTGCTCTGGGAATCCCCATCACTGGATGATGCTTTGGAAAGTGAATGTTGATTCTTTAGTTTAGCAAGCTATGACCAGACAGCAGTTTGTCCCTCTTCTGGGTACTCAAAGGACGTCTGCCTGGCCTCCACATTACACTAAATTTGTAGAAAAAAAGTAATCTTTGACGACTCCTTTCTCTAATAAAATCAGAACTAAGTGCATTCAAAAGGTATTTCAGGAAATGAACACATACTCAGCAAAAAAATTAAGCTGACAAACTGCATGGCTGGGCATACAGCTTATTGACTCCATGGGGGGAATTGGGAAGTAATTGGGAAGTACAACCTATGAGAGACCTTGCTTACAGAGTAAAATGGAGAAAGCCAAGGTACAAACATTGCACTCTCATTTCTGCTCTTTCTAGATGCTCCATTTCCCACCTCTAATGTTGGAAAGGTAATACTGACATTCATCACTGATTAGAAAAATTAATCCAGATGCAGAAATATATTACTTTTTCAGAGGTAAAGCACTACATCTCTGTTTTGAGACGGCTACGTTCAGCAGTACTGATATTAAAACAAAATGCCAAGAAACACTGTAAAGACCAGATTTAATTAGAAGAGATAAAGAATGTCATGTCTGGCTGGAGCACCTCAGAACCCCATGAAACTTGTTGCTACTGTAGAATAGTAATAAAAATATCACACTGATTATATTCAAAGTTTTCTATTAGAGTTTATTCTTAAATAAAGTGTTTTTGACAGTCTCTCCCCCTGTAGGCACCTGCTGCTGTGCTCAATAGCAGCACTACACACATATACCATTAATTTACAGAAAAAATAAAGGCTCCTTTTAACAGGAGTCATAGCTCTCCATTTTCACAAAGAAACAGACACTGCCAGAAAACACAATTAAAGCAGACAGTGAAGTGACTGGTGCTTATAATTTGCATTCACATGCTCCAGACATCAGAAGGGCCTCCCAGTCTGAATAGCACATGCCATACTCCATACTCCATTTAGTTGTGCAAGAGTCAGAAACTGTAAGTCAGTGTATAGATTCAACAGTATAAATAATGGAAAAGATCAGAACAGATGCTCAGACATCTTGAAATGAGACAAAAGTCTTACCCTGGGACCCAGCCGGAAGCTTCTGTTATGTGTGTCTGTGTGACCATGGTTGGAGCTGGGTTATACGGACTCCCGATCAGAACACTCCCTGAACTTGTCAGTCTTTGTGGTGTGCTTATGATCTGTAAAATTTAGCAATAAAAACCACAACTCTCTTAAGAAAACAGAGGTTACTACAGCCCAAAATTCATACTAAGCATCGCTTAAGACAGGTAATAATAATTCTGTACCAGAATCAGTTATATTATACAGAAGAGATGGCATCAGAAGATCTTCATACAGCAAAGCCATTACAGCACTGCTAAGTTTCCTATTAATTGTACTATATTACTGTGTTATTCATGTGGACAAGAACCAGACAAATGATTTCAAGGAATTCCTAGGTATGGCAGATAAGATCTGTACCCACAGACACCCAATTGTTTCTTCATGAGTACATCCAAGCAACTTCTTGATCAATGTAATCAATACAGCCTCCTTTCTTTCCAATGGATTTGTCTCTTGTAATTGTCTATACAAACGACAAGCTGAGCAGCAGGCAAAGCATTCCCTGCAGTTTCTAGCATTCACAAGATCCCAAGGCACTCTGGCAGCTAATTGTACCTACAAAATTCAATGTAACATCTTTATGGTATAGATAGATATTACATTTATACAACCTGGTGAAATTGTAGGTACACTGGTTAACACCAAGACACCCAGTCTCGACTTTTAAATCACATCCAAGTTAATTTTTGAAAGTAGGTTGCCAGAATAATTTAAATAGTATTTTAAAATGAAACAGCATTAATTAGCTAATCTTTAAAATAAACCACATTTAACTATTTGGATTCCAATATGGTAAGATTAATATCAAAGCTTCTTGGACAGTGCTTTTTACTCTTACACCTTACCTAATTTTTAAAACTTTGTTTTACTTTACTCCATTTATTAGTGGCATTTTGAGTAGTGACTACTAAACTTCGTAGTTTCCTTTACTATTTAACTTATTCAACACTTGTGTAAGCATCCCAAGGCATTCATGTTGTAAGTATATGCTGTGAGTATACAGCAGATATATATGTAGTGCAAATGTGCAGTCTATGAATATATATGAGCTACAGATGAGTCTACAGCATTCTTTTTTTATCCATCAATATTGTTTAGACAAGTAGAAAAACGGTATGTGAGGAATTCCCCATTTCCTTAGCTCATTGAGCATCATTTCACATCCCTCCTGGTACCACATTGTGACTACATACATGAATTTTTTGTCTTAAAGACATACATTTATCTCACTTATTGTTTGCAAATGTACAGCTTGACAGAACCAAGTGAAAAGAGAATTTCAGAGAAACCAAAACAGAGGTAGAGGTTATGTATTTATTTCCTGGTTGGTACTGGAGAACCAAAGGCGCCTGGCTTTACACATCGCAGGCAGGCACAGGAAAGTGTCACTCCTGTCAGCTGAGTGCCGCTCTGGCCTGAGGCAGAGACGTGTCCAGGGCTGGTTCGTGCCTTGTCGCTCGGTGGGACGAGCGCGGCCGTGGCCAGCAGGTGCCAACGGGGGCGAGTCACCCGCGGCCAGCCCGGCCCGCNGGCTGGAACCCACCGGGGCGAAATAAGGCCTAAATAAATAAATTAATCAAGCAGGGTGTTGCTGACACGGGTAGATGCTGAGGGAGCGCTAACTATTGAGGAGGGAGTGCCCCTACTGAGAGCTCACGAGTGTTCGCGTTTAAACAGCCTGGCACAACACAGCTGCATGCTGGGTGTCTTAGAAAGCCTGCATGAATAGCTATTCAATAAGAAAATGTTTTCTGAATATAGATCTATCCTTGCAAAGCAGCAGAATAAAAGAATAATTTAAAAAAAGAATAAAATTCGTGTGTTTCACATCACGCAGTAGCTTTTGCAACTTCTACCTGCTATAGAACCTAAACTGCAAGTAGGGCTCACTGAACCAAAAGCAGGGCTTGAGAAGTCAGTCATAAGAGTAGGAACTGCATTAAGTGAGTGCTGTCCCTGTTGTGGGCTATTTGTTGCACTGCCAGGACACATCCTCAGTGGCAGAGCTGCTCCAGGGCAGTGCCACAGGGCACAGGCAGCAGCGAGCTGCAGCAGTGCTGATGCACTGAGCTGATCCTGGCAGGCAGCCCCGGGCCAGGGCTGGGGGCAGAGCTCTGCCAGCAGGGAGTGCCACGGGGGTGGCTGTGATGCGTGTGCCCCTCTGCCCAGTTGGGACAAACCCCCTGAAGAACAGCAGACACTGCTCATGTGAAAAAAGCCCAATACCATTTTTATAAAATACATTTTATGGTTCTGTACTCAGGCTAGGAAAGGAAATATCAGGTTACCAGCAACTCTTCACAGTATTGCCTATTTAGCTCTCTGTACACCAGAAAACCTTAATTTTTTCTCAAAACTAGATCCAAAATCCCTGGAACTTCAATATACATATACAGTTATCATGGACAGGAAAAGAGAGTTTTAAGAAGAGTAGTTTCAACAAGTTTAGAATTTCTACCAACACATCAAAGACACTCTCTGACAATGCTGGAGATTTACTGCTAAGAACATGACTTAAAGCATTCAAAGAGTATCAGTAATGAGGCGTTTTTCTTAATACACTTTTGAGTAATAGTTGAAACGTCAGCTGGTAAAGCTGTTTCAATTTCCACTCAAAGCCAGGAAGATAGGTACCCCCTATCTATGCGTGCGAGAGCACTGATGGGAGTGGCAGTGCTGGCGTGCCAGGCCTGCTGTGCCCCCACATCCCCACCCTCCCATCCAGGGGCACTTTGTGGCTGAGACAGGAGGCAGCAAGTTCCTTGTGGGTTCCTGTCTTACACCACCAGGAAGTCACAGCCAGTTACACAAGCTGGCATTTCTGGGGTTGCAAAACTTACCATTTGGGGTCCAACATTCACATTGATTGGTCCCAAGGTTTTTGGCAAAATCTTGGTTGGAGAGTTGGTGCTGGAAACTGGCAATGCGATTACTGAAATATTACCTAAAAAGAGTGGTAAAAGGAGACTTTAAAATTACTTCCTTAGTAACCTGTGAAAAACACTTTGGCAAATTCTCACACCACTTCAACGCTTTGGGATTAGATTGGCTTTGCCTCATTTGCTGTGAATGAGACATTCACCCTCACATAACCTCCAGACCTCTCAGCAGATGTCACAAGGACACCTCACGAAACTACACCTTCACTATTTTATCTTGAAAATTACAAGTATTTTATTTCCAGAAACAATTTATTCTTGCTTAAGACAAAGAGCACACAGCCTGACATTCCTCAGCATTAGAAGTGAAAATTAATGAGAATACTTCTAAAAAAAGCCAACTTACAAATCCTACTTACAATCATAATCACATGCATAAAATACGCATCCATAAACCTTCAAAGCCTTATCCATTCCTCATCTGACTGTCCCAGAGCATTCCACAGCCATCACTGAGGTAAGCCAACCACAGCCTGCCACTGCACAGATGGAGTAAGTGATGCCTTTCCAACTCACCAGAAGTCACAGAGCAGGCGGCTGGATGTCACAGTAAAGTATCCCATGCCATCTCTAACGCAGTGTGTTTGCATCCCAAGAGTTCATCATCTTCGTGATCCCAAACTGCTTATGGATCTAAGGCATCCTGCCTTCCATGGAGAAGGGCAGCTCTGTGCTGACAGCCCCAAAACACTGCTGCTCCTCCTCTATCCCCAACTGCATCTTGTATCTCAATTATTTGTAATTAACGTTTAGATCAAAACTGTTGCAGCACCACCGCTACCCCTTGAGCGTTCTAACTGTTGTGCACAAGCCTCTCAAAACCCTGAGCACACTGGCTTATCCACAGACCCTGTGGTGGCAGCAGCTCCTTTCTCTGTGACAGCTTCAAAGCAGGAGAGCTGGGGCCTGATCAATCAGACTCCGGCCCTGTTCCTACACACAGCCTGATCCAGCACGGGGAGGGATGGGGTCTGAGGCACAACCAAACATAAGGAAGAGCTGCCTGGTAATCCAGAGTCAACCTGGGTCTAGCGGGGGTCATGAGGACAAGGATTGGTTCCTGGAGAGCTGCTAATGTTCTCTGGCACTTCAGACAGCAGATGAAGGCATGTGAGGTGACAGGTCCCTTCAGAGCAGCACTGACACCAGCCCTCCTCCCACAGGAGCCAGCCAGCACTCAGCTTAGCCCATGTGGCCCAAGCTGACTCAGTGGTGTTACACATCCCTGTTCCCTTTTCTCACATCACCTGTTCGCCTCCACTGCCCAATTTTCTTTTCTCACTTGGTCCTGAATCATGGTTTCTTTTTTTACATTTTATTTTAGTATACATATGTTTTCCATGAGGTAACTGAAAAATGATAAATTCAATGAAGTGATTTCTCTGCAACAGGACGCAGAAGCAACACAACTGAGAGAAAAAGGATCTTATCTTCTGTAGTTACAGCACAAAAGTAGAAAAGATGTAGATATATGCAAAATCTCACCTTTATAAGAAACCTTCAAAAGATATATGAGAAATACAAACAAATTGAGACTAGGATGTTCTGATGTTCTGAGTAAATTCTTTTGGCATGTGGAGTAATAGTACCACTTAATTTTCTAAAAGGCAAATCTGTATCTGAAAACATCTTCAGAAGCAGCTTGCATTGCTACTCAATACAATGAGTAAATTATTCAATCATGTAACTTACCTAGAAAAACAAATATAAACCTCTCATACTCACAAACCCACTCCCTCAGTAAATCCTTGCTCTGTTATGAAACATCTTTTGTGAGGTAGTGCCAGAGAGCATAAGACAATAATTCATGATTTACATACACTGTGTTTCCATTTTGAGCTCAAAATAGTTCTCTCACTTGTCAGTTTTACTTTTACTAGAGGATTTTGCTCAGGATTTCCCAAGCTGTGCCAGCATATTCCATCAAAACCTAGTCTCTCCCCTCATTCCAGGCTGTTGCCATCACTTCCCCGTACTGCTGCAGGGATTTTCCTCTTTTCTGCTGCGAATGAGACTTTTGACCCCATTATCTCTGCGATCAGCTCTCATACTATTTCTTCTTGTCCCTTTTCTTACCAGGGAAAAGAAATTAATTACTTTCTCTGGTGCTGACAGCGTAAGGTCACATGGCCAAGTGCACTAAAATTGTGAAATGTCCGTTTTGACTCCCAGCTCTTTTACCACAGGGCTACATCACAGAGTTGTCTCCAGCTATGCTTCCCAGCCTGCAAGAGGCACTGGGCTGTCCTGTTTCCCTGTGCCAGAGTGGACATGTGGAGCTCACAGCACTGGACAATGAGCACAGCAGCACAGCCAGTGCACAAAGCCACCCACCACATTCAGCACTGGGCACAGCACGTTTTTCTCAGCATGTGCCACGCAGACTGGGATCCATGTGCTCCATGTGATCCAGTTGTATCTGCAATACCTTTGAACATTTGTATGGATGTACTTCCCTCACACACATGCAGACCCAAGGCCAAAGCCACACAAACCCACCAGATTTACTGAGCAGCCCTGGAAAAGCCACTGATAAGCAGCTACTGCCGCACTGTGCCTTCATTTACAAGGTTCCCTGGATAAAGGAACATGGGCACCATTGGGATAACTTCAGTAAATAAAAGGGTCATTCAAATTACTTGATCTTGATTTTAAAAAGACATTTGCTTACATATGGTGTGTGTTTAAATGTCTTTTTGGCCAGAGGTACTGTCAATAAAAATGGTTTTCCTCTTCTAATCCCTACACAAATCCCTCATTTGGCAGCAGTACTGTTAAAACAATCTTAAAGAGTTGACCAAGTTTTCAAAGAGATGTTTCCCTGCCGTTGGTCTTACTTTTAATTCTCTTAATTGGCAAATATAAATATGTGAATATGTACATTTTTAAATACAGATAGGATGAAAAAGAACCAGTTTGTTTTATGAGTGACATATTTCTTATCCACAGTAGCCAGAAAGAAAGAACAAGCAATTTTTCACAGTAAGAGGTTGTTCTATGTGTTTGTCAGCATATGAAAAAAATAGTAAACAGAAAGTTTTATCAATTACAAATAAAATATTCCTCCCTACCATTTTATTTTTTCCAAATAGCATCATGGTCCAGATACTCATGCAACCTCAATTGCTTAAAATATTATTATTATATCATTATATTATTATATTATATTATAATAGTATCATATTATTAGATTATTATATTTAAGAGGAAGCAGATGTGACAAAACATTAAACAGATTTATGTATTCAACTGAAAGCAGAAATATCATCAAAGTAACTATATATACTATCACAAAGCAACTGTAAAGGCTTTATCATGACCAAATTCTAAATAAATGCCAAGTCTTAATAACACCCATCATTTGGGGACAAAAAAGATTACAGTGATTTATGTCCTGGGGCACAAGAGCAGTGAGTACAGTGATAAGCTGAACACAATGAGAGCCATCAGCCTCCGAGTCACGGTAATCTGACTGCATGGATGGAAAAGGTCAGCACAGATGGATCAAACTGGAATGATTTGTATAATAATACTCAATTCTTATATAATGTTTCTCAGCAGTACTTTCAAGGCACAAAGGAGGTCAGTGTCATTATTCCCATTTACCTATGGAAAACCAAGCACATGGGAAAGAAACTCACTTAAAGCTCTCATTGAGAGGCTTTAACTGCAATACACAGAAAGCCATCCCAAACTGAGCCTCCTTGGCACTGAAGCAAATTCAGAATAAAAATCTGCCAGTGGATATATGTATGTTTCTCTCAGAACAAAAGCACTTTGCTTCTACATAAATTATTTTTCCATCCTTCAGTCACCACTATTGTTGCTTCTCAGTGAGAAAAAATAGTGTTGCTATTATTTCATATTTTAAAATACCATCATTGCTGCATAACTATTATTCTTCCTGGCATTTGTGCAGTAATTTTACTGGTGCCCAAAATAAAACATTCAATTTAAATGATCACCAGCTTCAAGCAGCCACAGATAAAGTTATTAATGTTCATGAACATGAATGCACACATGCACACACTGAGCAGCTCATAAGACTCACTTTAAATCATTATGTGCCACCTTAAATAGCTTAATTTCTCATAAACAACATACACTCCTTTACAAATATGAAGCTGAAGAGATTTTAGAGATTTTTTTCCTGTATAACTAAACCTGTTAGGTTTGCAGCTCAGTTGCAAAGATAATCAGAAACAATGTCAACTGGAGAATCTATAGAATCTGTCACAGCCAGTTTGAAGGAGACCATGGCTGATGGGGAGCACAGCCCAACCAGCTGGGGTTACACACAATGCATACATCAACAAAAAAACCCATTGAATTTTCAAACAAAACACCAGGGACATGTTGGTAATTTGGATTTCATATTAAGAGCTTTAAACAAATGTCCACTTTTTAAAAGTGTCTCAATGAAGAGCCATTTTTAATAATACAGCCTACAGCTTGATGATGATGGCAAAAACCCCAGCTCAGAGCTGTGAGGTAGCAGCAGCCCATCAGGATATTTTGCAATAACATATGTGATGTGTCCTCAGGGTCCTCTATTACACTAAGATATTTATTGATCTCCAAGATCAGTGTTATAAAAGCATATAGCAAAATGGATTTATTATCATGTTATTAGTACACAAGTATTTTGTTGGTACACTTCTTCCTTTGTTCATTGCACAAAATTACTGGGCTACAAACCTAACTTTAAAAATTCCACAGAGATGAAATCAAAGAGATCTGTAGAAATGAATACATAAAATGGGGCAGACAGTTTTTCAATGTACTTCAGGCTTACACTGAGCAGTACATTTTCAGTCTTCTACTGTTCAATTTGAGACAAATCTATGGGAGTTAACAGCTGTATGAATCTGAAAGCACCAGGCACAGACCTATGGATAACTGCTTCTGATGTTGGTCATTTTAGCAGATCTCTTCAAGCTTACAATAAAGTACTTCTATTACAGCAGCCCTGTGCACTGAGTTTTTAAAACACCAGCCCTGTCAGGACTTAGTAAAAAATAGGTACTGTGTAATAAAAAGATGCATAGAAACAAAGTTCATTGTGAAGCTGTATTAGAAGTGAAGATTCCCATCCAAAGCAAGCTCTCTGCAATTATGGTCTGATTAATGGCTCCTCCCTCATGGCGCCTGTTGCAAGACTGGTGCTCTGTGGCTGGACCTCCTTTTCCCTCCACAGCAGTAAACAGATAACAACATGTAAACTCATAGGAACTGGGAATACAGTAATAAAAATGTATTAACTAAGGACAGCAGGATTCCTCAAAACCATTGTGTGAGTCTACATTACACATTTTAAGATACGAATCCTAAGCCTATGGCCCCAGCAGCAGAAGATGTGCCCAGTCCCACTCGCCCCAGGCAGCCTCTCCTTGCCCTGTGCCCAGGAGTGCCCTGGCATCCACGCCGGTATCCTGGGATTTAACCAGGCTGCTCCATCCGCCACTCCTGCTCTGCTGCTGTGGCGCCCGCAAACTGAAGGAGCTGATGACAACTCACTGACCACTAACATGAGCTTTCAGGTGATATCTGACTGCAAAGCTTGATTTCATCACAGGGTTTCACACCCAGGCAGCTCCAACAGATGAGGGAGCCTCGGGACTCTGTAAGCTGGAAGGGAGCCCTGGAACCTGCACACATCCCTGTGCAGGCCCAGCATGCAGGGGGTGGTTTTATGGGGCAAGGGGTAACACAGACACACCCTCTGCTTGGAATCACCAGAAAAATGATTTGATTTTCCATTGTTGTAATAAATGAGAACAGTATTACAGAACTTCAAGTATATAATTTAGTGACTGGGAGAATCTCCCAAACACATTAACTTTTAAATCCTCACGGTTACACCTGCAACTTTTTATCAAGAACTCTACAGCACATCTGGTTGAATTCCTCACAGCTTGCAACAATTACCCCAAACTCAAGGCAGAGCAGTCACTATCCAACTCCTCCACAAACAGTCCACCTATTCAAGGACTAACTTGAACTATTATACTGAATCATTTTAACAGAATGGGCCAGCTCCACAAAGACATTTGGCCACTTACACCAGGATTTTTCCTGAATGATGGATGCAGTTCCTTGCTTCCTGTCAATCAGCCTCACCAGGCACCAAAGTTCTGTTGACACCCAGGAGCACATCAGTCTTGTTAGTATGGATCGTCCCAGGAGTATCTTCCAACAGGCACAATCCATGAGGGAAAACTAGGAGAATACCTGACACATACACACAGATCTATCCCCAAGGCTACAACAGTCATCTCTGTTCTCCAAAACTTGAGAGGAAGCATCTCTTTTCCATTCAGCAACCCAAAAATATTCATTTACTAAACAGTGAGAACCAGAGCCATATTTTTCTGTCTGGGAAAATTAAAATGCAGGTCTCCTAGAGGAATAATTTTAATCACTAGTAATTTCAGGTAAGGAAATGAAGCACAAGTAACCTAGTCTGCCACACCTGAGCAATTTTGACTGCAACAATAAGAATCTACTATGTAAAAGACTAAGTGAAAAGGACTTTCAGAAAGGAGATATCCTGACTGTGCTGCAGGGGCTACTAAAATATTTTAATTAATTAATTAATGGTGGTCCTCACACAGCAGTCCCTGGCATTAGGTGAGTACCCTGGCCATCAGTCCAAAGCCATCTGCATGTGGCATTCTGTCTACATCCAATGAGTATTCATTTCAGGCAGAAGAAACAAGCTCCAAATGGAGGGGCTTTTAGCCAAAAGAGCCCGTTACCTGTGAGTTAAAGGCAACACATGCAGGGAAGTGAATTGTCTTTTGAACTAGAACTGTTCACTAAGCAAAGTGAACAACACTTGAGTTCATGCTCTGCTAAGCACTATGAAATTTCTTCTAGGCACGTGTAGGAAAAAAATCTCGTTCCCTTCAGAATTAGGCAGCAAGTCTTTTTATGAGGATTACAAATTTGGACGTATATGCTTTGATTCTGCAAGCACCACATTTAAAACATCAAATTCTTTAGTCAATTTGCATTGCATTCAGATGCACTGGGTATTAGAAATGTTTTTTTCCCCTAGAGATCACCTACACAAGGAATAAAAACATAAATACTGAAAGTATTCTAAAAAGCCTGAATCAAAAAAAGCTGCAGCAAAAAGATGACAATATTCACTAAAAACACAGGAAACAAGCTATAATAAGAAAATATTCTATGTGCTCAAGGTTCAGCACTGGAATCTGAAGTGTTCCATTAATGCAATACTGTTTGTGCTAGAGGCAAATAACAAACACACACCACAGTGATCTTTCTGGAAAGAAAAATGCACTTTTTAAAGCAAGAATTTCTAGCCCTTGAAATCTGATGCTTTCAAGAAGGTCTTCATTACAGCAAATGGCATCTCTCCTTTGTTCTTGAATATATCATAAACCCATCATGCTTCTGAGAATACTATGAAGGCAACATTATAAACAGGCCCAGATATGTAGCAATAAATTGCCTTATTATTACTATAGCAAATTATTTAACTTAAATAATGGATAAACCCCCCCTCAAAAAACTTGCCCTCACTAGGAAGCTCACAAAGCCCTGTTAAGAGATAGTGGATCTGAATGCCTGTTTGGAGTTTTTCCCCCCTGCTTAATTTCCAGACTTCAACAGTGGACATGCCAAAAGAAATAAGTAAAGGATACTTTAGATTGAAAGTAAGAGACAGCTTAGATACTGGCTGTATCTGTACAAGTTTTCCCAGCTTTTATGGAATATTTGATGCTCTAAGAAGAGTAAGCCATTGTGAACAAGATGTTCTATCTCAACAGAGATGGAAACAATTTTTAATTACATGTCAAGGTTAAAAAAAATCATTATGTCACAACATTTTATAAAATATACAAAAATGGAGGTAATAATGCATCCATCATGCCAGAAGCAAAATCTGATAGAGTAGGATATGGGTCACTGGGATATTCCTATCAGTAATGACCTATCCTTTATGAAGTTATTCAGTTATTTTCTGGACAAATGGATTGCTTGTTTCAGAAATTATTTGAAAATGTTGAAATTTGAAAATGTTGCACTTAGTCTTTTTCCCCAGCAGCACAACACAATAATCACAAAACAATGAAGCACAAAGGGCAATTAACTCGCTGGTGTGCAAGAAATGATTCTCAAAGGCCTACACCTGTTATGTTCTGCAAAAGTTTAGAAAACTAGGAAGATACCGTAGCTCCAGCCATTTTATGTTTAGACTGTTTAATTTTTTCAGTCTCTTAGGTTTGATGGCATGAACCAAAAATCAACTTTCCTGCTACTACAGGCATTGGTTTATTGCAGTGGATAACAGCAAAACATTTACTTAGAAAGGTTGATGGAAATGCTTCTGAACTGCAAATCCTTCAGTTTTTTAATATAGATAAGGCATTTATTTTACTGGAATACCACAGCTCTTATGACTGGTCATAAATTGTTTATGAGTCAAAAGTGATTAATCTATAAGTGCTAAGATGAAACAGGATAGGACAAAATATAATTATTATTGTAAATTGTGCAGAACATTTAGAAGTATGACATCATGCTTAGCCTTTTCTGTCATTTTGACTACAACAGAATCAGGGAACTTTAAGGGTGGGGTAGAAACCAGGAAATTCAGCATATTATCCACCATCAAGGAATAAAAAAAGGGTTTATTTTATCCTGTTATTATTTTTAGTACACCTTCTTTTCCCTTCTGAAAATCTGTACTGACACTTACACGTCAGTATTAAACAACTACCAATGGGGATGCATGAAATATATTTTGAACATTTAAATTCTGAGTATCCCAAATGTGAATCAACCGTATGCAGTGAAATAAGTCTTAATGTATGTAACGAATAGAATTCTCTTACCTTTTGTTGGACTCTGGTTCTGATCTATAAATCCTTTCAAGTCTCCATTTGTGGAAGCCACACCAACCTGAACAAAATATTTTTGAAGTCTTAAGATATGATAAACCTTTCTATGTTTTCTAATATGCAACTAACAATATTATGAAAGCAACTTTCTGCATTATGGAACATCATAATCCTATGGACAGTAGAGCCTAACAAGAGCATGAGACTCAAGGTAAGGTATCCAGGACATTTTCTAAGTTTATATGAAGACAAACTCTACTTTTGGCTAAGTTGTTACCTAAAATACACCCTGAATATTCTGACCATATACTGCATATAACCCAAGCAGCCCATTCTGGCTGTTATGGTATAAGGCACATCTCCTCCAAGTAAAAGGGAGCAGCTGCCACCAATAACACAGCAGAAATCTGCCCATGTCCAGTTGCCTCAGTACTAAGCTGCAGTCTACAGGTCTGAGTTGTGACCATTGGTGTATTTTAAATACATTCCCTAGTCTTCAGAGATACACTGATTTACTGAAGGTAAGTTACAGGAGACATGGAAAACTTAAATCTTATACAGAATAGTGCAACTCAGATTTTGACATGCGCACAAAGCACAGGAAGGTGTAGTTTGTACAGAAAAATAAAAGATCACAACTCCTGGACAGGGAAGGGAAGAGATGGAAGTTCCTCATATCCCAACCTCTTTTTAAAATATTGTAAAATTTGAGTACTGCTGTAAAGCATTAGGACAAAGGGTTCTGGTATCCAAGTTAGAAGAAGACAATCATATGATAAAGGATCAAACATTTTGCTTTATTTTACAGATGTATGTAGCAATAATGGAACATATGCTGAGGCCACTTGAAGAATTTTAATATACTCAACTTAAAGCATCGTTTAATTTCAAGGCAAATTAAACAGTAGTAACATAACTAAAATAAACTACACAAGACAAAAGAATACCTACTATAAGCATTCAGTCTCTCAATTCTGATTAGAGACCTTGTATTCAGCAAATAATTTTTGTAGGGGAAAATATTTCACACAGCTTTGTGACAGATTCTTGAAAATACTTCTATTAAGGTTTTTTTCCCCATCAGGAGACATGTAAGATGATCAACTGTTTCTGCACTACTCTGATAGTAAAACATAGCCCAAATGAACTCAGTTATGTGCTTCTTATAAAAAAGCCCTTAGAAATGCTCAGCGCAGCTCCTCAGTTTATCTCAGGCATTGCCAGTACTGGACTGGCTCTTTCCTGCCCTTCCTGGCACACTCAGCCGGACTCTCCTACACTCCGGGACGCCTGGGCGGTTGCGGTGTCCCAAGGGCTGTGTCGAAAGAGGGGTGTCCCATTTTCCCTCCCGTTCCCGGGCTGTCTCCCAGCAGGTGGCAGCGGTGCAGCAGCGATGCAGCGGGCTGGGAGGGCTCGAGCGGGAACGCCCGGATTGGAGCAGGAGAAGGGAGGCAGACACGGAAAACAAATGCAAAATATATCCTAGCAGTTTGGTAGCAGATCCATACGGAACAGAGCAGCATTCCGGGATCTCTCCCCATGGGCGCTTGGGCACAAGGAAAGCTCGTGTGGTAAGAGTTCCTTACACTGCAAATGTGTTCTCGCGGAGATGTTTAACCTGAGCTTGGCAGGTTGGTAACTGCTCAGTGTAAAGCACTGCAAGGCCATTCCAGCCCCAGCCAAGGGAAGAGGCCGCACTGCTGGCTCACACCTCTGCTGCCTCCACACCAACAGTGTCAGCTTCTCCCAGGATCCCTGCCTGCCTCTGCAGCAACCACAACAACACAGATGGAAGAAGTTTTAAATTCAGAGAAAGAACAGAGGTCTACAGGGATAAATATCATGTTAGATTGCGGGCCTCAATTCATTCCAAGAGAAGGGATTACAAGGAACATGTTCAAAGACAGCATTGAAATCTGTTCACAATTGAACGTTCAGCTCTAGATTTACAAATGTACATTTCCCTATTGATTCAGATCAGTGTTTTAATCAAACACTGAAGATGGCCTACACATACAGTGTCAGAATGAAATACTAACTTTTACATTTAATTCTCTGAAAGATTTAGAAGGAAATGTAACAAAATATTTGAGGGGATTTTTTTGTGCAGATGTTGTACTTCAGTGATCCAAATGACACAAAATTACAGAACTTCTGTTTGCATAGAAATACGTTGTTTTCAGTACAATGGCCCTAGCAGCACATTTATAAAGAGCAGCCCTTTCCTCAATTTTATAATCCTTGTATCGAAGTTTAGAAGAGCTTAAAAACAAACTTGAATTTCATGAGAACTGAAGTGAGAAATGTGGCGGATCTAAAGGAATTTGTTTCTCTTGCAGAAGAATGATCCTAACTAAGCCCTAAGAAGAAGCAATGTGTGATGCAACATTATGATACTGCTGCACAGCAAGACCTGTATAGGATTCCATCTCAGTGTTCAAGAGGCCACGTTATCTGAGACAGACCATTCACTGCTTTTGGGAATCTTGCACTGTAACAACCCCTAAGCTGAAACCAGCAGACAATTCAATTAGCTTAGCTGGTATCATTTGTTACTTTCTGTACTGCTCGTGATATTTCTGCTTTGTAACACTGGCCCAGAGTGTCTGGATTCCTGGGCATGGCAGGAGCTGGATT
Source organism: Drymodes brunneopygia (assembly GCA_013400955.1). Classification (NCBI taxonomy): domain Eukaryota; kingdom Metazoa; phylum Chordata; class Aves; order Passeriformes; family Petroicidae; genus Drymodes; species Drymodes brunneopygia. The sequence continues at coordinate 1,096,117 of VZTZ01022869.1, read as the reverse complement.
CCTGCTTCTGTCCATCTGCAGCATGAGGAATCCAGCCACAATAAAAGATGAAAAAAGGACTTGGCAGGCCTTTGCATACTACTAAGTATCTTTGAGGTTTGTTTGCCTTTCCTGTGAGGTGACTAAGTTTCCAAACAGGGTGAAGGGAAAGAAAGGAGTCACAGCCAGAGGCTTGGATGGGGCCAACTGCCATGAGCAGCTCCTAGAGCTTGCCAGCCTTCTCTACTGCTTGGCTGGGCAAGTCTCCGTGACCAACCTCAGCAGTTAAACTTCCTTCCATGCTAGCATGTGAAAGCAGAATATCACAGCCATTTAACTGACCTTATCTATGGCAAGACAGCCACCCTCTGAGAAGCACTGACAAATAACTTCACAATCAAAACTAACAGTCTTATTCAAAAGACCTGCTAACAGCATCAGGAAACACCAGGGCTGACACTATTGCCCTGAGTGTGCAACTCTGAGTAACCAAGGTTAGGAAAACCCAAAGAAGTGCTACCAATAAGGACACAAAGCATATGATCACCCTATGAATAGGTAAACATGAAAACTGAGTCCTACACTCATCTGCACCGTAGTAGCTGATTTTTAAAAAAATAAACCCATAAATATTAGGCATCTGATTTGATTTGCATGAGTTCAATATGCAAAATTTCAAAGCATGCATACCAATAAAATATTTCTTTTCTAAAGTAACCATAGCATTGTGCTGAAGTAAACAACAAAATTATATTTCTATATTCAGCACAAGAATAGTTTACCCAGACTGAATGTCACATCTGTCCTCAGAGATTTTCAAAACCCAAAGCCCTGATGGAGCCCTGAACAAAGCACCAAGCAACTGGGTTCCAGAGTCAGAGCTTTACAGAAAGCACCAGAGTAGATGGCCTCCTGAAATCCCTTCCAACCCATGCCACTCTATGACTATTACACAACACTCCATGGATTTTATTTGGATTGGGATTTATCCTTTGACTGCATCGAACAAAAGGTCAAAGCCACAAATGACCTGGATTTGTGCAGCTGTCCCACATACATCAGTAGAATTACTTATTTGTACCAGAGTTGAATATGACCTATGAAATAATAAGCAAAGGGCTTTGAATATACACATCAGTTTATTTTGTGTCTTAGTAAGCTTGAATCAAAAAGTGAGATAGAAGACACCCCAAAGCCTGGAACTACACACCAAATGAAGCTATTAATAAAGCCAACAGAAATTTCCAACACTTGAGGATCAATTTAACCAAACGATGTCCTTAGCATCAATTTAACCCAATATGCACAAAAGCTTTTGCAGTTACTGAACAGAGCACTATCCTAGGCTACCTGCACTTTTATTGTGGGGCACTTCTTTGGTGGTGTTGGTTCCTAAACCTGCTCAGATTTATCTAGACTGCAGGATGCCCTGTCCAAGGCAGCCAACAGGCAAACTGCCCAGGGCCCAAAGTCATACTCAATTCACTGATCATGAGCCTTAATCAGAACTGTTCTCTATACAAACTGTGTACCTCAGGAAGCACAGCTAATTAGGCAGAAAATTAAGGTCAGGATGTTAAGACATTTCATAAGCTTCATCAGAACTTGGGATAGAGGAGTCAAATATAGAGCCTCAAGACACCACCACAGGCTGGTTAATGAGTACGCAAGGAAACAAGAAGGTCTTCAGTCTTCTAGAAGCCAAGAGAGTGCCAACAGGAGCAAAGTAATATGCAGCCTTTCAATTCTTTCTTGAGATTTGGGACCCAGACTCAGAGACTCAGTAGGATTTTACACACGTGCAAAGGTGAGAAGATTCAACAAAATGTGCAGCTTTCATGTAAGTTTGAAGAAATGTTACAGGAAATCACAGATTCACAGAATATCTCAAGTTGGAAGGGACCTGAAAGGATCAGTATGAAAACAGTATAAAGCACTGCCTCAGTTATCAACCTGACCCACAGCTAAGTAAACTCCTTAATGATGCTTAAGGAGCTTCTAGGCAGTTTGAATTAATTTATCAAAATACTGCAGAAGATGATGGAGTACATATTTGTGGTATAAAAAAATCAGACGAGGTTTTTAAATTTGAAGGTCTTTGTGCTTGATTTCTTATATTTGTCCACACAATTCTGAAAGTCAGAAGTGACTGGCAGAATGCCAATATGTAAAGTAACACATATTGAAGAGTTATACTTACATTTTTTGCCGTCATGGCAGACAGTATTGCTTTATATTTCATAAAGCCATAAGATATCCCTTTTCATCTTCACAGAAACTTTAAAATGAACATTCTGCAAGAAAGTTAATGAAATATCTTAGTTGAAACCCAAGCTTCCAATAAAATAATCACGACAATAATCAGGTTTTGCACAGATACTAAAAATGTACATTGCTTGGAACAGGCAGAGATGAAATCTTATCTGTAAAGGCCCAACTTACACAAAGGCCTGACTACATTAATGTGCTAGCAAACCATGTGATATCATTACCAAAGTTTTGTAATTAAAACCATGCAATCTTTTGCATCTAATGCAGATTGGCTTTAAAAATGGAAGTGAATTACTTCTCTCCACTGTCTCTTCAGCCACCAACAACAGAGAAGGCTTTGAATGAAATGATATACAGAAAACATTCCGAATTTTTAGAAACCATGCAAGAAAAAAAAAGTCAGCTCTAACTCATCTTTTAAATATTTTCATGCTTTTTTATTAAACCCATGTACTTAGAATTATAATATTAGAATTCCAGGAAAAGACAAAAATTTTGGTATACCAAAAATACTGAAAAGTGACTTATTTTTAAAATGAAAGCTTCCAGAAGTCTTACAGAAAACAGAAGAAAAGTTACAAATCAACGCTGTCAGCACAAACCATTTTAAAGATAGAATTAACTTGACAAAGTGTGTAAGTACCTTGAAAGTACTTTATAAGTACTACTTGCAGTTAAAAAATTGACTACAAAAGACATTTGTAGTTTGCCTTTGGATGAATAAGAGAGAGAGAACGTCACACTTTGAAGTGTGGAATCAATTCACTAAAATTAGGAAGACACCTAAACTACTTATCAAAGAAGAGTCATGACCATTTACAGCAGAACTCACCAGCTACAAAAGGGGGGTGCAATTCATGTCATTTCCTCTGTATTTTAACCTATGTGAAGTCTGAGAATGGCCAGTGTCCTCACCTCCCTTCAGGAAAGTGCCAGGAGTTGTTTCACTGGTGTGTGTAACTCATGAGAAACTCTACCATCACATGCCATCACTGCTTTAGTAATTTTGGATAACCCAGGAGAATTTTAAATTCTAGGCTGTTTCTATACATTTCTTGATTTGTTCAGACATCGTATCAATTAAACTGTTAGTGGAAAACCATTTTATTCAACTTGGAGATGTCCTCCACTTCCTGTTGGCTGAGTTGTACTTATCTTCCTTAGTGCCTCCCTTTACTGCAGCTATAATTAAGCAGTTGCTCTGGCATGTGAACACCAAACAATTCTACTAAGACATTCTCCTGTCAAAACTTGTACATTTTAGTTTCACCACAAAACATCCAAGAAAATAACAGAAAATGTTCTCTGGCTTCAGAGAAGATACTACAAAGAGGCATCTATTGCCACCCAGGGGAAAGGGGCTACTGGATAGGTAGTAATCCTGAAACCTGAAGCCATAAAGCTACAGAGGTCATGGCAAAGAGCAAACACTGAATCCTTGCAATGCATCTGAAAATTATGATCTTTGTGCCTGTTCTTTTTCTCATCCTTGCACATGAACTTTCCAAATACATCATCTGGTGGTCTGGCCAAAATTCATGTTGCAGTCTGACTTCCCTCTCTTTCTTTAAGAGGCTTTACAAGTAATTTACTCAAATAAAATGTAGTTAAGAACATAATTGCTGAGCAGTTTTAACTCATTTACAGATAAGCAAACTAGGTTCATCTTTGACAAGTTGTTTGCTATCAGGCTTAGTGATCCAGAAGGTATTGTCCATAAACTATTACAGTCCTTTGCCACAATGCTCTTCAGCCAGCATGAACAGTTGGTATTCTTCCAGCTTTATGAACACATTTTGTCAAGCCTGAGAAGCCAGACTTTGTGACCTCACCATCTGCCATGACCTCTTGTCAGGTTCAGACAAAAGAACCGACACAGATGGCATCAAAATGGAGATTCTCTTCATCCCCAGTTGCTGCATGTGCTTGCAGCACATAGACAGAAAAACATTAAACTCCACCTTTTTCCTTCTTTAGTTGGTTTCTACTGAACTGAAGCTGCATAAACACAGGTTCAGAGCCCAGAGCAAATGAGACACAAAGATTGCTTTATTTGAACTACATTTGTCCCTTCATAAGCTAAGCCTTGGTTATAATCCACTCCCATAATTTTGCCTTTTGGTCACATATTGTACGGTATGAGGAGCCAACCAAACTGTCTGACTTTGCAAACTCTGAGTTGTAGCTTCTTCTAGAACATATTTCCTAATCACTTATGCCACTAACATTAAAAAGGCAGTTTAGCATTAAATTTACAAATATCCAGGTAATCAAGTTCTAGTTACAGCAAAACAGTACAGAGTTTTATTTGTACCTAGTCTCACTACAATCAAAAGCCAGATCTGTTCTAAAGTTTCGGTGATTCTAAGCTGAATCTGTTTGTTGCAACAAACAGTGCAAACCAGAAAAAAGTTATCTGCAAAATAACATTACATTCCTTCTTATGTTTATTTTCTATCTGTTGTCCAAAGTCTTATTTTTAAATTGCCCCATAGGACAACATAATAGTTTGTTCTCTGCTTTACCAAACTTATCCTGGTTTCTCTTCTAAAATTTTATCAGTACTTCAAATCACACCTTCACCTAGACCAGCACCACGCAAAGATCCTCCTCAGTACCAGAGGCCAGTTCCAACAAAAGTGTCATTATGTAATATTACATCAGTACTAAACATCTACAAATGAAGACAACTATTGGACAATCACCTAAATTGTTAGGATGAAAAGTTTTTATGGAACACATGAAAAATAAAAAAGAGACATTTTAGTATACTAAAATGATTTTTATCGTCACTAAGGAGCGCTTTTTTTCATTTACTTGATAAACAGTATTGCAAAGTGAAAATTATTCCAGGTAACTGGGTCAGCTAAGACAAAAGTGTGATCAGTTTCAAGAAAAAGAAACCTGTATAATACCAGCCTTTCCACAAGAAAGTAATTTATACTCTTCATACCCCTCTCCATAGTACTAACTTTCAACTATTACAAGGCTGATTTCAGAAGACAGCAGTAACAAAAAGACTCCTTATTAATCAGTGCAGGCTCAGTTTTAAACCACTAATTTATGCACAGCATCTATATGGCTTAGACCACCTGTTACACATATGCTGCTTCAGTGTGTCTCAGTTTTCAGATCAGCAAAATTTCAAAATTATTAAGTACTTATCAGAAATGCACCTGCGCCCAGGAAGTGTTTCTCCATCTTGTTCCTAAAAAACGTTTCAGTATCTAACTCCTTTCTGAAAAAACTGAGATTAAAAAAAAACTATTTTAGTGAAAATATCTGTATGTATTAGTCAAGACAATTTATTAGTATCCCACAACTTTCTTATCAAATTTCTGAAATTTAAATTAAAGATTTTGTATCCTTGGGGGCAGATTCCATTGATCTGTCAACTTTTTCCTGAGTTTTCTTCAGATGACGTAGTCCTAGTTTTATCCTTTATGTATGTAGACAAGAAATGAACTTTACCAGCAAACTGCAGAGACAGGAATGCCATATAACATTCAGCTTGTCACTCAATGAGCTCTTCAAAAAAGCCAAGCAAGGTATTTCTTCAACAAGTCACACACACAGGATGGGAGATAAGTCACCACCTTCAGCTATCACACAGTAATTTTTATTTTGAAAATAATATTAGAAAGTAGTTTTAAGGAAGAATTTGAAAGGAACTCCCACCATGATGTGTATGATGAAGGTCTGGCAGGTATAACAGCTTATTTTTCCAGCTTTTACAGTGAGCAACTATATGCCTTCAAAAAAGTCCTAGCAGATAACAGACAAGGTGATTACAGAGACTGAACAAAGGAAATCTAAGTGACTTGACCGCTGAATGATATTATGAATTTTTAACAAAACAAAATAATTTGACAAGTCAGTTTAAAAGTGTCATTGTTTAATCACCTTTACTTGACTTAAAAGGCTGCAGTCTATGAATCCAAAGTACAGAAGTTCTCCCAATTGTATGACACAAAAAGGAAATGAGGATGACTGTTTTAAACCAAGATGTAAACAAAAGATAAAACTACCCGAACCTAATTTGAAAGTGAAGATCTCATCTTGTAGTTATGATCGAGCAAAATGCCAATGTATCATCAGAAAAAATTAACTGACACCTCCTGGCAACTGCAGTAATTATGACTCAAGTTTACACAGTACAAAGAACCTGGAAAAACAGATGAGGCACTTGCACAAGTTCAGTGAGTATAAACTGTAGCACTTCAGCTTCAGAAGGGAGAACCCATGTGGTTTGCCAAGTCTGGGAAATGTCCCCTCAAGGACTTCATGTAGCAAATACTGAGGCAACAAATGAATTGGATCCCATTCAGTTCTCTCGGACTTGATCCCAAATGCTGCATCCCCATTACTCCACTATTTGCTGTATTTACTCACTGTTGTACCTATTATATGACTACCAATGTACACATTACATGCATACCTGACCAGCAAAAGCACTCCTGATGGAGGCTACTGAATATCCTGAATGCCAGCCATGAAGACAGGTCTGAGTGAGAAGAACATGCGACATGGGAAGAAAATCCAAAGTTGGATTCAAACTCTCTCCTAGCTGAAAGTGCTCAGTCTCCCTTATTTAACTGCACTGCTGACCCTCAAGCTCTGCTGATTGTCCAGTCCTGACAGTGCTGAGCCCCCAATTCCAGCAACCTGGAACTGGATGCTCCTTCCCTCAAGGGACTCGGTTTCTTAGGCACATTCTTAGATGTGCTTAATGCCAGTACCAGCAGTAAACTACACATCTAAGAACAGGAGCACCACTCAGGGCTTCTTTCAAAATATATGAGGTGAAGCATGTCTCTCATGGTCCAAATCAGGAGAACTTCACATTAAACATGTGGAATAATTCCCAAGCACTTGAACCTTTGAAGGCTCTTTTAATTCCCCAAACCAGCTTACTGTCATGTAAGATAGAGCACATAGGGCCTGACATCAGAATAGTGGGTAACATTCATGCAGCACTTAAAGCATGATCTAAAACATCTTTTTCAGTTTTACAGACAACTTTTATCACCACCAAGATAAATTTGGAATTAACAGAAATTTAGCTGCAGGTTTATTTTAAGCAGCCCATCTATTCTATAAGCTCATTTTTCGTTCTCTCACTAGGTTTCTAGCCCATAGCTGACTACTATACAGGACACAACATTTGGAGTCTGCTGCTTCAGTGGTAAGATGCAACTACAACTTCCTTTCAGAGTAAGTAGCACACTGTATCTTCACAAACACATTTTTGCCTTAAGAAATTTCATTTTCACAATGGATTGGCATTTGAAAAAAATTTAGTGATCTATGTGATGATTGTAAAATACCTTGGTAAGATGGTCTTTGTGCATTGCCAAGAATACATTGGCTACTCTTTCAATCAAACTCAGCAGAAAAGATCATCTTTTTGACTACTGAGACTTCACACCAGCTTCTTGCTAACACCAGCTCATACACTGTATGATACATCAGAGAATGCTCTAGATATTAATCTGGTTTGGTAAGTTTTAGTTTTGAGATTTTAAAATTTCCTGAATTATCAGTGCATTGACAAATATATGGAGATATACACTGTTGAGATATACTTTTGGCTACACCTAACTGCTGGAGGGATCTTAACATCCAATGAACTGAAGATAATTTTACATTTGCATTTAATTAAAAATCACCAAGTTATATGGCAAGAAAACACTTGATGATGAAGGCTTGGTAGCTATTTCTTCCATTTCCCTTATAGTTTGCTAGCAGCTTTGCTCTAGTGTAAAGCCATTATATAGCTCTGCTCTTGCATGGGTGGAGGATTATGACAGTATTCACTGAAGGGTAAAGGTTACAAAAAATGTTATACTTCTTTAATTATAATTTGGTACAAAGGCAAAAAGGAATTTTTCTGGTGATGCAGAAGGTCATGAATACTGATTACAGCACACAGAATTATCTGAAGGGCACAGTTCCATGAAATACATTGCACTGCTCTGAGATCCCACCCCTGCTAAAATTGCTAAAAGGTATCTTCCACTTTTACCCGTTTCTTCCACTTTCCACTCCTTCCCAATGCTGCACACTCTCAGCAGCTCCCATTCCTACCTGATCCCCTCGATGAGCCAGTTCAGTTCTGATACTGTTGGAATTCCAACAGTGGGGCTGAAAGGGGGTAGAAGAAAGTCTTCCATATGCTGGAACCCCTGACAGCTGCAAAGGCCAGCCAGGCCTGGGCCCAGGACAGGACTCACCCTCAGACTTGACCCACTGACTGATCAGCTCAGTCTGGTTCTCAGAACCATATCATGACTCCATTTCTGAAAAAAGCATTTATGATCCCTCAGAATTTACTTATAGATTGAAATGTGACAAAAGGTTGGATTTGGTTTGTTCAAATGAAGACTACTGCATGCTTTTGAAGAGTTCACTTGGGTGGGTACATGCTTCAAAAATCCATTAGGAAGGGGGATGTTTTTGTCTCCAGATCACAGCTTCCTCAATTTCTTATACAGCAAGAAGCAGGATGAATAATGACAGAGAGCAGAAGCCTAGTGTTATACTAAATCAATACACAGCTTGAAGTTTTATCGCTTGTATATATGAAGTTATTGATCTAAAAAAATGTTTGAATGTATTTGCAATTGTGAGTTGAATTTTAAATAAACTGAAGTTCACAATAACCTGATTACATCTTTAAGAGAACAGGAATATATTTCTCACATTTCTCAAATCTCAAGGTCAAGTTTATAACGAAAGGAAGTTACCTAACTCCTTCCTTCCAAGAAATGGAGAGCCTATGCACACTCAGGTTTCTTATTTCACTCTGAGGACATAAGCTCACTTTCACTTGCAGTTTCTACTCTCATCCATAATTACTGGTCATGTTACACCATAATTCTTGGATGACCATTAAGTTCACAAGTGACTTTTAGTATGTCAGTGCATTGGCATTCACAAGCTTTAATGAGCAACTACTGATATACTGGCTTTAATTCGCACAAATACCATTATAATAGCTGCTACCAAGTTGAAGAATTCCTCTATACAAATAAAAGTTCACAGCCTTAAAGACAGTGGGTACCTGTTGCAACCTGCTAATTTTTTTCTGACCTTTTCTTTTTTTCCCTTCTAAAATTTGCAATAAGAAAACAGTAAATTAAAATGGTCCCTTATTCACACAGAACACATTTGCTAACACCAGTCATGGGTAAATGGATTATGAATTCCTATCAAATTAACCTTCCCATACACCCAGCCAGATGTTACAGCCACCCAACAGAGGTCAATGAGGGACTCTGTTGAACAAAAGTACTAAAGAGGTTGTAAACCACAAGTGAATCATTTGCTATTCCCACGCAAACCAACACAAATCTGGCAGCAACAGAAACCTGATGAAACAGGAGAAACCTGCCTTGCCAAACAGAGGAGCATACCCTAAGCTCCACAGGAAAAAATAAATTAAGCTGCAAGACCAGAATTACATTCACAAATTGATTTTGTTATAGACAAAAAATAGACATTAACAACAATTCCATGTTTTGGACACAGGCACTCCATACACTATTAGGAAAGAATTGAGGAACAGAAGTACAGTCTCAGCTACCCTCAGTGCTTTCTCTGATCACTGTATATAACCTGGTGGTCAGGGCACATCCCACTGACTGAAGTAACACAAAATCAGTCAAAACAACATCACCTTTATAAAGTGGATTATTTCTACAGGTTTTGTTAACTAACAGCAGGTTTAGAAGCCTTGGGAAAAACCTGGTTGTTCACGTCAGTCAAATATGGACTGTAAACCAGGAAGATCCCAGTGCTATGATAATTCTGGATAATACCTTCTAAGATACCTCTAAAGGAACCCCTTCTAGAATTCATACTTAAGTGATTTGGGAAGTTACTGAAATGAAGTTGTCTTCTCTTTTAAACATTATCATCAAGTCAGAAAGAATGAAAAAGTGTCAACACCTGAATTGCTGCAGTTCACAACCCAGCATACTAACAAAACCAAACACTCATCTTTGCCCAGCTTGGTTCCAGGCTCCATTGTGACAGCCAGTACTGGATGTCAGCTGGCTAAAGCATTATTTTTCACCAAGTCAGTGCTACAATAAAATAGAAGTTTCTTCAGTTTTCAGTAAAGACAAATATCCTCAAAAATGGCTTCACAGCCGGCCGTGGATTTTGCAAACCGTGTTCTGAAAGGCAAAGAGTTTCTTCAACAGTACTAAGTGAATAGCTGTATCTAGAATTATTTCCAAACATCATTCCCTTTCATTTAATTACTGCTCTGTATTTCATGAGAAGTATGATATTCTAAAAAGCTGGTTTTATTACAGTTCTATTCATGTATATGACAATATATTAACATATGTAATGATCTTGCAAACTGAACTATCGAAGGCCTGCAGTTTGATTTGCTTAGATTGACTTTTATGCTATAAATATTGAAAAGCATAAAAGTAAAGTTGAACAGTCTGTAAAGACTTTTATTGGAAACTATCACTGCGCACAGGAAATCAGACGAAGGAGCAAAGGAGTTCCTTTAATGAAACTATGACAGTAAGATCCCTTACTACTGCTTCAGATTCTTGCAGAAGAGTCATAGTCTACAAATCAAATAATGGGGGGGGGAGGGAAGAATTAATTTCATTCTAATACTGAATGTTACAAAACACTCATGAAGAATCAATCCAGGAAGCTGTTATAAAACTGTCACTCCCTACCACACCTGCACTTTTTACAGTATTTCGTTGCACAGCCCTGGTTTCTCAGGTCCTGCCACAGGCATTGGTGCTCTCAGGTCCAACATGGTATATGCACTATTACCACACCAAGACGTTGGGATTGTTTTTCACCTAATACCTAAAGTTTTGTGATAAGCCCATGTGATTCCAGTGGTCTCATGGCTTTATGCACAAAAAAATCCACAAGTGTATTTCCTTGCACCAGACCAGACAGCTGATTTTCCTATTTGAAGATTCACTGTTGGTTCATTAGGAGTCATGTACAGTGAATGTAATTGGAAAGGTAGTGGAGAAAGTCTCACGCTATTACACCCAAAAAATGAAAAAGCAAACAATTTAAGAAATTATCACTTACTAGAGACAGCCCTAAGAGCATTCTTTTAAGGTAGCACATTAGAAGAAATGCAATTCCAAGAGCTGAATTAGACTGGCTATAACTAGAACTCATTCTGCTCCACATTAGGATGCAGAAATTTAAATATTACTGTCTACACAGGATGGGTTGCAGCAGCTTCCCCCCCATACCATGCAAGTCACTACTCTTATATTGCCTTTAGAGATTCACACTCAGCTTTCAAAGGCACAGTGACAAGGTGTGCACATCTAAACCAAGGAACATCATAAACCCTTGAAGAGGATGTAATGCTGGAATTTTGGTCCCTATTTCTTCACTAAACCTATAACAATTTTAGCCAAAGCTACTGAAAGAGCTTCACTGGGAGGGTGCTCAAAACTGTTCAGGAAGTGTGTCCAGATGCACCAGAGGTCTCCACCGTGCTGTCCAACACAGACAAGAGTAGACAGAGGTAAGAAATTCTCCTGTACTGCTGACATCCCCTGCAAAACAGCACTGCTGCTGCCCAGCTGGATTGTTTGGCCTGTGCCTTTCACGCTGGAGAGCTGCTGCCAATATGCTGTTCTGAAAACTGCACCTTCCCACTTTGTACAATGATGCTCCCAAACAGAACCCTCTGCAGCAATTATAAGCATTCCTCTCACTGTGTGTTTTCTGTAAAATTAATTGCATTAAGATAGTACAAGTCAAACGGTTTCTTTTTGCTATGCTGCAATAGAGAATTTTGTTCAAAGAGGAAGTGGTTAAAAAAAAGCAAAATAATTTCATTATTTCATGGGTGAATTTAAGAATAAGATCATTCTTAAATTCACCCATGAGACAATCTTATTAATATTTAATAATTTTAATCTTTCCCCCCAGTATAGATCTAAATCATTTGACCTGTTACTCTGTCCTCTTCTAGAGGCACTGGACTCACTTCACAGTAAGAAACTTTTCAAAGGAGAAGAACTTGACTTTTTTTTTCCTCTTGACCACCTCTCCTGCCAAGTCTTTTCTATAATGCAAACTTCTCCTTAATCTTACATGTTTTTTCCCAAGTTCTATATTTAACACCCCACATGTTACTTTGAACCGAAGTTCCTGAAATTCAGCACTTCACTGCATAAAAAACACCAGTGAGTATACACAGCATTGGCATAAATATGGGCTGTGAAATACAGTTCTGCATTTGCCCTGTAACACTGGTCCTCTCAGTGTTTGCCCCACTTACACAGATCCTTTTTTGTGTATGACAGGATATAATATAATCAAAAGAACTGAAGTTTATTTGGGAAGGGTAAAGAAATAGAGAAAATTTATTTATTTCTTTTTTAACAGCATCCATTTTTACCAGCATAACATTATTTTTGAATCAAAGATTGTATCAAGTTGCAATTTGCTACAACACCATACAACCTCCAACATTTTACTATCTTCTGTCAATGTAATTAAGCTACATCAGTGATACTAGTAAAAAAAAAGTCACTGTGAACCATATTAATGAAGAGTCATAATAATAATTTAAGTGCTTTCAGAATTATGAAAACTGACCAAGAAATAATTTGCAAAAAACTTTTACTCAGCATGCTATATCGTATCAATTAAAACAATTTATTTTCTCTGTTAAATCAAGAATGTACAGAGAAAATGAAACCCAAAGTCCTTTCTCCAGAGGAGAACGGCATAAGCTGTGATAAACAGCTCGGCATCCCCCCTTTACTCAATGAGGGAGCACGCTCTCATTTGCGGTTTTCTTCCACATTTCAAGGAAGTTTGCTTATTCCGTATTTTCCTCCTATTGTTTGTATTCTCAGCTCCAACAGACGGTGTTTACACTGGGTTCACCTCTGCCGTGGAGCCCTTTACAGCTGGAAGCCCGGGCAGGCCTGTAACTCTCAGGAAGAGGCAGGCAGGGAAGTTTTGTTGTTGTAGTGCCGAACCGACCCTCTCCCGATAAGAGCCGCGGGTGAGAACCGCCCCAACACGAAGTTCAAGCAGCACCGAGCAGGGCCGGGAGCTCGGCCGGTGCGTTCCCGCTGCGGGACCGGGAACGGGACCGGGAACGGGAACGGGACCGGGAACGGGGCCGGGCCGCCGCTCGCTCCGCACCCGCACAGC
>VZTZ01022869.1:1016576-1082403 GCA_013400955.1 Drymodes brunneopygia | reverse complement strand
GGGGCCGGCCGCTGTCAGGGCTCGTGCTCGCGGGTTCGATCCCCGCGTCGGCTCCAGGCGGCCGCACCTGTCCCGGCGGCGCCCAGGTAGTGCCGGGCGGTAGGAAGTATATAAATACACAAATGTATAAATATATATGGGCCTGTATTTACACACAGCGCGGGGCGCCGCGCTGGCTGCGGCCGCCGGCCTTGCCGCTTATCTGCGAGGTGCTGGCGGGGCCGCGTCCCGGGATGCAAAGTTCGGCCCCGCCGTGGGCGCTGCAGGAACGTCCGGCCCCGGAGTCGGCGGCAGAAGGGCGTCGGCGGCCGCCCCTGCACCGTGCCCGGTCCCAGCTCCGCGTTCCTCCTGCGAACAAAGGCTCCCGGGCCAACAAAGCGGCGGCGGAGCCGGGGAGCAGCGGCCGCACCCTCGCACCTCCGGCGCGGCCTGCGAGACCCGGCACCCTCCCCGCAGCCGCCGCAGACCCAGGCCCAGCTCGGCACCTCAGAACAGCCCGAAGAAGTGTTTGCTTTCAATATTTCCTCACCGCTTTAAAAAATTGTTCCAACAAAGCAGGGTTACGTATTCTTACAGAGACTATATAAATAGAAAGAGCTCCTGGGAGCAAAAAAAAAAATTCGGCGGCACTAGTTCCATGCAAAGCTAGGATGCAAAATTTGTTAAGTCTTTCTCAAGTGCAGGCAGGCACGCATCCAAGGCATGCAGTTACCCATTTTTCACATTTCTCTAACACAAATTCAGCTTAATACCACTTAAGCAAGCTGACCAAAACAAGGTTTATGGGGACATGAACACTATTTATGTGCTTTAGATCCCTGCACATCACACATATACTAGATCGAACATGGTAAGCTTTTGTTTTTCTTGCTTTACAGACATTAAGTGCTCTAGAAAGACATATTTGATCCTGTCCCCTTCACTATGAAGGGAAGGAACATAAAAAGAACTAGGTGTTCAGCCTATAAAATCGAGTTCCTAAATGCCAGTCTAAGGAAAATACTAGCAAACAAGACCTGTATGTTTACTTCAGTGGGGCAGTTTACAGCTGAAAATCTTGCATGTGCCAAGGAATTTGCAGACTATGGTTTTAATTTCTTTTCATTGTCTATAAAACATTTCCATGACATGTAACAAGACCTTTTATTAACATTGGCAGTGTTGTGCAAGATACATTCACAAAAGCAATAAAAATATGCAAAACTATTGTGCATTCTCTTGGAGACCCCAACCACTAATATGATACATGCCCTGACAGAAGTGCAGAATACACACACTACCTTAAAAAAGGAAGCAAACCAGAAGCGACCAGGTTGGCTGATTTATTAGTTACCACAGCTAAACAAATATTTGGAACCCAGCCTCAATAAAGACACTTGGGCTTCACAGATCTCTTTTTGGTTCATTGGTTTATTTACTTTTTTGCAGGAAACACTGATGAGCTAAAGTCAGATACTGGAACTGATTATGAACATGAAAAATAGCCATTTTAACCAGCATGGAAAGAAAACAGAAGGAAGGGCACTGCTGTAGTTTGCATTTGCTTTCAACAACAAATTGCAGACTAGCTATATATACGTATATATACACACATAATTGGGTTTGAAGGTGGTGAAACAATGTCCAATTTGCATGAGTGTAAGTGCGCTACTGATATAACATCCTAAACCAATGCATGGTCTTTAAGAACTTTCAAAACTCCCAAATTTTATCCCAGAATGGGGACTGCATTGAAAAACAACTTAGAACTGGGTTTTTTTAGACATGCTAAGGTGTGGGTTTAGCAGCTACTTGCAGGAACACCTGCCCTGCAGGAAGCTCTCATGTCTCCCTCCAGGACCCTCTGTTGTCCCAGCCCTAGAACAGCACCTTGCTCCCCCTGCCCAGTCAGATCCCTCCTAGATGCCCCCTCTTCCCCTTTCACAATACATCACTTTCAATATTTGCTAGTTTTACCACTTTCCTGCCAGCCCACAGTGTTTGCTGGGATAATCAGCACAAACATTAACCCCAAACAGGCTCCCCGTCCACCACCATCCCTTTTCTCCTGCTGAACCTGTCCCAACTCCCCATGAAGCCTTAAATTAACATACTGCCCAACTTCTGGGTCAGAGCTCTGCCATATCCCCGACTCACCTGCAGGACTGTCACACCTCTTTGTTTCAAGAGTGGTTCACACCTTTGTCCTTTTGGGCTCAGACCAGTAACACAACCCCAACTGGCAGGAAATGGTTCTTACCTCTTTCCCCAAGGCTTCTCTTCAACTGCTGAGCCTCTTGTGCTGTGCTCTGATCCTTGAAATAGTGAACTAGTTGAAGGATCTTGCTACTAAGATAATAACAGTAGAAGGTAGCAGGCTGAAACAACAACTCAGTATTTTGCTTTTTTTACTTTCTCCTGACAGGAAAGCAAATCTAAATGCTCTTGTTAAAAACAGGTGACAGCAACTGATTTAATTTTACATAAAATTAGCTGTTAGAGTTGAGCAGAAAATACTGCTTAAAAGAAAACAGTACTCAAAAATCTTGGTCACCTTCATTACAATAAGATTTTAAACGTAGCTGACTTCATTTTTTTTTTAAGCTAGGTAACAAAATTCATACAGCTGCTCAATATTTTCAACTATCTGAAGACTGTTTCATCTGCCCTTCCTCTTGATACACAACAATAAACTCAATAGTAGTAAGATTCATCCTACAACAGAGGGATTATTATGAAGCATTATTTTTCATGCCAGATAATCCCCACATATTTAATAGGACTATATATTATGAATGATACAACTGCCAAACTGATATGACATTATCTACTATCAGCACTGTGTGATCTGTGAAGGCAGAATGCCCAGAGATCATTAACACATCTCAATTGAATTGCCAATCTTCACATGCCTGATGAGCTGCATTACTGTCCAATCCCCAGTAAAACATTCAGTCTCAGCTGAATATCTTAAAATGACACAACTACAAACTAGTCAATATTTGTAATTTTGTATTGTTACGTTTACTATCAAACTAAGCTGATAGAAAATGTAAAATTGCATATACTTTCCAAACTGATGAAAACAACCTTGAGACAAAAAAATGAAATACAAGTAAAAAAGGACAGCAGTAAAAGCTGTCATATTTCAAATAGAAGTTAGTATGAGTGAGGTTCTAAAATGGTTTTAATTCCCTTCTGTGTAGCAAAAATTGAGATAGCACAGCACCTGTAAAAATGTATCTAAACCTTATTTCAAATCCATTACCAATTAACAGGTACCACTTTTAGATATCATCACATTAAAGATTTCCTGGGAAGATAAAATCAATTTTTCTTGAAAAGATAAGCAAAAGAGGCTTTGATCAGTCACCAAATTTCTTCAAAATGTCTGTTAGTCTGCTCAGTCTTTGGGCAACTCCATGTCACAAGCTGTGGCAAATGCTCTGATCTCCAAAGGTTGCTCCATCCTGGAGAATTTCAGACGCCCCTGTTTGTTTCAGAGACTTACTCCCTACTTTGAACCTCTCCACAAGAGAACTCACAACTCTGCAGGCCATTTGAAAGGTTCAGCTAGTAAATATACCAAGGCCTTTTCACATCCTTAATTTGTAGTGAAGTTTCTCTCCTGTGCATTTGAGGCTAGTGAAAGGAAAAGAGGTTAAAATGCTACTTCAAATTAAACAGTGACAGTGGTAAAATGGTTATCCAGAACGTGTCCTCTAGGACACTACTGGAAGCAACAGGCCTGTAGAATGTCTTGGGTGTCTTCTACCTCTCTAGCTGTGCCACTGCCAGGGTGAAAAGCACCACCACATAAAGGTGCAGTATCAGGCTCATGGTGCAGAGTTGCCTTCAGCAGAGTGCTTTGAACAGAACCAGGTTCAACACCTGATAGAGCTGTCTGGGAGCACTGCAACACTGCCTGCCCAGGCCAGCAAAACCTCCAGACTACCAACAGAATCTGAGTCAAGGAGCCTTCAACAAAAGGGCAATAGGTAGACATTATACCAGGCCCATGTTGATGAAACTAAACTCCCTCAGTGAAAGCAAAGTGTGGAATACCAGTGACTGAGGCACAAATGTCTGCCCAGAGTGCCAGATTGAAAGCATTTTCTTTAGCAGTGACTTTGTGATGACAGAGGAAAATCCTAGGCTGAACATAGGCGTTAAAGCAAAGCAATTGTTTCACATATCCTGTAACTGCAGGATCTTACCTTACAGCAGGAGGAGGAGTGGAGGGAGCCTCATCGAGGGACTTTATATTGTAGTCTTGGCACTACAGCCTGGCATGTTACTAGAAATCAGCAGACAGACTTGCTTATGCACCTCTTTTAAGGATTCACATTAAAGAAGGTTCAGGAGAATTGGAAAGATACCCAGAGGAATAAAAATTGCCAAGATGTAGCACAGGTTGAAGGGCAGAATGTTACAGAAGAACAAGAAAAATGGCACGTTAAGCTAGGATTAACAAGTGAATGAGATGGAGTCTGAACATAGCTAGAGGAGATATTCCAACTCAGGGTACATGATTGAAGGGAACTGAGGCAATGGTGTATGATTTGACCTTCTGTGTATCAGAACAAGAAAGTAAATTATAGTTCTTCAACCCTCTTTCAATTATGTTAAATCTCTACACATTACTTATCTCCAGTGTCTGTGGAATACAAATCACCCACAGCTTGAACTTGATATTATTCTGAAATTAAAATGTTTAATCATTTTACATTTTGGAAGTTGATTTACACATAATCCTGAGAAAATTACAATAATTTAATATTAGTAATAAGCAAATATATAAGAATAATTAACTACACATTTCTTTAATTGTAATTTATTTGTTTAAAAAATACAAAAGTAATTTATAGCTTCAAAAATAGACTTTTTACTCCCTTTTAGCTATTAATAATAGGATTTAAGAATGGCCTCAAAAATACTAACAGTACAGATTTTTACAAATTAGATAGCATACCTGGAACTAGTTTTAATGTGTCTGTGCTGGCCACACCAGGTAAGATTGCTTTTGGTCTTCATAAATTTTTTAAAAATTGAGCTACAAACTAGCTACAAAGTATCAGCTACAAAAATCCTGGATTTTTTTAAAGGGGTGTTGAAAGCCTATTTGCTTTTGTATTTCATCTTAATCTGCTGCATAAAAAAATGTGATCGCAGTGCCTAGTGTCAACCAAAAGATGGTAACAGGCTACCACCAAAACAATGTCTTTGTATGCAATTGAATTCCTCACAACCCAGCCCCAACAATCATTTTGTTTCTTAGCAATGCCTAGGGGAGTAAATGTGCCTTTTGCCCTTCCTTGATGATTTACATACCCAAGATTTTGAAGATCCGAAGGGAGGCGAGTTGCTCAGTAGAAAACCCACCACATTTAGAACAGCCCATGTGCAGTACATGGCAGGATTTGAGCAGCTGGGCCACCCAAAGGAGGTCACTGAGGGGACACAAATGCTACAGCTGGACCACAGCTGCCACAGGGATGATGGGAAGGTTCATTACAGTATGGTAAGCAATCCAGCAGTAGGGGGGGGTAACTGAAATACCACACAACTTATAATACACCATCACAAATTTCAGTTATGGCTTCTTACTATCCTGTTAATGTCAAGATATTATCAAATAAACCATCTGAATTCTTCTAAAACCGTTATGAATTAAACCGTCTTAATTCTTCTAAAATTAAAATGCCAATTTCTACCAGTGTGGTGAGTTTTCCATTGCTTGTAGCCATGCATCCATAGCCGGTCTGTATTCCTCTGAATCCTTTTGGGGCTCAAACACGGCTTCTATTCGCCTTAGCTTCTTTAGTTGTTCTTTGTCAGTCCAAAATCCTATAAACAGAAAATTCATTCTCCAGCTCAACTGCAAATATGTTATTTTTGAGTTGTTTTAATCTATTTCCAAGAGATCCAAAGCAGAAACACAGTAAGAAATAATGACAGCTTTTCTTTACTCTACCAACAACTTTCTCAGAGGGAAGCATATTTTTAACATTGTGAAAATCCTTTCCAGTAGGATCCACTTGTTTGGAATCCTGACAACAGTGCATCTGCTTAACTGGGACAGTTTCCAAGGAACAGCTCTGGTACACTGAAGTTCCCTTAGGTTTCATCCACAAAGTGCTTTTGGTTGCAGGTCCTTCTCAACAAAAAAGGGCCACTGAAACCAAGACTTAGCTACTTTCCTACTGTCTTAAAAATTGTATAAATGGCAAGAAACAGCTGGTGTTACAGATGCCTATTAATTTATGTTATTAAATCATTCTTCTCTGTCAAGGGTCTCAACTTTCTTGCACTTTTTCTGGATAAGTCTTACCCAAGCATATAATTTCTACCTTCATTTGTTATTTACATATCAAAGCACTTGAACAAAAATGTGTTTTGTAGGTGCATATTAGCAAAACCATCAACAGTTTGTAGTTTTCAGTCTGGTTAACAATATGAAGCAATTCTGTGCGTGTAGAGCTGTTTTTCCTGTTAATAATTTATTTTGTACTTCCATTCCTGTGAAAGCCTCACAAGATAAAAGCTGTGTTCACAGAGTTCAGGACACAGCTGCAGTGGGAGTGCAGGGCTGCAGGTGAGTGTGGTGGCTCCCTGGCCACATGGCCCATCCTCAGCCAGCATCACTCAGGCAGCACCAGGATGGGAATGGACATGGAGTGCCTGGGTCAAGGAACAGGAGGCAGCAAAGACAGAATTGACCTTTCTTCTCTAGTAATACATCCTTCTAATTGTATGGTACAGAGAAACATAAACACTATTTACCTTAGATTCCCACAAAAAAGGCTAAAGTAATCCTTTGGGGGGGGTTTACAATTATTTGAAGTTATGCCTTTTTTTTGTTTGATCTCTTTTCTGTTGTATTTACAACATGCATTATAAAGGGGGAAAAAAAGCCTTTTTAATGTCTACGTACCTGAAGCAAGGCCTGCTAGGAAAGCTGCACCAAGACTAGACATGTCAGTATTTGCAGGTTTTTCTATTTTCTTATTAATTAGATCTGATGTCATCTGCATGACAAAACTATTATTACTGACACCTCCATCAGCTCTATGGGGAGAAGGGAAGAAGTAGTTAAAAAAATGTGTTAAGTGCTTATTGCCAACATTTCAGAAAACATTTTGGTATTTCACACTTATGCATAAATCTTCCTGTCATTCATGCACAAATGCACTTCCACTTTATGGGTAAATTTAGAGGACAGAACAAGGTGCCAAAACAAAAAAAAAGAAGAACAAGAAAAAGAAAAGAATGTTTATATACTGAGGGAAGAATGGTAGACAGACAGGGACACAGGACGCTATCAAAAGCTCTGAAAGTTCTGTCTTTTAAAACTGTACATCATCTTGGCTGAAATGTTAGGGTTTATAACAGAACCTTTACATAGTTACCACCACAATATGACAACAGTCAAAACCATTATGCCAAAAAAACCTTTCAGGGGTTCTCAGATCTGGAAAAGTACCTTTTTTCTTGCTACCAAATCTTTGTATTAGTTAGCTACAATCCCTTCACAGTTGCTTCTTTTTAAGAGGGAGTTCAGAAAGAGGCTTCCATCTGTCTATTTCCCTAATTTGAGACCGATTTAATGGAGAAAACTAGAACTTATCAGTGCTGACCATTAATCATCCAAGATTTCAAAGTAATTACTCTTGCAAACAACTGGAACAAAAAGCAATCTTTGAAATGTCCTAGATAGGTTCATTGTTCTCCTGTACTCCAATACCAGCCATGTATGGAGCTGTTGCTCTGTCAAATGCAGTGCAGAGAAGACATCTAGTGTTTATTGCTATAGAAAATGTTGGGTAATAAAACTCATTAGTTACAGGCCACATGGACTAAAGCTGAGAGTTCTTTCTCTGTGCTTTCCTTGATGGTGTTGAGACAAGCAAAGAGAAGTAACAGGTATCTATAGAGGACTAATGAAAACAATGCCCAGAGATCAGGTAGGAACAAGGAATACAGGACAACAACTAAAAAAGGAACGAATGAATTTACAAAAAATCAAAAGTAATTGACTGATGCAAAAGATGTGTGGACATAAGGATGGTAGAGCAGTTTGCAGCCCTACTGAGAACCCCACTGAGTGTGTCTCATTATGTTTTAACATCTAATCCACAAGCTGAATTGCTACAGATGCTAGTTAAGTAATACAGACACTATATAAAGCTGCAATTTTACATCAATGAATAAAAAAGAACATGATCATACAATTTAAGTTTACATTGCAATGTAAATGGAATCAGAATTCTAATGCTCCCTAGGCTGTATTTCCACACGTCCCATATTTTAGGAGTTTTTTAAAAGTTTGCACTTTTAATGTGATTTTCAATTTTTGGATGCAATTTTCTATGTAAAAAAGCTTCCTAAGTAATCAAAGTTCTGATACTTTTCATCAAACCCTAACCCTGTTTCTTCACCTTTGCCTGCTCTCTCCCATTACGTGACGGAAAGCAGAAACTTTTACCTCCTCCTACTTTTGCACTCTCACTTTTCTTCCACTGAGAGTCTGATTTGTCTCAATGGCTGCCAGTCTATTCTTCCTTTGCAGAGGCACAGGGGAGATGGGAACACTGGCCTCTGCTCCTGCCTGCAGTGCCACGCTGACCCCTGGCTGCCCAGGGGAAGAATTCTGTTGGAAAGCTTTCTGTGCCTCAGAGGGCTGGAACTTCTGACAAGTGGTGTGCTTAAATAAAGTCCCTACTAAAATGTGAAATGTGGTCTTCCAGCAATGTTTAACTCAGTTAAATGTTGTGCAAGCATATTCTAGGGATTATAGTTACATCACTAAATTTGATATGGTTCTTCAAAGATTAAAGCAAAACCAATGTTTTAACAATTGAATTGTAAAACTGTTCTCCCTCTTTCTCCCCAAAATACAACCAGTTTTAACCAATGTCTTCAAAAATAGTCTGTGAAAGACCCAGCACAGAAAATGTCAGTATGAAAGAATGATGACAAAGGGTAGAATGATCTTTGTAATAGGCATTGCTATATGCACTCTAGTGCTACTTGAAAACATGGATTTGCCTTCTTTTTAATTTTTGTTTTAACAATTAGAGCAGTTCATTACTCTTCTACTAACAGTCACCAATGCCAATAGCTGTGGGTAGACTACTGCTGCTTAAGTTACATTAACATTTGACTTGGAAATCATCTTCTTCTAAACAGCAGAATTTTTACAGTAATATAAAATGCATAATGAAGCTCACAGCTATTTAAAATCAAAATCTCATATATCAAATTTAGAAGTTACAGGAAACTTACCGAATAGTTCGAAGAGGAATGTGCACCTTTTTCACAATGATATCATAAAGCAGTTTGTTTCTTTAAAAAAAAGATTTAGTTGAATTAAGCATTATATATTCCATAAAGTGTTTTTACTACCTACATAGTCAGAAAATAAATGCAAGGCAAGGAAAGCCTCTGTTCTGTCAGAACTGCTGCAATAGCTAAAAGGTTTCTAGAATGCATAAATAAAAACCTCAAACCCACTGACACTGGTGTTTGGTCTTTGTCATTATTGCAAAGGCACAAGTATGGCTAAATCATGGCCCATTCTATAGCAAGTCACTGTAGAAGGTTCATTTTTCCCACTGAAAGCAATTGATTTCTACAGATGAGATGCAACTGTTGATGTAAGAAGTGGCTTTGAGTGAGGAAAGCAGGCCAACAGTGCTAATTGGAGTTTCTCCAGCTATTCTGTAAGGGGAATATCTTCAAGTTTGACTTTTTCCTGAAACCATTTCTTTTAATGGGAGAAAATCTAAACACAAAGAATCTCTACTTTTTTCTAGTTATTTGTATGCAGCATTTGAATGAGATGGAGTAATTCTTAACATCCCTTAACATCCTTTTCAAGAGACCCATGTGTCAGTTTAGATATTACTGAATCTCATGTTCAGGCTTACAGAGCAGAAGGAAAAAGCATTAAAAACCAGTTGCAGCAATTCAGAATGCTGCTCTCCTCCAGATGTCCTTTTTGAGCTCTTTGCAGGAGATTTTTATGCCCAAAGCAAAGCTGCTGACTACATGGAAGGAATCACATCAGTGCTCCCTAACTGACCAGGCTCAATCCATACTGAGCTCCAAGTCTGAGGCATGTTGTGGGGCTGGCAAAGCAGTGAGATACTGATGTGGTATCAGCAGTGCCCAGCAGTGATATCTTTAGCCTTCACAGATCTGGAAGCTGCTGTCCATTCACATCTTTAAAGATGTTTAAGAGGCCTGTTACTTTGTTTTATAAAACACCAAAATTTCAAACTTTAAACAAAAGCTAATATAAAACTTCCAGATTCAGGGATACTTCAAACACAGCTGGAGAGGACTACAGCTTCTGACAAAACACTGTCAGGAGAATGAGGACAAACTTTAAACAGAAAACACTTCCAGACCATGCAGAAAACAACATTATTTAAGAATCTTCATACGGTTACTTAATGACAAAAACTGAGCTAAAAGATATGAAGTTTATTTGCAAAGTGTTAAAAAAAAGGAGGCAGCTCAAACTCCTGTCCAGTGTAACAGTAGTGTATTGTACAAACTGTGAAAGTCCATGTACCCATTTAACACTGCTGATATAAATGAAAGCAAACATGAGAAAATGTAAGCAGGTAATACAGCAAACAGTACCTGAAAGCTACAGATTCCAGTATAGCTCGAACAAGATGATTTCTGTTAGTGGAAGATTTCAGCCCCATGAAAGAGGCACATAAATATGGGTCATCCCCAGAAACCTGCAGAAAGGATGTCACCATGAGTTCAGTGAATTCTATTTGTAGGCTCTTGTGAAAGAAGTTAAAGAGTAAGAAAAAAATAACTTACGACAATTATAGGCAGCATAGTGGAAGAAGAAAATTGAAACAATATGTAAGAAATATATAGTGTTATTTTAGCTAACTCAGTGAACAGTTTAAATTGCTTCTTTCAATAGCAAAATGTTTAAGTGACAAACTAAACCACACAATTTCCCTTTAAAATACACTTAAAGTGTATAATAAGTGTCTAGGACAGGACGCACTCATATCACTGATATTGCTGTTCTCTAACAAGATCTCACACGTGTCCCCTCCTGAACTCCTGAAAAAAAGATGAATTGACTTTCAAAAGTAATACTGAAAAGGACAAGAATCCTTTTTATTGATATATACTACAGCCTGTTATCAGTGACACTAAAGGAAGCTGGGCTATCTGGAGAAGAAATCAAATTTTCTTCACTTTGCTCCATTAGCATGCAGAACTTAGACAAAGGTAAGGTAAAGATGTTAAGTTTCTTCATAAAAAAACACTGATCCTGGGAATGATCAAACTGAGTATGGTAGACAAATGAAGATTTAAAAAAACTCATGCTTTTAGAACCACACTGAGAGACTGAGCTCATATCACTGAAGGCAAACAGTTATTAAGACTCCTAAGAGAGAAGTCTATTATACTGAGTTGGATCATTCCCAGGATAAGTGCTTAAGTACTATCTTTGCTTTTCATAACCCCAGGACTTGCAATCATGCTAATATTTAGATACTTTTGAATATTCTGATGAATTACAACCTACACCTTGAAAAAAGGGAGAATAAAATTAATTATTTTAGAACAGTGTTTAGAAGTATTGTCTCAATGAAAGCTCTGCAGTTCATAGCAGAAAAGCTGTGACATTGGTTTGTGTCTCTGCAGGCATTGCCTGTGTTACTGGGGGCAAATCATTGAGTTTATCTGTCCTTCACTAATTTTACTATTTAGTAGGGTTTTTCTCAAGGGGGGGGAATGGCATTTAACCATTCTGATATGATAATGGTCTTCATGTATCATGATGAGCAACAGACAATAGGAACCTCAACAGTACAGAATAAATACTGTGATAAGGTGTCAATTATTACCTTTAAAAATGTAAAGATTAATTCTAATTGGGTTATTAAAACATATTCTTGATTATATTATTAATAATAATTTTACCTGCCAACCTGGAATGAAACAAACACCTTGAGAATCAGCAATACTCTGTGCCATTTCTGCTGTTTCATCTACATTGGTGAAAAGTTCTGTAAAGATACATAGGTTGTATGATGTTATTACTTCCTTCAATTTCTTCATTTTGTCTCACTAAGAGAAAAAATCTAGAGTCAGATTACTCCTTTTGTAATATTTTCAAACTACATATTCTAAAGGAAACAATCTCTTCTCTATTTCATGTCCATCACTCACATCAATAACCCCAAGCTATTCAGATGAAGGCTAAACTGAAAAGGATCCTCTCCTACCTGCTGTGCTGTAGCCTTTTCATCTTCAAGACATAAATGGGAATTAAGAATGATAATGGCACCCTAAAAGTGCTAAAACCTTAGAATCATAGAACATATTTTTTCCTCCCAAAGATGTTGTTACTGTCAGTCCAACCACCTAACAACTACAGAGAAAGTCCTTAATACCCCTATTTTATCAGCACCCTCAGTATCTTTACAAGGTAATCACCTCTTATCACAATAATGCCTCTTGGATAGACACTGCCTTTATTCTCTCTCCAGCCAGATGACTCCTTTCAGAATTCTACAGACATTCCTCTTTAGCTTATTCTTCACCCACAGGCAACTCTTGTACTAACATCCATCTTCCACAGCTGTAACTAATGATTCCTTATGTGACCACGTAACATGGTTTTACACAAAACCAGAGGTCTCCTGTACACAAAATCTATTGCTTTTCCTTATCTAAAAAAGTGAATTCTTATATTAAAGGTAAATTAGTTTAATCTAGCTCAGCTTGCCTTTGAAAAGCCCATCTTGGTAACTTATCAGGAGTTTCAATTTACCTTTGTAACCTTTATGAATTTGTGGGAAAACTGGATTCTACTGTGCTCAGACTAATAAACCTAAATCACATTTTTTCCTTCTTGTCTTTGCTATTACTGAATAATACATATAGTACCTCTACACCAGGACAGAAAAACAAAAATTAAGTAAGACTGACTTCATGTTGAAATTCCACATACTACTACTACTTCCAAATTCTTAGAAGTTATATGATTCCACTGACAGAAGTTCACTAAACTAAGTTTGCCTTGCTGCAGAAATTGCTATTTCCAAACCTTTACCACTGCTATGTCTCATCTTCATCCACGCTGAGCCTCACCACCCTTATTGAGGCCATTAGTTTACCTTGTGTTTTGGCCCAATTCCTTCTGTAGAGCTAAAGTTTTTTCATTCTCTAAAGCTGATGAAAGTTTCTGAATTCTGCCTCTCTGCAACAATATTTTCAGAAAATAAAGGCCTTACTTGTTACAGAATTTAAAGCAGCTTGCCTTTTATTTATCCCATCTCTAAAACTTCACCCCCCTTTTTTTCCCTATGGTAGCAACTGTAGGTCACGATAATTTTACTACTGACTAGCTAAAAATTCTTTGTACATCTCCATATACCAGTGAAACCCATTTTAAGTATAGACAAGTACCATGTAGATAATTACCCATTTGAATTATGGAATCTGAAGTAGCAAGCTTATATATGTGGCACTGACACTTGAGTCTGCAGCACTGAACTGTGTATTGAACTGAGTCATTTTCTCCAAAGCCTAGTGGCTGTTCCTCTCCAGGCGTAGTCAAATATGGGGTGATGAAGATGTGAGGACCAGTCTGAGTCATACTTAACCCTTAGGGGCACATACCAGAGTACACCTAAAGCTGACAGCTTCAAGAAATGTAGAATTTTGTGGTGAGCTACACTTAAGGAAAACCCAGACAGTCCAAAGTTTGAGACACTAATCACTTTTTTCTCATCCTAGTAAAAATGTACTAAAATTCTAAGTAAGCCAAGTAAATTTCGAAGTTCTAATTAGAGAACTGAGAACAGTTGTCCTATAAACAATCAGTGGGTTTGAACATCAACTACTACAGAGGTGATATTTTCTTAGTCTGTCATTAAACTGGAATGCAAAACGTTTCCTTACAAAATAGTAACAGCTAAAAGGCACAGTACATCCATGTGAAGCAACATACTGTTACTTGAAAAGTTCTTCATGTTATTTTTATATAAATCAAACCTGTTATTAGTTATGTGGTGTATAGTTCAAGACCTCCTAAAAGCAAGTGAGGAGTAAAATGTTTCAGTAAAATAAAGCGTAAATAGGTAGGATGGTCTTGAGGCAGAGACTGAAGAGGAGATGATTGTGCAAACCAAATTCCCTACAGCAAACACACTCAGCAGAGCACCTACAAGACTGCATTTCTGCTGTCCAAAGCAATGTAGACTAGTTTCTTCAATTATGAATAATAAAATCAAATCCAGTAACGTAACTATGAATCCATAAAACAGCTTCTTAAGCAGTTATATATTTCACCCTCTGTTAAAGAATTAAAATTAAAGAACTTACCTATATCCTGAGCCCATTTGATGGCAGTGCCGATGTCCGATATTGAGCCTTCAGTTAAGTAAACAATTTCTTCCCCAATCTTCCAACCAATCAGTGGATAAAGACCTTAATTATTTTTCAGGAAACAAAACACTCAGTTAAATTAAATGTTTCCAGAAAAATATATATAGAAGCATTCCTCACAATAAACCTACTTAAAAAACCACCCAACTTTATTGAATTCCTTTGTAGAATTCAAGCTAAAAAAACAAGTCACTGACAGAGGTTAAATGTGTTCTTTAAAAATTTAGGGATGGGATTACAAGAGAATTGAGCAACAAGTTGTTAGGCCAAAGTTAACCTAAAAAATTGCTATCAAATTACAAAAAAGCCATCTTTAAACTGAAGATCTGCACTTACTTTTATTTTTTACATAAAAGGTTGTGCATACATAAAAATTTATCAATGTTTTTCTATTTAAGTCCATCCACCTTTACCTAAGGGTTTCTAAAAAGAGAGTATTTTTCCCCAAAAGACAAAATATGAAGGCTTGGCTTTCAGATGGGAAACACAAAACTGAAACAGACATATAGACACAAAAAAAGCAGCACAAACTTGGAGCACAGATCTTATTCACAGAGGAGTATGAAAGTGATGTACTTTTTAATTTCCTTTTTTAATATGCAATGCTTCCTCACATAAAAAAGCAAAAAAGAAAACAAGTTTCATCTGCACTGCATCTGGAGAAACGGCTTCTCAGGTCACTAGATATAAACCCAACTAGTCAGTGGTCACTGCAACAACTTCACCCAATCAAGCACAGTAACTGCTGGAGTGAAGAAAGCACCCAGACTTTGTGGAACCCGGCTCAGGACTCAGAGCTCATGGGCAATGCAATAAAGGTAAATGAGTCCCAGTGTACCTTTACAAGGACCAGAAGAACATCAGAAGGATCTAGGGGTTCTCTCTGCTTTCTCAAAGTGACTCTGGTGATATATGTGTTCCTCACAGAATCATCTCCAGTTTGCTTGCCTGTGTCCAAATGAGTTGCGTGCAATAGCAGAAATTTGTGTTAGTGCTGGAGGCACTCTGGTGCTTAAAATATAAAACAATCAGCAGCACTGATTAAAGTCTGTATTTGTCTCTTGAAAGGCAAATACAGAAATGAAAGTAAAATATATAACTCCGGATCATCTGTGCAGGTGTCCCTTGAAATCTTTATTTTTTACTAAAGGTAAATCCACAAATTAAAAAGCCCCAAAACCTGATTGAGCCAAAGATCCTAGAGAAGAGCAGCGGCATCCATTGCATGGCCTCCCTAAAGATGCTCACACCAGAGTCTCCAGTAGTGTAACATAATCTCACCTCTAGGGAATGGATCCCCATGACACTTGGCATGACCAGAGGTATTAAGAACCCTCAGACTACCAGAGGTAGCTTTTAAACCTATAAAACATGATTCCATCATTGAACTGTGAGACAGGCTGTTCTTGAAGGAACTACTTTGCTTTTCTTTTTTTCAAACTGTTATATGTAGGAGCTAAATGTAGACCAGAAACTAGAACAGGAGCTAATGAGTAGCTTGCACAAGGATGCTGTAGGGATTAGTCTTGCAGTCTTAAATACATATGTCAGCTTTAAAGATTGAACACATTACATTTCATACCCAGGGCACTGAGAAAGCCAGGCACTTTATTTGTCCCACTAACCATGCTCCACGAGGGCCAAAGAACACAGGGAAGATAATTTTAACATAAGTAACAGCCTAAAGCAGCAAGTTTCACAGCACTGCCTTAGAAGATTTTAACTCCTATCAGAACACAATAGCTAAATTGAAGAACTTTACTGCATGTTTTTTGCTATTACATTTTAACAGAATACATATGTATGATTTCCTAAGTAAAAATATCATCATAATGACATGATTGTTTAGCACAAAAAGCATTTGCATTCATAGGGAATTCAATGTCTGTGCTATTCAGTTCTGACACATCTCCCAAGGTCCTTCAAGGCTTGAGCTGGTAAAATTCTCTTTAGCACACTGCTGTCCTCCTTCCCAGCCCCATCCCACTTTAAGCAGTAGACATCCTGAAATTAGTAACTCTTTAAAAATACAACAGAGAGAGATTGTGTAGGCAAACTTACTGCAGTTATCATCTTCAGTGTCACTCGCCTGACAAATAGCTATCTCTGACAAATTAACAAGCTTGCCAGACCGCAGATGCTCAGAATGACAGTTTTAAACACTACAAACACACCGGGGAACCCATTTCTAGAATTTTTAAAAAACTAATAACTTCTAATCCTGCATTATCTCATCGCAGGTGCTTCAATGCATAAGGGCTCAAGGGGAGGAACTTGCAACAATTCACTGCAACATTTTGATGTGAGAAGCCAGAAGACCAATCCCTTTTTTCTCCAATCCTGTACTGTATAATACTGCTATGAAGAACAGATGAAGGAAAAAACAAAACAGGAGGGATGCAGGTAGCAGATATAATTACTAATGATGCTACTTAAGTTCTCTTCCTGAGAAGCTTACTTCAGGATAACCAAAATTTACATTGCTAATTAGAACTGTCCACAGTCTTCTCTTCTGAAAGAATTCCCAAGCTGTTTTTCTACACCTATAGATAGAAGGAAAAGCACAGCTCTGATTTATTTTTTTTCTGTACCCTCAGCATTAAGAGCTATCAAGGAACATCTGAAAGAATAAAATCCTCTAAAACCAAAACTTCAGTCTTACTTCCCCGTGCTGCAAAGAGACGCTCTCCAGTATTCACATTCCAGAAACCACCTGTTCCCATTGTCAGTTTAACATCTCCTGGGTGAAAGCAGCATTCTCCAAACATAGCTGACTGCTGATCAGCTACCTGTCAATCCAACAAGAACAATGGGACAAGTTAGCTGTCAACTACCAACCTGCAATGTTGTTGGGTTTGAAAATATCACGGTAAACACTTTGGAGCTCTGAATACAAGTAACCACTCATTCAGAGTTTCTTAAGTAATTACTTAATTTCTTAAGTATTTGCAGGCCATTACAACAGTCACACTAACCACTGGCATCGAATTACACCAGGTTTGGACACAACGTGAATGTCTATAGTACTGCTTGCAACACTGAAAAAACATTATGGAAACAAAAGAAGTATTTTGTGGTTTAATATTTAACAAGGAAAAATGGGGCATTTGCAATCCCAGGGAGCAGAATAGAGTAGCTTGGCCTGAATTCCTCTTTCTCCAAATAGAAAGTTGAAGTTTTGAGGTCTTGCCTTTCTTTTACCTTGATACCCCTCCTGTACCAAATTATTCCATGCTCCATTTTTCAACAATGATGATGGTTATTAAATGCATTTACTTATGTATTTCCTTATGTTTTTGCCTTGGTGGAACTGTAAATTTACAGCTAGATTTAGTCCACACATGCACACATTCTTTAAAAAGAGACAAATTCATGTTAGCTAGGGGACAGTTTTTTTCATTTCGTTTAATTCAAACAGATTTTGCTCCAAATCATCACTTTAGGTTTTCTTATCCAAATTCTAACTACTGAGGAAAGAACATGTTATTTGCCACTTATTTTTAGTGAAAAATAAAAAAGGGACAAAAGCTACCAAAAGTGGATCTATTAACAAATACTGTTGCAGTTGTTCTGTGTTCTGACTGTGTGTGAAGTCAGGCCAGAATGATCTCTGTTGCATAACTTTATACAGAACAACTGATTTTAAGTCAGACACACACATTACCAGACCTTAGAGTCCTACATTCAGTACTTAATCTCTTGGTCATACAACCTCAATGGACCTCAACCTCTAGAAATCCCTTCCCCCTAAGGTTGTAAATTGGGTTTTTGGAGAAAAATTCAGTAATCAATTCTACTGCACTTAAGTCACAGAGAATGAATAGAGAATACTTATGAAACAAGCAAGTGCTAAATCAAAGCCAAATGAATAGAGTATAAACACACAGATTTAAGAAAATATTTTCACTCACCACTGCCATTATTGGAATAGGTACCCCAAATATTTCAGAGTCAGTTGATCCAAAGTTGAAGCTTAAAACAAATTGCAATATTAAAATGACCTTTTTGTTAAAATCAAATCTAGGTACATACAGCCTGAGTCTGGATCACACAGAAAAGGTAATGCTACTGTTTTATTTTAAAGAAAACATTAAAACTATCCCTTTAAGAAACACAGTAAAAATGTTTTGGATTTCATATACTTTTATGTAAGGTATACTGCATATAAAAGTTTTTCTTTGTGTACCTGTGTATTATTTGGCCTGTGCAGAATATTCAGTATTTATTAATAATCATAATTAATTTATCAATTAATTTAACAGGTATAATATTCTTTTAATTATGCCTTCATAGCTACCTTGTGTCTTTCACTGGTGGATAAATAGACATTGGAATAGAAAGTAGATAACACAAAGTGGGATTCCAACATTTCTGAAATGCAATGGAAAAAGCAAAAACATTAGCAACCCTCTGAGAAGCACAATAAACAGCAACAACATTCTTTGGGAACAGCACATACCGTAAAGGGCTCAAAAATGCCTGTAGAACTGGCATTTGAGTAATCTGTAGCATATACAGAACCTAGTATGAAAAGAAATAGAACAAAGCAAGATTTTTAGGCATCCAAATATTTAAGAGTTTTCTTTAAATATCTCATTGGCTCCCATGAAATATAAATCAAGTGTGTATGAGCAAAATCAATGATACAATGAGCACAGAGATTTACCTGTTGGTCACTAAAATGTGCACACATTAATTACCTTATTTCCTCTCATGAGCCTGTCTAGAACAGCCAACAGAACCACACCAACTGCATCACCCTCAATCATAATCTGACTACTCAAGCATTAGTCCTCAGGATAGAAACTTGTAATTCTTCCACATTTGTAACAATTCTTTGTTCTTTTGCTTTCACATGTACTTTTTTTCAACCAACACCAATTAGCTCTGTTAGTCCTCTTTAAATCTTATACTCTTGGAAGGCTGATTACACTGAATAAGTATTTCCCTTCCAGGCAGGCCCAAAGAATAATTAATTCAGAACTTCTTTTTGTAACAGTAAATACATTACAATTTTTATTGACTATACAAAAGCACAAATTGCAAAAAGAAGTATCTGAATTCTAGGATACATAAATGAAAAGTCATGAACATTATTTCTTAGATTCCAGTATGTTTTATTGATATTTAAGAGGAACTGTAATGCTCACCTTTAGTCAATCTATACAGTAACCATGTGTCAACTGTTCCAAAGCAGCAGTTGTTTTTTTTGGCAGCTTCTTCAGCCTGGGAAAAAATATACGTGTAAAAAAAGTATTTAGAACTGGGTACAATAAGAAAAGCATATTTATTGATTCCTTTTATAATTTTCTTCATGGTTAATAAGAATGTCCTTCACAAATAAGTCTCTGATTGTAAACGTTTCTTCTAAAAAGGCCAAGTTGGCTATTTAACTAATACTAATCTTGGAAGTTCATGTTCCTAACAGAAAATGAGAACACTTTCTTACAGTTTTTGCTAAGGAAAGAAAAGCAATTCATCTTCTACTGTAGGGACATCATAGCCTTACAAAAAGAAGCTTACAGTCACAATTCTAACAGTGGTGAAAGAGTGGTGGATAAAGAAAACAAGGTCCTGTATGGTGAGTCTTAGAGCAGTGAATATAGCAACACATAGCTCAGGGCTCATTAGTGCACTAGATTAATCCAGCACAACTTATTCCATGTGCATTTTCCAATTCACAAAAATGCAAAATGAATTGTCCAGTATGGTATTATTTGTGAAACTGCAAAACACTGGAATAATGCAGAGTGGAAAGATAAGAGCTCCTGTTGAAAATAAATAATATCATCATGCAAAACCAGAATGCAAACAGCTTTAAACCAAAGTACAATCGCTAACTAATTGTATCAAGTGAAATAAGATGATTTTATTATGTTGCTTATGTATGAAGAAAGCTTTTTACTACTACACATTTCCAGAATGAGAGGAAAAACTTACATTCATATAAGTCACTATTTAGATAGACAGGCTTTGAACATTAACACAGAAAAAATTCTTTCTGGTTCTTCTGAGAAGAACGAGCAAGGCAAAACTGAAGCAATTACAGCCAATAGTCACAGAGCCATGGAATGGCCTGGACCAGAAGGGACCTTAAAGAGTTCCAACTTCACTGCCATGAGCAGGGACACCTTCCACTAAACCAGGTCACTCAAAGCCCAATCCAGCCAGCCTGGTCCTGAACACCTCTAAGTCACAAGCCATCATTATGACTTAAGAAACCTACTGGTTTTCCCTTTCCATCTTACCTCATGTACATTTTTAAAAACCCATGACAACTTCATAGAAATCTGATGTGTTGAAAAAGTAAGAAAACTAGGTGCCAAATATCGATCATTCCCAGTCACGAAATGAAGCACTGTAAAAATAATATGGATTACCTGTTTCAAAAGAAAACAGTTACTTAATTTTTAATCTTGCCCTTTAAAGATTACTGATCAATTATCTTTAAAGGATTACAACACAGATGAAAGCTGCTGATATGAGATTAGATTCAGAAAGCTGAAACTCCTTTAGAGGATCCTTCCGTAGGATTATGTAAGGATCTTCATATCAACAAACAGCCTTCCTGTAACACACACCACAGGAAAGGGCAGCTGCTCTAAGCAAGGCTGCTTTAGCAAGTTCTGCTGGAGCACTGACAGCCACTGCTCTGCATTGCCAACACTGGTCACCTCTGTGAGCACAATGCATGATGTGGCTGACAGCATTACATGCTGTTATTCCAGTGGAAGTTCTCTTGCAGTTGATAGGAGGCTCAATCATCACTTAATAAATTTACCAAAATTTAATCATTAATTGAGTTTTCATAAAAGAAGTAACAGTAACTGGCAAACCCAAGAATTTAATTTCTTATTGTGACTGTGCTGGCTAGTTTCCACTTAGACGTAAAGTAAGTTCTGGTTTTGCACTTAGAGCAAATCTTTCTCTTCTAAAGGTATGAAGCACAAGCCACAAGCAGCATAAAATGTACCTCCTATAGATAATCTGAGCAAAGCCAAGAAACCAAAAGCCCAAACCACTTCCAACCCAGACCTACCTACATCTAAAATCTATGCTGTAGCACTGTTAACCCGCAACGTTTTAATATAACAGACTAAAAAGTAACAAAATGAGCCTTAGACCTACAGGTATCTTTTCCCATAATAATTACTTTAGGCTACCAGTACTGCATTTTTTTCTTGGCTCTATCTTCCATGCTAATATTGCTCAGTTAAATGTTTTTAGGCCATATCACATCACTATGTGAACAGGACACTTGCAGCATTTCATATTTTACCCTTACGCATCGTAACAGTTAAGCAGCTCTAATGTATCCAAGCAGTATCTAGATTAGCATAGTTTTACCTTCAGCAGAAGGGACTTATTCCAGGAATTCACAAGTTCAGCACTTCTTAAGTCTTGCCAACTTATGAAATTATGAAAGGGTTTCCCTGTCCTCCTGAAAAACAGTATTTGAACATTTAAATCTAGAGAACACAGACTGCCCAAAACATTAAACATCATTCACAATTTCCACTCAGGACAATAAACACTAGGTCAGTTCCTATAACAACTGCATATCCTCCTCGTGGATTTGAGGAATTACTAAAACAGCATACAGACATTTGGAGTGTCAGACTTCTCACCAGAATTAAAAATACGCATGTATTCATCTCTGCCTCTGTACAAAGAACAAACAGGCTACACACTCACAGACTGTTCTGAACTGCTCTAAGGTGTGGCTGTGCAAACACCAGAGAGCATGAGTGACTTGACAGTTTTTACTTTTGAGTTCAACACTTCTACAGCGTGCCTCCATCCAGTCTGTGAATACAAATGAATACAAATCCATTTTAAAGAATACACAACAAACATACTTGTGCCATGTAATGAAAGTTCCTCTCTGTGTGGAGATGCCAAGACCAGCAATTTGCCTCATGTGAAGTCCTGCAGCTAAAAACCAAAAATAAATGACAATCACAAAAAAGGCATTTATTTGGAGAAGCAAACAAAAATACAACTTCTTCAATATAACTATAAAACCTGTGGAATACTTAGGAAAAGAACAGTTTACGAGGATATAAATCTCTACAAATTATTCAACTAAGTGTTTAGAGCAGTGAAATGTTAGAGAGCTCTCAGTCAGACAACTGATTCCAAAGCAGATAAACAAACCTACGTATTTTCCAAAAGCAGTTGTGGCACACTGACCCTTTCCACCCTCTGAAAGGTCTGTTGATACTTTACATGAACAATCCCAGAGACAAGCAGGCACTTTACAATCCCAGAGACAGGCAGGCACTTTACATATGCCCACATAATCAATTAAAGTGTGTATTTCACATGGATGCATGTGAATGAAAACACAAATGGAAGTACCTTTACAGACTTAGGGAAAGAATTTCTATAAAGAAACAAAATTACATTGATCCTGCAGGCAGCAAACTGATTAATGGGAATATGCCATGACTTTTTACATCACTTTGATAATGACATATCTCACTTTAACTATTTCTTAAGCCATGTTTCAAAATTCCTAAGAATGAATTTGCTAAAACCAACTACCACTGAATGCAACAAAGTATACTTTAAAGTCAGAAGTACAAAAATGTACATTTGGATATACACTGATTTTGCTGTTAAACCTTACCTTCAAATAACTGTTACAGAACTTTTTTTCTAAAATATTTGTAAATAATTAAATATGTCCACAGCTATTTTCAAAGCAACTCTGGTCAGCTTGCTAATTACCTCCAGCCATACTTACAGAAGCAAAATTACAGGAAGAAAACATATATTAAAAATTTCCACTTAAATTACAGACTACCCACCCTGTCCTAAGTACTGTTACTATGAAGGGCTCTCAATCCAGCTCCTTGAACAAATCACAGGTTGAGTATGTCTTGCTCATATGTGTTCTCATATTTTCTTTCTCAAATTTTCATGTGCAAAGTGGCTCATTTGTGTGGGCATGTCCTGCAGACTCTACAGCCAGCGCCCTCTCAGCGACAATTACAGAAGGGGTTTCACAGAGAAAGGGCACATCCTGTGTTGCCCAACTCTACCTGTGCTTCTGCACCTCCCCTTACACTGTGTCCTTGCATTCCTGCCAGCAGTGCTATCAATTCCTCAATCAGCTGAGAATTAAACCAGTGCTTTTGCAAGGCAACCTGCTCCAACGTGTACAGGAGGAGGACCTGGAAGTGGGAGGCCTGAGAACAGCACTGTTTCTTTTTCAGGCACAGCCATGCAAGCACTTCCACATCTCACTAAGGACTACTGGCATGTGTTACTCCTTCTCATCTCCACAATCTGCACAGTCCCACCACCTTCCCTGTGTCAGCTATCACTGTCTCCAGACACCCACATAAGTGGAGCTAACTTCCATTACAAACAAAAACAAACCTGAAGACAAACATGGATATTTTTCAGTTAAGCTGTCTTTTGGATGGAGTGCCACAGTAAGAGAGAGTAAGGACCATGCCGCCAGAAGATTCCACCTTTATGTAGTACTGAACTACAGCAGCTCATCCATATGTGCATGGAAACCCAAATGTCACTATGCTCCTTCTGCTTCCAGTCATTCCTGCCCCTGGTACCACACCCTCTCTTGCGTCAGCACAAACATTGGTGAAGCTCTGCTGGCATAAACAACTGGACAGTCATTTGATTCAGGAAGCTGCCCTAGACTAGAAACAACTCCGTAAAAAGGGGGCGGCACCGCTTCTTTTGACAGCACTTTGAGCTATGCTTACTTACACACCCACTTAAAAATGACTTGCCAACAATGCGTGTAGCTTGGCCACCAGGAAAACTTCCCCTTTTAAAACTAGCTGAAAAGTCTTGCTTCCTGATTTGTCCCACAGAATGGAAATGAGGGAAGACAGTAAGGTCTTTGGGGGTTGAGGTGGCATTGCTGTTCTTGTGACCAAACAGTTGTGGCTGCTGACAAAACAAACCAAGAGCCCAAGATAATCAGCTTCAGTTTACACCTGGTGATGTTTACTTTCCCTGCTCCTTAGGCAGCCTTCCAAAGGAAGGGACGAGCAGTTTTGCCATGAGCCATGTTAGAAGGCAGAGCAACACTAGAGACCAAGCAAGAGGGGCTGAACAGGAGGAACTGAATGAATTGAATGAAAGAGTGCAATGTACACACACAGGTCAAGGAGGCTGGGGCACTGTGGGAAGGCAAGCTGGGGTCCAGTTGACAGGTTCACAGCATCAAGTTGGCACAGAAGGTGATCCAGGATGGATGGCAGAACACTGGAGCTGGATTAAAGCTATGAGAGTTGTAGAGAGTAAGAGCTAGGTTAGAGCAGCATCCAGACAAGGGGAGAGAAAAAACCCATCAGAGGTTTGGCAATAAAGGGAGTTGTATGTATTTAGTGCATGGAGTACTAGGAACTTTTAGGTTAAAGTACAAATAGAAAATAACAGTAATACAGAAATAGTACAGTAAGAACCACTCATAGTTTGAATGGGAAAAGCAGGGATATCAGGTTGCAAACAAGTGAGCACAGCTCTGCAGCATCCTGCATTCTTTCTCTCACACACTCGCACTCGCACATACAAAGTGGCAGTGGAACAATGGGGCACTGGAAGGGGAACAAGCCTGCTCTCTGTTCCTGCACAGAGGAACAGACACTGGGGAAGGACGTGTATACAAAAAGCTGGAGCAACAAAGTGCTGGCACTGATGCATATATCGAATATTCACATTGCTTCTGCTTCAATCCTGGCCCCAATGAAAGGTAAAGGTAACTGAAGTCCCCTTTTTTACATAATGATTAAATAGGCCTTAAAGCATATTGTAGACCTGTGCCCAGTCATGATTTTCAGAACTAGCTAAAAATAGTTTTATTATCCAAGTAACTACTTCTACTGATTGTGATAAATTAATTTCTCAAAGTTTAAGACCTTACCTTGTACAGCTTCTTTTATTACACCAATAAATTGACTCCATAGCACTTCAGGATCTAATTCAACCCACCCAGGACGAGGATAAAGTGATTCTACCTGTTCAGGAAACACAAATAGCATTATTATGATCCCTAATTAACAGAAACCAGCAAATACATTTGGGTTTGGATAGTTTTGTTCTTCATTTTGTGACTGTCCTGTAAGAGAAGAAACAACAGTGTAACTTTTAAAACATTGTTCAACATGGGTATGTGATCTCTAGAAGACCTCCTCTGTTCAGGCGGAATAAAGAAGATCAGATCCCTTAAAATAAGGAAGTCCAAACCTTTTGGAATAAAGAAATCTATAAAACCCCTTTCAGAGCTGCAAACAGGAAAGCAGGTGTCTAAAGCCGTTTCTGCTGCACTGCTTAATTCAGACATCGATGCCTCAGAGCTTCTCAGTGGCAGCCTAGCAGGCCAGGGATCACCTGTCAGAGGAGCTTCCAGAGACAGGGACGGTTAGCTCTACCGAGAGCAGCCTCTTCCATCTCCAAAATCCATCAGATTGCTTACACTTCTCCTCGCTGCAAGCTTTTCATTTCAATAGGTAACAGTAAAAAAAGTTAATTCTGAAGATTGCCTTGATCCCCAATCACGAGCTGTACAAACCAAAAGCAGCCTGAAATTCATGTTCTAAGGTTGACACTTTTTCACACAGCGCTGTTACATGATGGGACGCGTGTAAACACAAGTCCTACGCAAATCTCAGCTATGCCCTACTAACAAAAGTGGTTTTGTTCAGAGAGAGATTAGTCGATAAGCGACCTAATGGAAGTAACCGGGAAGGGTGGAAGGGAGTGAGCGCCGAAGTAACGGGGTGAGTGTTACGGCGGTGCCGCGGGGGTCGGGGGCTGTGGGTTTTCTTTCCGCCCTCGGGAGGGGGAGCCGCTCGTGTCCGCCCTGGCTCAGGGGATGCCCGCGCACCGGGACCAGCCGAGCTGGGTGAGTGCCTGCCACGCCGAACCCCGACGGGCAAACCCCGCAGCCTCTCGGGGGCCCGCAGGTCGGAACCGCTCGGGGCAGAGCGAGCACGTTCGGCCCCGCCCGGCTCCCGAGGCAGGTGCCGCCTCCCGGCTGCTCTCGCCGCCCGGCCCGGCTCCGGACCGGAGGCGCGCCCCGCAACCCGCCCGCACTCACCTTCCTGCAGCTGGAGCCCCTGACGGCGGCCGCCCGGTCGAAAACGTGGCACTTCACCACCGTGCTGCCCACGTCCACCCCCAGCACGTACCGCGCCGGGGAGGCTCCGCTGTCGAGCTGCCCGCACGGCATCGCCCGGCGCGGCCCGGAGCGAGCGGGGAGTGAGGANGGCAGCAGCGCGGGCGGCGCGGCCCCGGGCCCTCAGCCCCGGATCCCACGGACACAGCAAGAACACGAAAGTAAAGCCCCGTGTTTCGTCTGTGCAGTTTCTGCATAGATCTACCACATGCACGTAAAAAAAGGCTTTTAGTTAAACACCAAATGTTAAGGGCTTTTCTAAAAGGCTGAATTCGGCGAGCGCTACTGGGACAGATGCCCACAGTGCGATGCTGACCCCCCGTGATCAGAGTGCCTGACCCCAACTCCTCCTTACAGTAGACGAGGTGTGTTTGCTCCTTGAATTTGCCACTGAAGGCACTGAGCATCAATGAACAAATGACACATAGTTTCACCAAGTCATGAGCTGCAGCAATTCTCTGGTGCCATCAGTTTGCTTTACAGAGGGAACGGCAGCTAAAATTACTGTTGAAAGTGACACAAATGTTCCCGTACTGCCCTTAGATGGGGTGGCAATTTTGAAACGGAAATAACTAGAAATGTTCACAGTAAACCAATAAAATTCAGAATGCTCAACCCCCAAACTAGTACCAGTAGATCTAGTTTTAACCCAACTTTAATCAGAAGAATTAGTCAATTAGTTTTAACTCATTTAATTAGAGCAGAAAAAGCAAAAACAAAAAGCACATTCAAAATATTTCCCCATTGCACTTCTGGTTTGGCCCCTCTTAGAAAAAAAACAGCACTATGAACAACAAAACAGTATTATGTGAGGTAAGTCTGGCATTACTGGATCTTTAAACCAGGAATCCTACTGACAGTGAAAGCCACATTAAGAAGAGGCTTCTCACCTCACATGGGCAGCCACAGAGGTCACTGGAACAAAGGTATGGATCACGGGGAAGTGAAGGCACATGAAAGAGAAATCACTGCTTTACCTCTCCTCCCTAAGGAACAACACATTAAAAAGTCACAATCTCTTTTGACTTTATTCTCTTTGACTAACTCTTGACATACAGTTACCAAGTACTTCAGTATCTTATTAAGGAGTACTTGTTTTCAAACTAATTTATCAAAACTAACAGCATAATAATAATAATAATAATAATTACTTAAAACTTCTGATGAAAGCTCCCTCAATAAGATTCAACATGTGTAACTGGTATAAAAGGCCAAAATCTCTCCAAACATTCAAAAATTAAGAAGCCTTAAGAAATATCCTTTGTGTTTGTACAGTATCAATACAAGCGGGGCTTGTCTCACTGCAAGATTAAGTAAAACTTCAAAAAGAAAATAGATGCAGGTTACTTTTTCCTTTCACAAGCTTTTAATGTAACAAATACCCTTCTGATTGCATGGAAGTGACCATGCAAAGTTGATTTCTTCTTGCAGATCTTAAATTCTGTTTAATATTTTAACAAAGAACTTAGATGTGTGGAAGCAGATAACCTGAACTAACTTGCAAAGTGTCCATGCATACATAATCTTAGTTGTAGAGAGCCTGTATTTAAATTGCTTAATTTATGAGAAGCTTATGAAATACAAATTTTGTATTATTGTTCTGTTTGTAATGTCATAAAAGTAATGCAATAAAGGAGGCAAGAGGCTTTGAGATGTGCAGAGTGTGTCCATACATGACTTATCTGGCATTAGTTTATGTTGCTTTGTCATAAATAATACCACTCCCACACAGGCCCTCTTTGTCTATCTAACACCTTTGCCAGCCTCAGAGAAAAATCTTATTGACAATATGCACAAAAGCCTCAAATTCATCTTCACACAGGCAAGAAACATTCAATTTTAAGTGAAAACATATGGAGACTTTCCTGCTAAACAAGCCTGCACAATCTATACTGGCACCCTGAGTCTTCCTGTTTGAGTGAGAGCCTGTGGGTGAGAGCACTGCTCAGAGAGGGGGCTGGCAACCTGGCCTCACATACCAAGTACCTCAGCAGCTGTGTCCTGTACTCCTGCATCTTCTCAGCTGAAATTCTTGTTTCTTTGCTCTCTGGAAAGCATGGCTGGTCTTATTTTTTACTGGACTATCAAACCAAGTGAAGGAGTGGAGGCACTCCAGGCACCTGTCCAATGCTGTAGCAAAGGAAAGAGTTATTAAGTAAAACCAATCAAATAGCAGAACATCAGGGTCAAGAAGATCCTACACTGCTAGCAGGGACAGCAAAACTCCTACCATGAGTAATTGATATTGAATATTTCTAAGCAATGTCATCACACTCAGCATGTTTCAGTCAGCAAAAACACATTTTAGAGGATGATGCCAAGAAAGAAACCTTGAGAGATGGAACTGCTACAGATACAGCAGACCTAATTCCCAGAAAGAAAACATGATCTTGACACTGGCTTGACATTTTCTAGAACCAGATTATTAAATAAAATTTCCAAATCAACTGTATTTAGAATAGTTAACTTTTTTTAAAAAATAAATTATTCTCAGGTGGTATTTCTGTTGTGTGACTGATATATTGAAGCATCTTCCTTCACCCAAGGCTTCCAGTATGAATCAAACTTGGCACTAACAGGATTCCAGACACTGAAATCTTGTAGAGCAAGACCCAAAAC
This sequence comes from Drymodes brunneopygia, assembly GCA_013400955.1. NCBI lineage: Eukaryota > Metazoa > Chordata > Aves > Passeriformes > Petroicidae > Drymodes > Drymodes brunneopygia. The sequence goes on along the minus strand of VZTZ01022869.1, from coordinate 1,053,209 downwards.
TTGTAATGCGTGGGGTTTTTAAATTTATCCTTCCTCAGCTGTTTTTCTGGTCAAGATGCATCTACCCTCCTGCCTCCTTAAATTGTGAGTTACCATTTCACCCATTTCCTTAGCTCTACCTTTTTAACAAGTTTTAACATTATGAAAGCATTGACCGGGGGCCCTTAGTCACTTTGCACATAAGCAGGAAAGAGCTCACTGATTTCTGTTGCTCCATCGGCTGGTATAGCCCACATCTATCCTTCATTAAGACTCTTAACAGATGGACCTGAAATGAAAGTGATGATCTTTACGCAAATGTTGCTGCAATAATTTACCATATGACCCTTTCTCATCAGTTCTTCCTGTGCTCCTGCCAGAAGTCACCACTCAAGTCAACAGACAGAACCACATGCAATGACATCACTTGATGAATCATACTAGATTTGTGGGTAATTTGAGCTCTAGGCAGCCATGGGATGTTTCTTAAGGAGTTCTGCTCTTGCTAAATCATCCCACCCTCACACTACAATCTGTACCAACCCAGCTGTTCTTGGGGCTCCATGATGAACTATTATCAAAAATAACACAGGGGAGAGTGCCAATCAGATTAATTCCTTGCTAAGGTTCATAATGTGGCAACACAGTTTGGCATGACCCAGAGGGAGCAAGTAATAAGGGACTGGTTAATCCAGGATTTTCACTAGAGAATTGCACATCAAATCTGTGCCCACATGCATAAGGTTTTGCACTGCACCTGAGGCACAAGCAGTCCTTCTCTTCTGCCAGTTCTGCAACACAAGTAAACTTTGAGAGGAAATGGGGTGGACTTTAGGACAATCAAGTTGGAAGCCAAGAATTCATGTACCAAAGTAAGTGAAGTGAAAACTGGTGTACTTACTCTGTTAATGTTTCATTATTTGCCCATTATTTTTATCTGGCCTAAGGAATATCTGCATTTGGAGAAGAGCAATGTGTATTAACAAGACAATGCTCATCATCCTCTGGATGTCTCTTAAGGAATTATTGTGTGGACTGAAATATAGCTATGAATAATTTTAAGAAAATTAGTGATGGAGTTCCTGTGTATATACATGTGTGTGTACATAAATACAATGAATGGTCATGAATCAAAGAGCAATTCAGGACTGAACAGCTCTTTAAAAGAACATTTATTTCAAGTCTAAAAATTAACAAAAAATATTAAAAAGATAAATGGCCCTCAATGAGGCTTACTTAGAACAAGAGAATAGATATACTAGAAGCTAAAGGGATGAAAAAGCACTTAAGAACTATTGTTTCAGTAAGACCTAGCCATTAAAAATAACTGCAATTACACAAAATACAGGATTAAGTGTGATTATCCACATTCATAAAGCACTGCAAATGCACTGATGTTCACTGACCAAGTTTTACCAGAAAAAATAAGTTTTAATGGAAAATGTTTTTTTCTGTCCTTTCAAATAGGAATCAGATTTACTGTTTGCACTTGATGACATTGTGACCATTCTTTTGATTTGTATTATATTTCAAAGCAGAAATGAAACAGGAAATCTGTAAATGATAGAAAAATAAGAGTAAATACCCACTCAAAAATTGACAGTAATAAGGAACTGTTGTTGGAACGATGGATTCTTTTAATAAAGAGCCACTTACCTCATGATATCAGATTCTTCTAAACATTTATCAATTACAATCTCAAATTTCATGGGTCCTCATGCACCTGAATTTGAATTCTTTTGGCCAAGAGTGTGTATTCAGACTGCCCTTACGCCCTTGATGTCACTGTGTCCCCTTTCCAGATACAGAAAGAGAAGAAAATAACTGTTGCTCAATAGTAAGGAAGGCTGATTTTGGAATACAAAAGGAGATCACATTGCAAAGAGAATAAAAAAACCATCCTTACGTAAGTTAAAATTTCTTCTTTGAGATTCCTCACTCTCAGAGATCATCTATATAGTAGTTCAGATCAACTCAATTAAATTGAACAGAAGTCCTGTAATTTTTGAATGGGAGCATCTATGCAAGATTTACTCTGCACTAACTGATAAATTTTCAAGTTATCCCTTCATTTAATTTGCTTGAATTTTCTTTAGTGCTATATATTGAGATGGCAGAACTCGCCATGCAGGGTAACAGCAGTTAAGAGTTCATCATCTGAAGACAGTTTATGGAATGCAAGATTTTATCTTGGTATCTTCAAGTTGAGCAATATTACCTGAGTGTTTACATCAACCAGACTTGTTCCATACAGAAACATCAAGTTCCATACATACACAGTTACACAAAGTTCCAGCAGCTGGTCATGCTAAGAGTGTACTCCATTCTTTATGCTGATTGCTTTAAACAAGTTAATTCACACGAAAATGTATAAGAAAGAAAACAACATTCTGCTTCTGAGCCATCAGCTGGTTTTGCACCTTAATAACAATCACTAGGATTGAACTTACTGGAAAATAATCTTACTGACTTTTCTACAGGGTTGGGTTTTCTTAATCTAATTGGTGACAAGGCCAAAAAATTTTTGGAAGGTCAGTATCATGTTAAATGCTTTTAATTGCAAGGTGACCAACAGCCTTTTGAAAAAAACTTTGTATTTTGATCTCAGTTACAGGTGAAAGCCGTCAAGAAATAGTCAGGAGGGCAGGTCCTGCTTCTGAGAATCACAGAAACTGAGCTTCATGAGATTTAATTTTATTACATAAACTTTTGGGTTGGAGCACACACAAGTTCCCATGTAGTATTTGGAAATAAAACAGTGAAAATAGGTAATGTTTCTTGTTTCAATATTTAATCCAAGCAGACACAGACACAGTTTATAAAATTACTCTATTGCATTAGAGTTCTATATAGCATTTAAGTTTTATGAATGTTTTTCCTTCAGTGTAGCATATATTCATATTCCAAAATATCTTTGCACAGTCTCTGTGCAACTACATGCTAAAAATCTGCAAATGCACACTTAACACTAAACAGCACAAAAAATACATTCTGTATCCATTCATATGCAAATTTAAAACATTTCACTTGGCAGATAAACAATGAAAAGTTATTTTAAAAAAATCAGAAACTACAAAAATGCGCACATAAAAGTTTTCCCTTTTGGATTTTTAGTAAAATACTGCTCTGTATAAGATCTAATGAAAATCTCCAGTGCTTAGAAAATACTTTATATCTATGAGAAAAAGAAATGCTTAAATTTATATCTGTATGAGTTAAACATAATGACTTAGTTAAAATATAAAAATGAAATCAAAGGGGACATGGCATAGATCAATGTAGATGTCACATCTACCAGGACATGTAAAACTGTAATTAACTGGGCACCAGGCAGTCACTTCCATAGAATAGAGAAACTAAAAATCAGGGACTAATACAATATGCAGCAGCTACGGAATAATGGGTTTACCACCTATACATACTACACATAGCAATTCCACTTGAAGAGGGAGTAGAAATCTTAGTCTGAAGTAGAATAATTAATAAAAATTACTGTGTTCATTGGTATATGTGAGTATAGCATCCTCCATAACTTTGTTTCTCAAAAATCTGCATAAATTGTCTATACAGACACATCACAATTCTGTGATCCAAGAGTCTAACACAGCCTCATCTCTGTCAGGACAGTTTTCAAACAGGTATTTTCTCTTATGATCAGATCATTCAGATAGATATAGTGGACTAATTAAATGTCACATAGCCACTTCTAAAATATTGGCATGGCAGCATCATGTCAGTCTCATGTTGCTAATGACACTAAAAAACCAAAAAATACAACTTTCCCTTCACAGAATATGGCTTTGAACCTCTGGAGACTAGATAACTATAAAGAGAACAACAAAATCAATGTAATTTAAGACTATATGTAGAGTGTTCCACAAGTTTTGTGATACTAAGATAAAAAAAATTTCTTAATCTTGTTTTTACCTCTGGGATCCTTTTTATAGGGTTTGCTGCTATTCTACAAATACTGCTGAGCCAACAACTGTTTTGGAGAAATGAAAATTAAAAAACACTGTAACACAGTAATAATGTGAAACTTCATACTACACCAAGAAACGGAGGCAAAAAGCAAATGAAATAGTCTACGGACTTGCAGACCCAGAATGAAACCTGTTCAGAAGCAACAAAAGGAATAACTCAAGTATGCTTTCTTTCTGGTTCCTGGACCGTAGAGGAAAAATACTTATTTCTCTAGAACAGATTAGAATAAAGAAGAAAAATGAAATTTAATCAATGCCAGTAAGCAGCACCAACAGAAGTTTTAAATTTTTTCTTAGACTCAGTATTTTATATTAATGTCCATAAGAATGGTACGTGTGGGTTAAAAACAGTATAAGGACCTTTGAACCTTCTTTTTTTTCCTATATGAACAAAGAATCCCATACTTCTGTCCAAAAATTCAAGTCAGCTTTTCAACTGAATATTCTTATGAAACCAATAGCAACACTTTCTCATAATTTAATTTTGCAACACAGAAATTCTCTCACGAAACTAAAAAAAATAAATATTAGAAGACACTAGTAATAAAAAGTAACCTAATACAGAGAAGGTTTCAGGGCACAGACTGTTAGAGGAAGAAATGGACTCTAAGTAAACATAATTTTGACAGCCATCCAGCAAAATGGGACATCTTTAAACTCGGGCCATTTTTATAGTTTAGAAAAAAATCAGGATATCACAAGCACTCAGGAGGCTATGCACATCTATAGTAGATAACTTTGTTGTTTTATCATCAGAAAACTAATTGGTAGATTAAAAAAAATTAAATGTGCTTTACCAAAGGGGTCTCTACTTTGCAAATACATTTCTTTTTTATTGAATACATCCTATAAATTAATCTCCTGGAACAGATTGTGCAAGTGCAACCACTTTCTGCCACTCCAACACCAGACACACAATAACACCTATGTTCTGAAAGCTGTAAAGCTGTTGCCCTCTAGTACAAAACCCAGCAGTTCGTACTTAAGAGTGGATTTAGCAGTTTCTTTGTAGTCAGCTTTTAGTTACACTGATTCAACTGAGAGGACTTGGAGAGCCAGTAGAAAAGCTGCACTTAAATAATTTTTCCTTTCTGTCTTATTACACTATTTAAAAACAAGCTAGAGTACAAAATGTCATGCTAAATACTGCTAATGCCCAACTTATTACTGTTCCATATCCCTCCCAAAATGCACATCCAACCCGAGTTAAGGTTGCCACTGTTATTGCTGCTTACCCGATATTGTCTGTAAGCCACTGTTCAGAAACCGAGGCACAAGAGATGGCATGGCAACCCTAACTCAGTATTTCCTGGCTTTTGCTAATTTCAGTGAAAATAAAATAAAGTTTTAACATAATTTTTAGTTTTAATGACAACCTGAAAATCATAGCAAATAAAATGTATTTCCTTCTATATTATACTTAAAGTGGCTGGTCTTTTTAATAGAGATTTCTGATTTTTTTAAATGATAGAACATAACAGTGGGGAAAGAGTTGAAGATAAAATACACTTAGCTACCAGATTTATTCTGAAGATTTTGGTGCGCCGAAATTGACAGCCAGTTTTCTTGGCTTTCGCTTGCTGGAAGTGTTTGGTGTTGATTTGTTATGAGGAACACTTGGAGTAGCCACATTGTCTTGAAATGAAACAGTGGATTGAGCAGCTTGAGGAGATTTTAAAGGAGCTGAAGAACTATCCTGCTGAATGTGGTCAGAAGACACTGGCTGTTCATTCTTTAGTGGTGCAGCTTGAGGGGAACTCTGAAACTCCTTGAGTTCAAAGTTTTTCTTGCTAGCAGCCCTTTTTTTAGTTACCTTTAAATTAAATAAATATTATTTAACAAAATGCATTCTCAAAAACTGCAAATATTCCACTTTCAGAAAACATGCATACATATTTTAATAATTTTCTAATACTAAATAGTACTTCACAATGGGGGTATTGTTGCATTCATCTTGTAGGCACGTTTTTTTACAAAAATACAATATTAAGACAAACCTGCTGCTCTTACCTGCAGAGGTATAAACTGGTTGTGAGAACCAACTGGTATAGTTCCTGCAAGGGACACATTTCCTGGATAGGAGCCAGGATAATAATGCTTAGGCACTGGAGTACCCCAGGACACTGGACCAAACATGTGAGATGGTGGAGGCATCATATTAGCTATGGAAATAAGAAACTTTTTAGCTGACTTTCCTCAAAAAAAAGATACAAACTCCCCAAGAGCCCAGGACTATCCCAACCACATCTGTCTGCAGGTTGTTTATCTTTCCAGGAAAGCCTCATATGTTTCATATTTCCTTCAAAATAGTTAAGTATTTCTTTATTATCAAAAGCCCCCAAACAAACAGAATTACACCTAGATGACAACACAATTAACAGCACTAAGTCATCGTAATCTGCATTCCAGAGTGCAGATTCCCATAATGTGGGATCTCCACATCCTCAGCTGAGCCAACTCTATCAGCAGAAGGCTGCAAGTTTAGGTCATCATTTTGGAACACAGCAACAACAGAGAAACCCCCCAGAAAAGAGATGTAGCAGCTGCTGTATGGGTTTCTAGGATGCTACAACAGTGCTGACTCATTAATTCCTAGCTGTGAATGGGAACTTCAGCAGAATACGAAACAGCTGGGAGCCACAAACAGCACCAAGACTTTTAGCAATTTCTGGGGGGTTACTTACCATGCTTTGAAATAATTGCTATTGTTTTGAAGGGAAAAAAAATAAAATGGAAAAAGCACCTAAGAGTGAATGGATAAATACATTCCTTAGAAAGAGAAATGATTAATAGAGGTGATTCTTTATACTGAATTCATCTGCCTATTGATGAGAAGAGGATCATGAACTGTTTACAAAACTGTTCACACACCTGAAGACCAAAATATGGGGCTTTCTGGAAAGCATTCATTTACATATAAAGAACCATCACAATTAGAGGATATTGTGATATTGTCTGAAATGTGTACTAGTCAAAAACCTACCAGGGGGCTGTGCAAATACGGGAGGAATTGATCCAGGTACAGGAACTCCTAGTGGTTGATAATTTGGAAACACTGGTGGAGGTGGAGGCGAAGCAAAGTTTACTCCTATTGAACTCTATGAAGAAGGAAATAGAGGTTTACCAACAGATGCAGTGCAACAGAGACAAAGATTTGAAGAGATTTTTTACATCCTCACCAAGCGCTGTAAAGCAAAGAATGCAGCTTTCTCCTTTGCTTCAGCTTCGGAATGACACTGTGGTCCGTGAACCAACAAACCATTTGACAGCTTTATGTGGCAAACTGTCATGGTCTAGAAAAAAGAGAGAAATTATTTTTGAGGGAGTTTGTATTGCTAAGAAACTGTGAGACAGAAACAGATCTGTTTGTTTGTTTGTTTTAAAAAAAGGCAACAAAGGGAGCTAAGGTTTATTTTCAGATAGATTTCAGTGGTCAGTCCAAATATTTAATATAGAACAGTTGATACAAAGTTGAAAACCTGTACTTTTGCAGAAAAAACTTTTTACCTGTGGTGTTTTTAGGAAAGAGAAGTCTGGTTGTGACATTCCAAGAAGAGAACAAACACGAGAAAGTTCAGAAACAGTCGACAGTGCAGGCTGTGGACAAGTGAAAGGGTGACCTCCAGTTTCTATTGCTGGTGTGTTCTGGGGGCCTCCAGGGCTATGCTTGTTCATATAAGCAGCTGACAAAAGGAAAAAAAAAAAAGCTATATCACAATTACTTCCTTCACTAAAAGGATGACAACTTGGTTATTAGCAAAAAAACCTCAGCATGTTTGATTTTTTCCTGGTATTTTCATATTGTTTAACAAAAACCAGGAGACTATATCTGAAGAAGTTTTACATCCAAATATAGAAGTAGAACTGAAAAAACATGGACATTTTATTACTATATTTTGATAAAAACTACTGAAACTGTGTTCTAAAATGTTACTACAAGGTGAAGCTCTGAATTATGAGCTGATGGTTAAACATACCCATTTTTTTTGTTGGTCTGTATTGCACAGCAGCTCCATGGCAATCCTGTCTGCTAGAGGGAGCAGGAACATCATTAACTTGTGATTTCCCTTCATTCCTTGTTTGCAGATCTGAGCCATCTATCTTCAAAATCTCTTTGAGCATCTGTGTTCCTTTCTTTAAAAATAAAATAAACCACTTAGGAATATGCTGGAATTCACATAACATGACCTTCTTAACACTGATTATCATAACTGGTAACAGAATCTGACTTTTTATTTTCCAATCAGTTATATTTTATCAAAGCAAAAATAACAGCATCTTAGGAGAAACAAATGTGTTTGCTAATTTTCTTTGAGAATAGCTAATTAAAAACTCATTAGTATGTTTAAAAAAGCAGTATGACGTTTCATGGAGTTTCTTTAAATAGAAACATTGATGCTAAGATAGCAGATGCTAAACTGCAATGTAATGATTCCTGCAGGATACAGACCATAGCAAATGACTGTGGTGACAGATGTTCCTCGTTTGTAGCTCTCGCTTCTTTGGAGTAAGTCTGCACTTCATTTTCTTTGGAAATTTTCAAAGAAGCTAGAAGGCTTTCCAGTTCATTGTCCTTCTTAATTAAAGAAGAAAAAAGGTACATCAACTTAGTGTATTGACAAGCAGATGCAAGAGGAAAGGTATATGAATTTGAGCTTAATTTTATTCTCATTCAGATTTTTTTCTCTCTTAACTTGGGCAGGTCACAGTAATGGCTGTTCGGAGTGTGAACAGATATCCAGTTCTGCATATTAAAATATGCAAGTATTGACCTAGAGAGAATTGATTTAAAGAACAATCAAGTTACACAGGTTTGTTGTCTTTTTTAAACATGAATTTGCACACAAGCAACCAGAACAATTGAAACAAAATAGACTGGAAACTGCAGTTACTCAAAGAGTACAAGAAAGTCAACTCTCTCAATCCTACCTTCCCACCTGTGCAGGGACCATCAACTGCAGCCTTCTGAACTACAGGCATGTTGGGACTTTCATTCCTCTTCAAAAGTTTGACATTGTACTTATTCATACCTGCAAAATTCTGAGATAAATTGCAGCAATTACTGTTGAATACTCTATTACTCATTATAAAGCAATCATATTAGAAAGGCATCTGCAAAGAGCTTTCACAAGCTAATATTCCTAGAGGATTTCAGCTTACTGAACACCTAGCATTTGTGTTTTCCCATTACAGTGTAGCTTTTACACTCTAAGAGGAATAAGAAAGTTGTTTGGTATCATCATACACTTTATGCACTCTCATATTCCTTCTATAAATCTCTAAAAGAAAAAAATCTCCAAAATAAATTTGCCTACTAAAAGAATCAACTAAGATGCCAGTTAAAGACAAATCTGTAAAATGATAAATCACATCAGAGTGAAATGAAAAGAATAGATTTACTCAGTACAGACAAAATTACCTGTTGGTTTGACATTTTATTATGTAGTTGACTTTCACCTCTTGTAACTTTGGAATCTTCTTTAACTACAAAAGAATGCATTGTTTTGAAATGCTCATAAAAACTGTAACAGTCAAGACTCAAAAAAATTAGTAACTCCATACACATTACACAGAGCTGCACTAATTTGAATGGTTTTATCAAATGTTTAATTCTTACTTCCTAGGTAATTTGGTGAATGCTTTTCTTCTAGGATAAAATAAAATTAAGCATATCCAATAATATATCTAATTTTCTCTTCCACAGATATGATCACAAGCAGGTTTTCAAAGACACGTGTGGTTTTTTGTTTGGTTTTTATATTAGATGGGTGGCAAGTCAACAGAACACAGAAGAACTTCTTAAAGGTTCAGGATTAAGTGTGGAACAATCTAAAATGCACACCAGGGACATTATTTGACAGTAACAAGTGCAATGTAGTGTTTATAAAACCATAATAAATTATTTTCTGTCAATAACTGCAAAAAGCCAAAAAGCTCATCAGACATTTTAATGAAGGTCAGATAAAGCAAGTAGCTCCCCTAAACAAAGTTTCTGGTTATAGTACTTACATTTTTTATAAGGCTCCTGTTTTCTCTGCTGACATTTAAAGCTGCCGTCATTGAAGCCTGGCTTATAAAACTGATGGCCAGTTCCCAGCTTGATTTCCTGAGGTAGAACTGCACCCTAGGGTTTCAAACATCAAAGCTTAACCAGAAAACTAGGTATCTATTATTTACATAGTAGTGCCCTATGATTACTCCTTTCCAGAACTATGCATACTCCATGTAACACCACTCTCATCCAGAGATTTACTTGTAACATGAAGTTTTCTGATACAATGAAGTGATGTAAGAAATTAAGGACCTTCATACTTTGAAGGCAAGGATCTGTTTAAAGTTTCTATACAAACCTTCTCATGCATGTTTTGTTGAATGTGATGAGACTTCCCAGAACTCTGCAATGACTGCCATATGCTGCAGAATTCATCTTGCTTACTCTGTGCCTGACAAAATGAAAAACAAGACCCCAAACAAACTCAGCAGCGATAAATTCAACTTTTGAACAGCTAAGTATATACCAAAACATTCTGGAAATCGTAAGGTTCAAGTTTAATAGTCCTCAGATGACAGATATTTTCATACTGACACTAGTACAAGTTGCAGGTAATTAATTATGAAACAAGCTGTTGTAGTGGATTGCAGTTACAATTTTTACCAAGAATCACTACTAAACTGAAATGAGCTTAGTTTGATAATTAAGTATAATGAAACTCAGATAACAGTTCAGAACAGTTTCAAAAGCATGCTTTCATACTGAGAGTATCCTTAGATTTTATTATTAATTATTTATTTTGCAAGGCCTTATCAACAAGGCTCAATTACTTCATTACATTACAGGTATGTTAGCGCAGAACTGAAGCCCAGCTATGCAAAATAACACTTTTACAAATCTAATATCTAAACAAGGATAACACAAGACATTATATTCATTCAAGAACTGAGAGCAGTTCTGCTCCAGTCTGTATCTGAACTAAAACATCTGATGTACTAAAACAAAGCAATTTATTTAACATGAGAAAATGACACCCACCCTGAACAGAGGGCCAAACCAGAGACATTTGGCTCCGATACTAAATGAATCCGAACACTCACTTTATTTTTCTGATTGCCACTCAGAAATGATCCTTTCTGGGGTGAGTTAGAGTTGCCCTGATTTTCAGCCCTGAGATTGTAATGTTGTCTTCCATTCAGCTGCTAAATCATTGAGACAGAAAAAAAACCAGAAGCGTTTCATTGTCTTACATTTTCTGTTGGAAAGTACTTTTTCTTTTACAGACTTGAAAAACTGAGACAACTGTTTTCAAACACACAGCAACATGAAGTCACTAATTAAGGTAAGTTTCTTTAAAGAAGTCTCTTGTTAAAAAAATAAAGTGTCATTAAACCACCAAGAAACTCAATTCACCTGTGATTTTTCCTCCTTTATTGTAGTTTCAAAGTAAATTGTAACAGAGAAGCAAAACTGATAGGGAAATAATGTCTTCCCTTTCAAAGCATGGACAAAGCATGGACATGGAAGCATTAATTGGATCAAAGCTTTAAGGAAATAATTGCATCTCTGCCCAAACACACTATTTGTTGACACCAAATACGCTGTTACTGCTCTGAACTAAGTATCGGTCTCTCAGAAAAGCAACTGGAGTTACTCAGAGCAAAACAACTGTCAATAAGGAAACTTCAGTCCTTTTCATTATTAGATTAATTCATTTCTTCAGAGTAGGAATTATTCTACTTCTAATATATGGACATAAAAACTAATTTTATTTGGATCAATGAAGATAGCCATGTCAATATTTCAGATTCTAGGGAAAAACATTTTGTACAAATGCAAGAAAAGTCTTACTTGAGTAGGAACAAAAAGGGACCGAGGAGAATGGTTGAGGCCTCCCAGATGCACTTTTTGTGAGCATACAGATGACAGATCAGATGCATATGAGTTGTAGTTATTCACTGCTGGCTGAGGTTTAACTATGGCCATCAGCTTTTGATTTCCCATTTCTGACCGACTACCATGAGACAGGTTAATTAAGGCACTTGAGGGCAGGCGATAACCTCTGGCAGGTGAGCACCTTGAGAAAAGTGAATTCCATAGTTGTTTCAAGCAGTTTAATTGTTGCCAAGAGACAATGACTCAAGTTTGAACAACAGAGGCTGAAAACACTCCAATATTGAAATCTAGTAGCACTGCAGACAACCTGAAACCCATGGCTCCCCTTTGCCCTCTGGCTGTCAAACATAATTACCACTGCTCTCAGCTCATATTGTACCTTTCAGTGCTGAGTGTAAAGAAATTTTTAAGATGAGTGAATTGTTATAGCACAGTTCTGTACTAAATATTTCTGTAAAAGAACCAGATAACAATATTTTTTTATTTTTCAAAAATGAAAACTGAAGTTTCAGGTTCAGGAGCAGAATTACAAATTGAAGTTGAGCACATTTCTGAACACTGAATATTATCTGCGTTACAAGACATGCAAGAGCTGTGTTCATGCTATGATTGCTGAATGTAGGTAGTAGGTAAGAATCTCCTCTAACTTCCATCATTAAAACCTTAATTTAGGTAAGAACAGTAAAATGAAGCCTGCTGGGTATATCTGAGCACTTAGAAGTATAGCTTCGAAGTATATTACTTCAACACAGAAGAGTTATCACACTTTTAAAAACAAAAGTACCCCCACCTCCTGAAGAACAGTTCAGGTTTTTAATGGTGATTGGAATTTAGTGTCTAAATATCAGTTCAGAGTTCCTCCTTCAGAGGAACAGATGCCTTCTGGCTAGTTTTTAATCTACATGTTGAATACACACTGATAAGAACCTATTTCCTACATATTTGTTTAGAAAGACATCTGGACCTACTGCTTTATTTTGCTGGTTCATATTTGCTTTCTGCAAGTCAGAAGTTTATATACCAAAAAAGCTTAAAGAGCATTTCCACAATACAATATGCTTCATAACAATTATCACTCAAAGAGAATTTATTACTCAAAGAGAATAAAGAAACCAAAAAGAAATAAAAACCGACCAACACTGCCAAGAAACAAAGTTTTAAGAAGAGGAATTAAAAATACTCAACTAAACCAAAGCCAACAATTTCATACCATCTATACCAATAGCATGAAATGACTCTGAACTCCCCCACACAAACCTTATAGTGAGGCCTCCAAGGAATTCTTCATCAAACAAAACTTCAAAGAGCACATCTGTTTCTCTAGTGGCTATAGAAAACAAAGTAAAACATCATCCAATATAGTTACCTCCATCTATATTATGTAAATATATTAATTATACAATAAATAATGAAATGACCAAAAATGAACAATAGACCCGCAACTAATTTCTGAGTAATTTCATTAATAGGAATTTGTAAATACTTCTCAAGGTCTCACATATGTCTGCCCTTTAAGATATAGTTTCAACAGAAATGTACCATGCATAACACCTTACCAATGTGCATTAACAGAACTGCAGTTTATAGCAGTATGTCACAGTTGTCAGAGACTGTCTGAAAAGAGATGCAAGCCACTTCTACATTCAGGCAGTCAGAAACTAACAGCTTTAATATTAACTTCTTGCATAATGATAGACTAATACACCTTTTAAATTATATTAGTATATAAGAATTATGGAGAAATTTTTTTTCAAAAAACTGCACCTAACTCTAGTCTATTTCAGATTCTATTAGATGCAAACTGAATGAGAAAGCAACTACTGAAATGGCAGTTAAGAAAAACATATGTAACACTTGATCTCAAACTACTACACTCTATGGGCTCGATAAATCCTTTTATTTACTTGAGATAGATTTATGGTTAATCTTCTTGTCAAAGAAGGTATAAATCCATGCCAATTAATGGAAATGGAATGTCACAGAATAAAAATACAAATTCAAAATAAAACAATTTAAGACAAATCATATTTGATAAAGTTTTGTGTTCAATGTAGGTATTAAGGCTAATACTTGGTTTTATGTCTACTTCACTTAACTTTGCCCGTATTTTCCCATAACTTCATTTTGTTCCTTTTCTGATCTGCCTTCTTCATATTAAGAATTGAATGTATGAAATTAAAATAGAAGACTTGTAAGTTTGATTTGAAACAGTAAATATGTTATTAACAACTTCAAGTTGCATATGCTCCATGGTGAGAAATGTGTGCATTCACAACCATTACACAAAACACTGTCTTGAATCCAGCTTTCACACCACTAGCTGAGCTGTTATATAACTATAATCATGAAGAAAATATTACCTCCTTTAATTCCTATAATGGTGCCTCGTAGACCAACAGGAACAGAAAAGTTCTCTCTGACATTGACAACACGGTCAAACAGCCTGTACTCTGCATCTCGATCTGGAACAACCCCCTTCTGCTGCTCTAATGGCTGACAGTAACCAAAAGACTGTATTAATGTATGCAAAACAATAAGGATTACAATAAAAAGCATTTATAACAGTATCTGAGACACACTATAAAGTAAACTTGCTGGGAAAGAAAAAAATCTAGAAAAAATCCCCCCCAAAAACACCCAAAATATAAAACCCTACCCTCTCCAGATTCAAAGCAAACTTTGTTTTTTTCCCCTTGCAACTCTCACACACTGATTCTGCCTGAAAAACAAGTGTTGTACACTAGTTGATCAAGAGGATCAATTCAGACAGAACCAAAGCATCGAGTAGAACCTGCCTAAATCAGTAATGTGAGCAAGATGAGGAGCTGGTCAGAACTGAATAAAAAGTAAAACAGGAAAACAGACAGGAGAAAGCACATTTTATTTCGCCTTCATTATAGAGCCAGTAAGAACTGTAGAAGCATAAAGGACAGAAGGTAGAAAACTGAAAGCCAGAGTCCTTTATGACAGAGTTTGCAGTTAGAAGAAAATTGCTCTCCTTGTAGAGACAGACTACTGTTCTCAAAATTATTTTCTAGAAGGCATAATAAAATCCTTCCTTTCATCAATACTGTCATCACATTCCATTCTCCTGAAGTTGGTAAGCTTAGGTAAAATAAATACAACTTAACCCCCACCCAACCTGTTCAGATCACTTACTCTGTACAGCAAATGGGGTTTCACAGTCACTCGCACTTTCTTGTTGCTCTTCCTCTGCTAAAGAAAAGGAACAGAAAGTCTTTACAAACCAGTATAGGAACCAGCACTGGAACAGGTAAAACAAAACTCCTGAAGAGATCGTGTAGAATTCTTTAATTTCTTTTAGATAATGGTATACAGCTTTAATGAAGTTTTTAGAGTAAGTCTAGTTTTTAAAATATGGTGGATTTCATACCAAACCATTAGTTGTCTAATTCCAACTTCACTTCCAGATTTCACACCAATTTTATTAAGATATCCTTGCAAGTTATTTCAAAAAAATAAGCCCATTGTCCTTAGTTTTTACTTTACTAATTTCCTTGGCCACTTTTTTCACCTGTGGCCTTCAGAAAATAGCTTTCCAATTTTCTGCAAACCAAGAGAAACTGCAAGGGAAGAACAGCTGGGATTGCACATAAAAAGAGCACTGTAGTATTTTTCAATATATAGTTATACCTGTTCCTTTACAAAACCACCAAAAGGCACAGCTCAGAGTATGTCCCACTGCTGATAAATCACATCTAAAAGAGTGAATCCCTTCCAAAGATTAATAATGAGCTCTTCTGAATTTCTGGGATAATTCACATTACAAATCCAGAATTTACATTATATTCTATGTCCTTTTTCTTTGGAATGGCAAGTAATCTTCCACTGTCTTATTCAAATTCAAGAATTTCAAAAATAATGAGCACTGCTTTTTGGTTCACCCCTGCTCACGACACCAAGCTGCATACCTTGCATTTCTCTATTTCTTCTTCAATTTTCTCAACAATGGCTGCATCCAAAATTTGCAAGTCACAAGATGAGCGAGACAAAGCAGACACAGGATGTGCCTTTAACCAGGCAACAATTTCTTGCACTTTCTCAGCTCTGAATAAAAAATGACACAAATGGAAGCTTTGAGCTGCATAAACCAGGCATTTTACCATGTTCCCTAATTCAATCAGTCAAGTATTATCATACAAGCACAATGATTGTATATATTCATAAAGTAATAGAATCTAAGAGTTCTGTATGATTTAAGGAAAGTCTGAATTATACAATACTGTTTCAAAACCACAGCCTAAAGTTTTGTTTCAGAAAAAAAAAATTATGAAATTAGTTAAAAGTAATTAGCAAATTAAGTCTGCATCTAATCAATAAATTGTGTCCAGATGTGATTACTGGTTCTGTGACCAGCTGTTTCTCACGACACAGGAAGAAAGAACTTCACAGGAAAATCATCTCTGGTAAAAGGGAGCAAAAATCTGAGATTCTTCTACGAGAAGAGTCCCACAGTGGTGTACCACCAGGTGAGAGTCCTGCAGATTTACTGACTGAAGCCTGTGAATTGGGTTTGTTGTCTAATAACTAAAGCTGTTTCATGTTACCATACTGTGTCTGGAACCAAGGTTGCTATTTTTCTCCCATGCAAATGTATACTAAAAATGTGCAAAGTACTTTCAACTCTGTAGGGCTTATTTTTCAAATTCAAAGTGATTTTAGACAATTACCACAATTATTGGTTATTTTTTCAAAAAATTATCTTTATGACTAGTCATAGCTATGCTTACTGAAGATTAATTTAAAAGCAAGGATTACAAAAAAGCCACTGAAAATTGTATTTCTCATTTACTGGACTTGAGGTTGAAGTCTGGCAGAAACTTGGACTCCATGACAGAAAAGTACAGCATTCAAATAATGTTTTCAGCCATCACTGAACAATCAGGCTGCTCGAGGAACAGCAAGGTTTCAGTTTCACAGCAGCCACCACACGATCACTACCAATTTCACAATTGTCAGTCTTTATTCTCCTTCTTGTAGAAAAGAGATAAGGACCATAGCTTACCCATTCTCATCCTCTCCAGGCCAAATGTCATCCTCATAACAGATGTCCTCCTGGCTGTTCTTGGCTACGTAATTAAATAGTTCAGGCACCCTAAAAACCCCGAAATATAAGGAAGATAACTTTAGTTTCACATCAGCACAGATCACAAAAAAGCCCCATCAAAATCAAGTCTGATGGGCTTCAAAAGTTGTGGAGCCCAGAGGGATTATTTTTTTACTTAATTTAGTATCATACTGTTAGTTTTTCAAAGGCAAGCTGTTAATAAAATTACTCTATCCCAAAATAGAACACTGGAATAAAAGAAATTCCATCAAGCAATCTCTAAAACCAAACTTATCGTTCTTAGAGGATCTGTGACCAGAGGACAAATTCCCATGAATGATACCAAGGTGGGTAATTTGGATGAAGCCCATATCCAAAAATTTACCTTTCTAAATACTCAGCAAGTAGTTGTTCTACTGCAGAAGAATACATCCATTCATTTCCAACTTTCTTAGTATATCCAGGAACTTCTTCATTTTTCTTATTGAACTTCAGGTTTAGCCCCACATTTGCCTTGTGATCACCATGAGGGCTGGAAATAAGAAAAAATTCATTAACTTGCAATATTATGTGTGTGTGTGCATACATTAAAAAAACCCTTATAAACATACATTTTTGGCCTTAAATCACAGAAAAGTTAAATTCATTGTATTGTTTACTTGTTAACATTGTGTCAGCTGTAAATGTTACAGGCCAAAAGCTGTGCTACGGTAGCTGTCCAACTGTGTGTCTATACTTCATTGCAAAGGAGGGTAGGAAATATTTTACATTTCTTCCTTGAGATCTAATCAACCACAATCGAGCTGGCATTTACCAAGCTGCAGCAGGATTTCCTTGAACAATCCATGAGGAAGAAATGTACACATTAGATCACAAGAAGATGCTCAGGCATCAGCCATCTCTTTAGAGAGGAACCACAATTTTGACATCCACAGGACTACATGGATTGCCTCTCATGTATTTTAAGCAGTCTTAACTAGTTCTTAAAAGAACCTACAGGTACAATTAATCTCCCTTTATACTAAAGTAATAACTACAGTGAAATTAGATCCCAATTCCACTTTTTTATTCTCAGTGTGGCAAAGTCAGTTTAAACTCCTAATTCTATTTTGCAAATAGATAATGAGGAAAATCAATTTTATGTTTGTCTACAATATGAAAGCAAACAGAACTGTCCAGTGAATAAGAATTTAAAACATGTTTCTGATAAAGCACTGCATATCAACTTAAGTTTACAGCAAACATACTTCAAAGAAAGCTTCACATCACAAAAGAGTGTACACTTGATAAAAACAGCACTTAAATACAGCAAAAGATCTGTAGAGTTCTAGCAGAATTTAGAAGCTTCTCCACAGTCAAAATTCACAAAGAGAACTTACTTCTTCTTTGATCCTCTTCCAATAAAGATACTCCCTGTAAATCTGGAGACAAGATATCCACTTACTCCAAGACGGCTGGCCAAAATATATGCAGGATTGTATTTCACAGAATATTTCTTTAAAACAAACAAACAAAAGATATTGGCAATGCCTAAAGGATAAGGATTTGTCTACAAAGGGCAAATGAATGATATGGAAAAATCCCTTAAAGACATTTACCATTGCAATTTGATACATTGTTTAAGCTTTTACTAGAAAAGCAGAAGCACTCACATGCTGGTTCTGTATTAAAGTATCAAGCTGGGGCTCACACGGAATATTAAAAACTACCCGGATTCTACCTTCTGGAATCACATCATGTGAATCGTGAACCTTGGAGAGAAACACAAGACATTAAAAATGCTACAAAAGTGCTATTTAAAAACAGCAGTCTTTGGATAACAGACCTCATGTTCTACTTTATCAATAATTCTGCTGCAGTAGCCACAGAGATACTTTGGAATTCATCACCTTGCCTTGACCTGTACATTGCTTCCTCATCAAGCCAATCATTAAGCATTAAATCAAAGGAATTCATGACTGAAAATAGCACAAAATGGAACTTCTATCCCATAGAACTAATAAAAATAATCCTGTGTTCAAGTTCTGCTCTTTTTCCTCTTAAGCAACAAGGACAGGGAAAACAGAAGATCCCTCTCTTTCTCAGACTAAACCAGCAGGGAATCCTAGATTTAAAATTTTAGCTAGGAAATGGCCACTACCATCACACAACATCTTAGGTTTGCAAAAAATAAAAATCTACAGGGAAAAATGATGAAATTACTGGAACTAACTTCTCCCATGCAGCCATAGTAAGGAGATCCCAGCATGAAGGCTGTACTTCCAGGAGGAAACAAATCATCCAAAGTTTTGATGTTTGAAAAACGAGAGTCAAAGGCTTTGATGTCCTACATGAAAAAGACAATATTGATAATCTTAAATATCATTCAGTTCTGGTAGAATAATTAAAAAGTTTATAAAGTTTAATAAATAGACACAGTTTAAAACATAGTCTGAGTCTGAAAGAATTCAGAGAAGATACTGAACTTGTATATTTACCTTGACGACTGTTTGGTAAACAAAAGGAAGAACTTGCTTAGACCACTGCTTCTCCAAATAAACTTCTCCGTTTTGGTTTAGCTGATATCTATTACCAGTGAGTAACTGAGCATATACAACTACTGATGTTTCATGGATAATTATTCCTTTTCTTCTCTGGTACCTGAATGCAAAACAGAACATTTAGCTTGATGACAATAAACAGATTTAACCAAGAGGGCAGAATTAATTTATTGAGGTAAAAATAAATAAAATAAAAAGCCCTCTTTAAAAAAGGATTCTAATGGTTTTCTTCTCATTTTACAAAAAACACCCAGAACAAATGGCTTAACCAACTGCTTACCCACTGTTGCACAGCCATCACTACGGAGCTCAGAGGCCAAATTGATTTTTGCTTTTTTGCTTTTATATATTCTCTATATTCTTTACATATACATTTGTAGCTCTGTAGCCTATAATAGTATTCATAGTTAGCATTTCACCTACTGTATTAGGCAGAAAGACAAAATAACTTCCCCAGTGACTCCAAGCTGGGGGTCCAAGGTTAGATTCTCTGGGAAGCCAAGGTTGAAACCAGCTCTCCGAGACATATTTTCATAAACAGAGTTTAGTTCCTGTCTAAGGGGGGCAGGGAGGGAATTCAGAAAGGGTTGAACTGAGGGGGAATTACCTCATCACTTCTGTCTCTAACTGGGGATTCTTGTCATTTATGCCAATTTGCTAAACACATAAAAATTGTATGTGCTTTATGTTACAGGTGCTGTGCACCTAAGGATCCTTAGAAAGGTAACCCCTTTTTAGCACTTGTGCCTGGCTTGTGATTTTAGGACCAGCAAAAAGGCATCAAAACTACTGTAACTCAGTTATAGCCTACTGAGCATCCACACTCTAGAAGAGCAAGAGCTGTATTCAAATTTACCAACGCTAAGCTATTTGAGTTGCAATTTGGTACTCTATTACTTCATTCTACATTCTACCTACAACTGAAGATTGCTAACACCAGAACAGAAAACTGAGAGGAAGAATAAATACTGAAACTCATTCGTTTGAGAGTTCTTTTGTAGCAGCATCTAACTTTAGTTACCTCAGGACTGACTCCATATATTCTGAAATTTCAACATAAGCTCTTTTATGTTGTTGTTTTAAATTTAAGCAGACTTGATTAACCTTTATCATCAAATATGCAGCAGCTCTTCTGTGCTACTTAGGTCTGTAATACAGGAACAAAACAGAGCTAAGACATAAAATGCAAAGCTACACTTTAATTTTTGAAGTTACTTACTGCTCTGAAATGCCTTGAACTTCTTTTACCCACATGCTTTGCTCCTTATCTCCAACATAAGCCACTTTAGTTGGGGGCACTGCATTTCCCATGTAAAGCTTCTGTGTGCCATGAGGTTCTTCCAAATAAAACCTTGAGAATATTATGACAGGTAGGAAATTTAACCGAGATTAACATAGACATAACCAATTGCAAGCAAAACTTACAACTGTTACAAATGACTTGGTAAGGATGTGGAAGACCTGCAGCATTGTTTTCTCTATCCCTTCCACAACAGGAGACACAGCATGGTTTTTAATAGAAAATCCCAGTCCATGTACTATTTATAAAGGAGGATTGCACAGCAATGTTCACTGTGTGGATTTCTCTGCATGCTTTTTTCCCTCAAAACCAAGAAGGTGCTCTCCCAAGCTTCTACATCTATAACAAACCAGTGAAAGACTAGACTGCTACAGAGGCAACCAAACCTCAGAACAGTGTTAAACATTCTTCACCAAGCAGCCTTTGTTACATCTGGACTAATCTGTTGTTAGTTTTACAATAAGACCGAAATTTTTGTGCAGCCCAAGGAACTTAATTTGAAAACAATCAATAAGACAACAAAAAACTATGTTTCAGGTAAGTCTTACTTAGTTTCTCCATCTGACACCGCAACAACTCTGGCTTCTTCAAGGTGGGGCCAGTTAACAAAAACTCGCTTTCCAAGTACCAAACTGGCAACATTTTCTACCATCTGAAAAAAACCCAGAAGTTTTATTACTAATTGTTTGACATATTAAAAGATTTTTGTTACAGTATTTTCAAGTTGTTTTTGTAATAAAAACTACAGTGGTTAAATAATGTGTTTTCTTGCAGAATAAAAGCTCATTTTATCTTATTAAAATATATTTGATACAGATTACATGATGCCTGATTAAAAATGTGGCTCTTTACATGCTGTATGTGTTACTTGGAAGACCTGGGCTGATTTATATGTCTCATATAGGCTTACTAAGTACTTCTTCTGTTAAATCACTTAGAACTATTTGTGTCTCTGGGACACAAGAAACCAAATGATAGTTTGAGATTACTGAAATATTTTGTACCATATATTTTACTTATTTATCTCACTGAAAAAAGGAACGACATGTATGTCCATGACTTTGCTAGCACCTGTAATTTTAGTCTCGCATTATGTTCTACTTTTCTAATGAGTTTCTGTTATTTTTAATTTATTATTTGGATTTATTTAGTTTTTCTTGCCATGTATCTTGAATATGCACTCTTCCTATCTCTCTACTGTAAAATCATATATATCATTTCATTTTCTTCCTCTCTCCTTTCCTGGTTTTGTTTATTTCTCTCTGAAACCTTTTTCTTTTCTGCACTTGTCATTTGCTACTTCGACTCTTCCCTCTAATTCCTCTATCAAACAGCCTCAGTAGAGTGGAAGGTGTTAAGTCTGCTCCCTTTACAAAAAGGAAACACTTTTTAAGTGGTCATCTCTTCAGTTACACAATAGACAACACTGGTCTGGAGACTGTTCCTTTGCATTTATACCATTAATTAGCCACCAGCTCCTTACCCAAGAACATCTAAATGCTACCACAGAGAAAGGTCAGAAACTCTGCTAAGGAGGCTGACATTTCATATTGTGAAGTCTGGAAAAATTTAAACCAAAATTCTAGACTGTTTCCCACACAAATTTAGCATTTTAACACTTAAAATCCGACTATTTAACAAATTCATACTTTTTAACAAGTTTTTTTGTCTGGCTGTGGGATTTTTTTTGTTTTGTTTTTTTGTTTGTTTGCTTTGACTTTTGCTAGGTTTCGTTCTTTTGTTAGGAGCTGAATGCTTACCTGGTCTTTTGAGTTCTCATCAACTATGATTTCTAACATCATGTTCTCTCCATGGCTGCTTTGCTGAAACACTTGTACACCACTTTTTTTAAGATAGAACTGGGTAAAAACAAAACAACATATAAAACTCAATCTCTTACATAGCTATCTATTAAACACAATTGAAATATTGGAAGCAAAAAAATCTTTTACCTTATGTTTAATGTGCTTCAAAGTAGGAAATCCACAAAAATACAACGCACTCTTGTTGATTTTAGTTATCTTATTGTGAGTTATTTCTACGTGCCAAGCATCCAAAGGTATTGTTTTATACCTAAAAAATAAGTTGCACAACATTTGCTCATGCAGATTGACCTTCAGCTCTAGAAAATCTCATTACTCATTCAAATACTCATCAACAGACAAAACCTTTGCTTTCCAGCAACTAATTTATGTCATTTGGAATATATAGAAAGGACAATGAAAAAACCCATCATATTGCTGCAAAGAGACCATTCATTAGGAAAAAGACAAAACTTTAGGATATGCCAAACTCACTATTTTAAACAATTGTAATTACCAAGGTCTAACTAGCACTGGTTCCATATGGTATCATTCATCTTCACAACTGTCCATTCTTTACTGACTGTAATCCAGCAACAGGCATTCCTCCTCTACTCTGCTTTAAGTTTGACTACTGTTAAGCTTATGTTTCCATTTCATCTTCAGTCTGTGCAAACTAAAGCTGGCTACTTTCAGTGAGAAGATGATGAAAAACAAACGTGTTTAATTCTCTGCACTTGATCCAAATGCTCACATTTTTTAAAAAACACTCTGGAACTAGCATGCCAATAAATGATCACTATTTATCAGATATTTGTACCAGTCTTTCATCTGCTATCATACAAAGTTCAGTAATTCTCTAGACTGTTGACTTAGCATTGGTTCATCTGTTTTGTAAAGTAACATCTGAAGGGTCAAATATTTTTACTGTGCCATCCAAAGCAGGCAACATCTAATTCAGTATTTTTCATTTCTCAGTGTATATATTGGCATATGCGAGGTTTGGTTAAAATGTTATTAAAAGTCTTCCAACTACTTTTAGCCTACTCTAAAATAGTTATACCAGTGTTACCTCGTGTGACATCTTTCTATTGCAGGGAATTTCTCTGGCCATGGTGACAGGTACTGGAACTCAGCATCTTTGTCATACCAGTACATTAAGCAAGCACTGTGAGTGTTCCTTCGTTTCTCCTCTTCTTTTAAGCCCTTGTTACAGGATTCCATGGCCTGCAGCAGTCGTTTCTAAATTTTAGAGGAATTAGCACATATGAAACTGACAATGAAAATTAGTATGGAAACATCTACACTGGGAAAGTAACCTGAGAAGTCCAGATACCCAATGTGCTCATTTTCCAGCTGCACCCTCACCCTTCCTCATGTCCTTGATAAAAATGAACAAGTACCATGGAATGGCTTTGGAGAATAAAGATCACCTTTCTGCAAGCCTATTTCCAAAGGGCAGCTTTATCTAATACTGTTATCCTATATGCAAAAGGAAAGTACTATTTTATTGCCCTCCATTAATGGTTCCCTATTACTGTGTTCTTCTGAAGAGATTTCCTGTAAAAATACTTCCATTTTTACAAGCGTTTCTTTTATTTTACCTACCGATGTTCTATATTTTCATATGTACATAGGAACAGAATATTTTTCTCAAAGAATCTGAGCCAAAATATTTGAACAGCTGATTAAAAACATTACCAACATCAAGTCCACAACCGTTTTTTAGGACTTCTGCCACCTGAAACTAACTTTGCTTGTGGCAACCTAATCTAGACCTACTCCCCAAGGGCAGTTATATTTTTCTGTGATCTTATAAATTAATTTGAACTTCCACTTAATTGTATGTCTAACTGTTGATTAATTAAGAAATTCAGCAGTCTTGTTATGCAGCTTTTATGGACAGTAGATGTTGAAAGAACTTACCTCATCAATAAATGGGATTAATACTACAGCTTCCCATTCCTGCTGTTTACCATTTAGGTCCGTTTTAAAGTCAGGTGGATAATATTCTATAATAGGAGAGTCTTGACTAGTCATCAAATGCTAGGAAAATACAATAGAGATGATATCAAAGGCAATTTAGCATTAATTGTAGGAAGAGACAGAGGATGGTTGGTATTAAAACCAATTCAATGCTGTACAAGAATGAAACACGTAACTGTACTAGCTGGAAATTGCTTAGCAAATGTAAAATTTTGTATTTGTTACTAACTTTACAATGTACTAAATATAGTAACAAGTAGAATATTTAACCATACACTTAAAACATAGAGCTAGAATATAATTAATAAGACACGCAAAGACACCAAGAAAATAGTAAAATAAAATAAAGCAGACAATGAGTAAGCAGTAGACAGATAATGAAATTTAATTCTATATCTTACCTGGTAGCATTTAGGTAGCAGATCTTTGCTAGCAGCTGGAAGTACAGCAAGAAGCTGTTCAAATGGCATGAAAGGTTTTCCCAGTTCAAATTTGATTTTGAGTTCACTGATATTGTGAATATCTGACAGGTAAGGTGCATAATGATAAGGGTAATACCTGCAGGTTAAAAAAATCCCTGAGTTACTTGACTTAATTACAGCACAGCAGTGTTCACTGCTCAGAAACAGACCAAACTACATTGAATGTTCCCAGCATACAAGGTGAAATATCACTCTGTCTTTCAGCAGTTTCTCATTTGATGTTTTTTCTTACCAGCTCCATGATTGAACTCCATGGTAATAATAATGCAAAATCCATTGTATTGCCTGGACATAACATTCAGCTTGATCAGCCAAGAAGGCACTTAAAAGAAAAAGGAAAGATTCTTATTGGTTTTCTCATTTTGACTGGTATATAAAAAGTTCTTAGCACCTTGTACATAGGAATGAAGATAGAACATTTGGGGAACCTAATAATTCCATGGTTTTCTAAATCCATTTCCTCTCTGGTCCTCAAATACTTCTTACAGAAAACTTGACTTGCAGCTCATTGCATTAGGCAAAATCATCACCACTGCAGTACTCTGCCACGTGTTCTCTGCTTTTGACATGGGATGAGTATTCTATCTTTTATTAGAATCACAAAATGTTTGGGGTTGGAAAGGACCTTATAGATCATTTAGTTCCAACTCCGTGCCATGGGCAGGGACACATTCCACAGACCAGACTGCTCAAAGCCCCATTCAACCTGAATTCGACCTTGAATACTTTCAGGGATGGGACATCCACAGCTTCTCTGGGCAACCTGCTCCAGTGCCTCACCACTCTCGCAGTAAAAAATTTCTTCTTTATTATCTAATGTAAACCTACTCTCAGTTTGAAGCCATTATGTCTTGTGCTGCCACTACACATTTTGTAAATAGTCTCCAATACATATTTACAAACATATGTTCCTAATACATATCTACAAAGACTTGTCTTCAGCATTTAGGAAAAAAAAAAAAAGAAGTATACACTTACTCAGACACTACTTCTACACCCATTTTAGTCATGTAGTAAGTTCTTTTGTATTGCCTAAACTCAGTTTCAAACAGATCATCATCTTCTGGTTCATCTTCCAATGTGGCTGGAAAAAGTAATGAAAAAAAGGATTAACATTCACTTCTCTACAACAAAAAGTTTTGAAAATATTCACTTCTGACTTTAGACATTAACTTCACTCCTCAATTCAAAGCTATAGGTGCTCACTCTTCCTTGCGCTGCAAGTTACATGAAACAAACAAAATCTTTACACAGAGAAATTCTGGAATTTTTAAGACAGGCAATCGATTTTTTAGCCCAATTACAAGAACAGAGAAGATAATAAAGGCCATCAGAAAAAATCAGAGAAAGCATTAAAATTAATTCTAAAATTTCATTATGTTCAGCAACATTGTCTAAGATCATGTAGTAATAATCATATCTTTTTGACAATTATTTTCAAAACATGAGCAAAAAACATTTCTTACAAGTAGAATGAGTTTAACAACAAGACCACAACCAAAAACCCTAAAGCCATACAAAAATCTATTCATCTGTTCCCCCCATATAAGAAAATACTTATGCATATAATTATCAAAAACATAATATTGTTTAAGATTTGCTCATTAATTCCTTTAGCTCATCATGGAACCACAGGTGAGGGAAGAAGCACCACTGAAGTCCCACTCTCTCTCACCAAAGCAGTTCCACTTCCCAACAGCTGACTACATAAGTCTTGCATTCAGATTAGTGTCATCTCTGACACGCAATTCTTACAGTTCTTTGAAATCTATACCCGTATTAACATGGGGGGGTTTTGTTATATGTGTATTGAAAAATTATTTGCACTTACTTTTAGGGGTTACTTCACCTTCATTTTTTTCTAAAGCAGCCAAAGATATAGAATTTTCCTGAGTCTATTAAATTAAAATTTGAGATAATGTAAAAATACAGGTTAATACGCACAAACCCCATTCAAAACCATACAACTTGCAACTCAAAATGCTATAATCAAAATGGATAAATATTATTATTATTATTTATTACAAACCCTATTTCCTTCTTTTACAATAGCTTCAAGAAAATTATTTAAGCAGACAAAAAGGACAGATCAAACAAAAGAAGCAGTCTCAAAACATTAACTACTTTTAAAAAAATATCTGAATATTTGTGTTTCAAAATGCTACTCTTGCCAAAACTGCTCAGTACACAGAGAACAGGATAACAATATACAAAGACAGATTAAATGCAAGGAATTTTCTCCTGCTATTCCACACACTCTTGAAGGCATAGAGTGAAGGGCAGTCAATGGAAGTGCTGGTGGGGAACTTGACACTGGGGCAGAGACAAGATACTGTTATGTAGCAGTACACACATGTATACAAGGTGCTGTTCCTTTTTAATTGGTTGTATCTAGAAATGCAAGTTTAATACTAATCTGAGATAGCTCACAGCAATGAAATTGCTCTTCCCCTATTTGTTGTCCAATAGTTAGCCAATACCAAGACTTACATGAATGTTCTATCAGTGTATCTGAAATACGCAGAACTTCCAGCAGGCTGTGCATTAAGAAGTAAGATCAGGAAGCACAGCAGGTTTGACCGTAACTCACACAAAAGTTAAGTTCTGCTTTTGAGGAACAGCAAAGCATTAAATACAGGTTTACAAGACTTTAAAAATCATGAGCAACTGCTCCTGACTGAACCATTTAATCACTCACAACCAGCAATGCATACAGGCAAAATGCAAACTGTTACAATTTACTATCTTTTCTGGTTTGAAAAAAATCTCAAACCAGAGGTTTATGCCACTTAATTTGTCTAAGATCAAATCACTAATTTGCAAAAAGGAACATTCTTATTTCCAAATTTCTGCATATAAAACACTGACCTTTTGTTTCTTTTGTTTATTTTTTCTGGCTTCCTCTGCTGCAATCCCAGCTGCCTCGTTGAGGTATTTATTGCCCACTTTACTTTCAAACCACTTCAGGTCAACAAAGACTTCACTAAAGTGTTCACGATCAAACTGAGCAGAAAGATTAAAGTTTGCAAATATTTGAGGGATGTCAAATTTAGAATGCCAGCTTAACAATGTACGTGCATTAGATTACATCTAGAGTCACCTGTACACAAAAATTTTGCCCTAGAGATACAACTAAATAGATTAATACTAAAAATCCTGTTTCTCAGCAATATGTAACATACAGCCAGGCCGTATTCTGTTTTCTTTAAGTAAGGTAGCAAGGGGTAACAAAAACAAGTTAAATAAATCCTGCATTTCACTATCAGCTCTAGAAGCAGCACACAGAGAGAGTCTGGTTAATACAGCCTCATGTCACAGACCTAACACTTTCACAGCTCTATCCAAGAACCAGAAAACAGAGCTGAAGCAGGGACAACAGATGATCCCCCTCTTTTCAAGTTCAGCAGAAGGTTTAATCCTTTCCATTTTCTACATGGCCTGTACCTTACCTCATCTCTAGGATGGATTACTGCAATGGCACTTAACAGGATTATCTCCTGTCACCAGTTAGTTCATGAACACTGATGCCTGCCTTTTAGAGGTGCTCCTTGCTCTTTACTAGTGATTTTTATAAAAAACTTGCGAACAACTCTCCCCTCCAAGATCTTCAGACACAGCTTACCCCACAGGAAACTACCAGCATGGGAAGCAAGGAACATTGCTGCCTGCAGCAAGCTTTAGGAACACATAGAAATGCCAGACAATTCTGAGCTGGAAGGGACCCACAAGGATCACTGAGTCCAGCTGTTAAGTGAATGGCTTTAGAAGGACTGAACCAACATCCCTGGCATTACTGGCACCTGCTCTAACCAGCTTTGCCTGATACAGTCACACTTGGATGGGAAGTGTGGGCCATGATTCTACTGGTGAATCCTCATTTGACTTGCAGTACTAAAAGCACTGTGCTGGCTAAAGCACAGATCAAATTATTCAATCTTTTTCCTCTTATGCTATAAGATCAGACAACAACTGATTGGATTCCATCTGCTCAGTGGTAAAACAGTTGATTAAACCACCTGTAAAACACAGTCATTTAACAGTTCATTAAAATTACAGTATGATGTATTTTAGGGTAAAATATTGAGTTTAAATTCAACATTCTATACCATTCTATACAGTGCAATTTCAAAGCTACTTACATCTGACAATCTCATGAGATATTTCTCAAAACGTTCTAAATTCAGATGCCCATTTTCATTGATGTAACCTGTTGAGAAAATTAAGTATGTTTTTGAACTAACAATTAACAATTTGCATTTAAATGCCCCACAGATGCAATCTTGCTGCCTCTCTAAGGAAAGTGCAGTAAATGCTAAACATTCCAAAGTGGCTAAAAGGGTCAATAAATATAAATGCAACAATCTTAATGCTTCTGCTTTCCACAGCTGAACTCAGTTTTCTCACCTCCCAGTTCTGGCAAGATAGCCATGTATGTTCTATAAAGTAGCGGCAGTGCATCATGATTAATGTGTAAATGAGGTAGATGAGGAATAAAATCATTTCCTACAAGGAAACCCATTAAGATCCAATCATCTATTATCCTTTCAATATCATATTCAAATGAAATCTTGTCCTGGGGAAAAAAAGAAAAGGAAAAAAGAAAACCACACAAGTATATTTTTTGTTATCATTTTTGCATAAAGACTTCCAAATTTTTTCCCATCTCAGCTCCATTAGAACTTACTTTTACTGGGGAAAATTCATAATCAATATATTCTCTCATCAGTGATAAGTGCAGTAAATGAAACGTGGTTTCCTCTGGTGCACATACTCTGTAAATTATTCAAACCACCCAGTTAATTATTTACAAACATACCTTCAACATTAATATTAATAAGTCCAAGGTTACCTAAACCGTAGGGTTGCATCTTTACAGAAGAAATAACGTATAAACATTTCCTTGAATCTGTTTTAGGGTTAATCTGGTTTGGTCTATAAAATTTTGCAGTAGGATCTCCTAAACACCAGATGAGACTGTAGGGAGAAGAACTAACTTACAGAAGAGCTTTGTGGAGTTCCATGCTGTAGTAACCATTGCCTAAATCCTTATCCCATTGCTCAAAAGAGAGACAAACTTGCCTAACTTGGCACCAAGCCCAATACATAGTCTGAATAAGAACAGAGTACACAGATTCACATCTAAACCAGCTGGGTTACATTTGTAGTCACTTGAAACGCTTCTTGTAAGAGAAGAATATGCTCAACTTGACAATATACTCTGTATGTATTATTTTGTGGCTTCAATGCAGCACTAAAAGAATAATAAACCTATTGTTTGTTTGTTTATGGCATAGTCAACACATATTCTGCCTTCCTTTTTTCTTTTCATTACAATTACTCATAAAAACCCTAAGCCAACATTAGCCCCAAATCAGGTAATACCTACACCGAAAGATCAATGAATTAAATGATGTATTTTGATTAATAAAGGACAATTTCACTTTGTAGCTACTATAACTAGCCGAGACCACGTCTAACGACAAACTAGCATAAATACTTGTGTATTCACACATAAATAGGAGATTTTGGAAATAATCCTGTAAGGAAGGTATGTGTGTTAGAAGTATTCAGATAAACTCACATAAGACAAACTCCAAGCTACAATGAGCTTCAGACCCAATTGAGTCACTTTTTAAATGCAATTTTCATATTGATATTAAAAAACTTTGGCAACCAGGTTGATGCTGTAAGACCCTAGAGACATTCTGCTCCTCACTCTTCATTGCACTGGACTTGAAAATCCTGATAAAACAAGCAATTTCTCTTAAAAAAAATGTGGAGAGATATTAACTCATATGTATTTTTAGGATTTTCAAATTTCCAACTGTAAGTATCCATTAAAGTGACAATATTGACAGAAGGCAATTCCTGAAACTTACAGAAGTAAATTCTTGTAAGAAGCAAAATTATTGAGAAATTACAACATGGAACAATGCTTGGAGGGGGGAATAAATAACACTTTGCCTTTTGATCTCATACTTTCACTAATTAATCCTTCAAAAAGCAATTACACTCTCATTTTTCATTATTTTATTTTTTAGAAAGGTAGAACCAAGATTTTACTTTAATTAGATGTAAGGTCTTTAAAAAATATTACAGTGCTGCATGCCAACACTACCAGTGAGTATTAGTGAAACGTTGACTGCAAAGACTGAAAAGAGACCTTATTTCTAATGTTCATCATATTGTCCTTGGTGATAAAATATTCCTTTATTAGCAAAAATTACATATTTATCTAAACATTTATGACCTAGTCTGTGTTATCCACACTTTCAGTGTCAGAAATGTTTATTTCTGTCTCTCCCATCTTCTCCCTTTATGTACCCAATATGTGCTTAAGGTCCTTCAAAGAAAAAACCCAGCCACAGTTAACAGTTACAAATTAGTTACTGTATTACTTCAGAACAGCTCCATGTGCAAGCACAGTTCTGGAACAAGTCACCTTCTTCTGACTGTTTATAGACCATGAGTTATTTCAATTGGGCAAACACTGAATAAGAGCATCTATCCAGTCATTTTAAGAGTTTATTTTAGTAATTACCCTAGTCATTTACTTGCATGCACAAAACCTCAGATATACCTGTGTACATTTTAGAAAGTTAGTATCTGCATAACACAGTTATGGAAGTAATTCAATACAGCCCAGGTTGCTCCATTTTAACATGAAAAAAAAGTGCAACCCACTAAAGCTTTAAAGCTTTTTTATCAGTTGTTCTGACAGCATACATTTTTTCATGTAAAACAGTTCAAATGCACAATTCAGCCCACCAATTTCTCTAATTTCGTGACTTTTCTAACCCAAAGAATAAACTAAGACTTCATTAAATTACTATGCAATCAATAAAAACCCCCAATTCACCAAACAAAAACCTGTTTTAGTCACCCAGTATCTTTTGAATTTAATTGCATCATAAATAAGAGTAAAGTTAAATTAATTCACCTTTGAGTCTTTTTACCACCAAATCTGACTTCTTCTCTTAAGAGCGCAAAGTGTGCCTCATGACTTGTTAATCCCAGCATTATCTATTACAAAGAGATATCAGAAAGATCTTACTTTTTAAATTTTTTTAAACCTTTCACGCAGTATTAAGAAATTTCAATGTTCTGTTTCATTACAAATGCAAAAGTTTGCAGGAATACAAAATCATGTGCTTGTTTCAAACTATTTCAGAATCCTATGAGCTTAGGAAGATATCAAAGATGTACACACTTGACAAATTCCTGTTGTTAGTATTATTTTAGGTGCACATACCAAGTCAGCATCTAAGCCATAGAGACAGTGCCTTGTGTTTGGATCATGATGGGGCTTTGCCTTTTCTGATCTGATGAACTCCATAATTTTATGCTCCCCTTCCCCTGGAGTCTGGACATAAAAAAAAAAAATCACCAGAAAAAAAATTTGGCAGTAAGTATTATTCTTTAAAAAAAAAAAAACTTATTTAAAATAGGATAGTAAGAAAATATAATGACCTCATGTCCTGATAAGTAGACTGTTATTCCTTGCCAGGATTTGTCTGTGGAAATCTTCATATTTACAAAATATTTAAGATGCTCATTCAATCTGGCCATAAACTCAGTTCCTGGAAACAGAAACCTAAGTTAAAAACAAAGCTTTTCTCTAGTTTGCATTTACATATCAGAAGTATTAAAAAAAATCCCCAACAAACAAAAATTCTGCCAGAGATGAAGGGGATGATTGGCTTCTTTCCTAAGACATTTCACTTTCTATATAGTAAACTAAAAAATTTATAGAATGAGACAGTATTCCAGCCCTACTGAATGTTACTAAAACTTTTGTTACAAACTTACTTAAGCCTTTATTGATTCTGTGTTCTATTTTTTAAAAAATATTCTTAAGATAAGAAAATACTACCAAAATATAGACACAAAACCATAAATACTTAAATTTAAGAAACTGACATATTATCTTACCTGGTGTAATCGAGTTGGAGTCAAATCTGGCTTCTGTAGGGAGAGTTTCTCCCTTTTCCAATGCCTTTTTTATTTTGTCCTCTGCCTCTTTTGCTGATCTAAACCAAAACAGCATTGAAGAGAGAGTAGAGAAGAAATCATCTTATTCAAATGCTAATATCATAAGTACAGCTTTTTGACAAAATAAATATAGTTGATTTTTTTAAGTGCTTGAATAATAAAAAAGGAAAGAAATTTGACTCCTGAATAGAGTCTGAACTTATTTCTGATTCAACTGAGATGGCTTAAAACCAGCACTTTTTTCATAGAAATGTGACAATCTGTCACTATTCAGATGCAGTTAGTATTTAGATTACCAAGGTGATCATACAATGGTTGACCACAATGAATGGCCATTCATGTTGAAACAACATGAATATTTGCCATCTAAACATCTGAAAATGCTACCCCAGAACAATAGCTGTAACATAGTTAAACAAAACAGCAGGTGTGGAATTCCAAGGGAGTTACAAGTGAGCTAACAATTTATCATGCTCAGTAATGGAGAAACTAACAAACATCATTCCAGACTTTCTTGGCCAGGAATTTCCTAAACGCTTTTGAACCAGAAACAGAGAAACTACCAAAGTCTTAGGTTTTTGTCTGGCTCTCAATTCTGCTACAATTTTCTATTTAGAACTCTTTAATCTCTGCTTCCTCTCAACTTCCTTTATTCCTTAAAGAAAAAATTACATCAAAAACCAAACCACACAAAAAAATCCAGCTGCTTGGAAGTGTTTTCTGTTGTTCCTTTCCCCCGGTTTGTTTATGTTGCATTTCACTCACCATCCCTCTACTGTCTGACCACTGGCTCTTTTTTCCTTATAGCAATATTTTAAAAGCTTCCAAATCTCCCAAAACATTACTGTAATTCTTAATCTACCTGTAGCTCTGTATCTGAGCTAGCTTGGTAGCTGGTATCAACAGGAAATCAGTTTCATTAGAAACTTGATTTTTTTCTGACTTCCATTACAGCTACCAAACAGGCGTGTCTAGAACTAGCATTAACAAATACCAAAGACTCTCACAGGTTATGAAGCATTTGGAAACATCTGCAAGTGCTCCACTGCAGAGTTATTTCACAGAAAATTTCTTAAGAAAAAGCTCCCCTTGTTGCCAAGTGCCACATACACAGAGAAAAATTTACGTAACAAGCGAACTCCCCCTTTGGAATCCTAATTTTAACATTTTACAGGTAGTTACCCCCATTCAATTAAAGTTACTGTCAAAGGCACAACCACTCATAATCACTTTTACTTTTCATGGCATACATTTAAGTAAGTGGGTTCTTTTAAGTGTTTACTATCCTTAAGACAGAGTCAGAACTGATCTTACCTAAAACGTCTCCCACGCTGCTGATTCATTTTTGCTCTTGGAGCTACTCCATCAACTGCCATGAAGAAAACCTTTCTTGGTTTAATAATGCGAAACAGTACTTCCAAATAGTGAAAAATATTGGCAAAAATCTTATCTTCTGAGATTCTGAAGTGGACATCATCGTCATTTGGATGTGAACACTGATGGATAATGCCATTCATGTCCAGGTATAAGTTGTCGAATTCTGGAATCTACAAATGCCACAATTAGTACCCATTTGGTGAATGCAGCCACTGCCCAAGGCACAGCTGAGAGCACTGAACTCTGGAAATGAGCTGAGGTGTGAAGACCTCCCTGGAACCAACAGGCAGAGTAAGAATATCTGGACTGGGTATGGGTTTGCCTGCACAAGCAATCTGTTACTATGATTTTTCTCAGTGAGCCAAGTCAGCTGAACAGATTCCTATCCTATCCTGGCTGTTTCTGGAACCTCAGGACTTTTGTCCCTGTGCTCAGTCTATCTTCTACATTGTAAAATGGAAAAGCAAACCAAAATCACTGTTTTCAGGATGATTTTTTTCTTTTTTATAAGCCTGCACATTTAATTGATTCAACCTTTCACAGCTGCACTACAAACAGTAAAAAACTACAAAACTGAGTATGCAATTTCCAGCAGGATTTCCAAGCAAAGCTGGCTTAAGAAGTTTTAGACTGCTCCCCCTGTTCAGCAGCTCCTAACCTGTCACTGCAGGCTGTCACATCTTAAAAGACATCTTGTTGGGCTTGTATTTATCCTCCAGATGCAAGAGAAATGTAAGTGCTTTAGAAAGAGGAAATGGTGAAGAGAAGAAATTAAGAGGCAGGATCAGGAATGATCCCCACTCAACTGCTGTAACTGGTGCTCTGTTGTACATCACGATCTTTAGTATGGTTAAATTCAGTAACCAAACCAACAGTAATCAAGCTCTCAGTGCTTTCAGATAAGAGAGCAGGGCAGTGCACAGGCAGCATTCTAAAGAGACAAAAACTAAAGCTTTTATATGGAAGCAATATACATAAAAAGTCCTATGTTTCCTTCAAGAAGCATGGCTATAATATGATTTAACAACAATGCTGTTTTACATAAATAGACCTTTACATTTGTTTGTATGGGTTTTTTTTCTCTTAGTATCTACTCTGGATGTCAGTATGTATATTAAAGTGATCTGGAAGTGTTAATGTGTGTTTATTATTTATCTTAAGAGCTCTAACTGCCTCTTTTAGAAGTCATCACGGGTAGCACCCGCTGCTGCCATCCCCCTGGTTAGAGCGGACACTGCTGCCTCCTCAGCTTGCCACAGTTCTTCAGCACAAGTTTAAAGATGTGGGAGCAGCCCAGGCTTCTAAGAAAACAGCAGAAAATGCAGCAAAAAGAGCTGCTGCCCTGCTACATAGACAGCATTAGACAGTTCAGTGAAGCCCAACAAATCCTAAGCGAAGACCTAAGCTTTGAAAACTGCTTTGAAACTAGCAGGAAAGGCCAAACATCCAGGTTGGGAATCACTTGAGCTGGGCATCTTAGTTACACTGACACAATAGTTATTTAATCTTTAAAAATCACAGGCGTTTAGGGAATATGTATTAATATTGAAACACACTCTCAGTTATCACCTATCTGAGAACATCCTTATTAAATCTATAAAACCACATCTATGACACCAGTTGAAAATAATTAGAAGAGCATGTATCCAACAGGTACCAAACATGACATCTGTGAAAATATGACGTCTTTGTCCAACTGTCAGAAGTATCATTTACGGCTTTCGTTTTCAGGTTTGAACGTACTTCCCGGTTTAGCTGCTAACATGAACTGTCCGACGCAGGTGACAACAAGGAAACGCAGCAGAGCTGTAAAACCTGTCCCTCGTCATTACCGCGCCATCGGCCGTCAACAGCTGTAACTTTTCTGAGCCCAACAAGGAGTAAACTCCGACCTTGGGTTCCCCGCGGCTGCTGAGGCAGCACCGCGGGGCAGCCGAGGGAACCCAGAGCGAGGGGAGCGAGCCCGGCGGGGCAGCCGGGCACGGCCACTGACCAGGAGCCGACGGGGCTGCCCATTCCCCGGGGAGCAGGGCACTCCGGGTTCGGAACTGCTGGAACCACCGCCGCCCCCCAGCCACGGGCTCTGGGCACTGCCGCTCGCCAGCGGCGGGTTCGGCCCGGACAGTCGGGCTATCAGGGGGCACCGAACGCCTCGTCCGCTCCCCAGCGATCGCCCACCGTCACCCCACCACTTTCGGTCGCTCCGAGCGGTGGGTCCCGCTGAGCCGCAGCAGCC
>VZTZ01022869.1:974936-1016568 GCA_013400955.1 Drymodes brunneopygia | reverse complement strand
CGGCAGCCTCACGGCAGCCCCCGGGATGCAGGGCCTGGGAGCGGGGCGAACACGGGGGAGCCTTCGCCCCCTGCGCTGCCCCGGGCAGCGGATCCGCTCCCCGCGCGATGGCAACGACCAGTGCAAACAGCTCCCCGGGCGTTTCTCTGCGCTCCGATAAACTGATAAAGCCTGGGAAAAACAACACAACGCCAGCACTCACACACCATACCGGAAAAGACCATGGTATGTTCCAGATATTTTACTAGGAAAACTCGTCACGTTTATGGGACAGTGACAACACTCCTAGTTTACCCACTAGATCGACAGAGAAACAGACGCAGTTGCAAACCTATTATTTTACTTTACCAAACCTCTGGATTTCAGCCGAACAGAACAAACACTCGAGTTTCACACCGCAGTGTGAGCCTGTGATCAAAACCCAACAGTGTTGTCTCTTAGAATAGCAGAAACAAAACCACTGCACAAAAATTCTAATGATAGCCTACTGTAGGTTAAAAGGGTATATTTTTCCCTATCTCTCCCCCATCATTTCCCTACTATTTGGATGCCTAGAAAGCAAGCATTACTGTAAGTTAGTATTTGCCTTTTAACCATATTTATTTAGTCTACTCTTGTCTGTGGTAAAACACCTTTTCTGAAATGGAGTCTGAAAAACACTCCCAAAGGCCACACTTTTTCCAGAGGAGGAAGAGGGGTAGTGCAAGGCTCTCAGGAGCCTGCACAGATGTTACAGCCACAGCTACAACCACCTGGCCTGCTGCCCTGGGGTTACAGCTGCACTGTCAGGATCCTCCAACTCCCAGCTTTGTGCTGTGTCCTTCAGGAGGGCTTCTTAGAGCACTGCACTCAAGGGCTAAGGAAGCAGGTTCATAACATGGTACCACTTCACCAGTTTACTCATGCTAAGATTTAAGATCCCAAAAGCTTTCCTAGACATAGCCAGGCTACATGGAAGAAATTTGAAGAAAAGTACTGCTGGAAAGAAACACTAATAATTTTTTAAAAGCCCTTCTGAATACAAGTAGAAAAAGTTGAAATAACCACTTTACATCATATCAGTATTAAACTTTATTGCTATATTTTCTAATCTAAGCTGAAGGAGAAATATGTTTACAAAAATATACAGTACTTTATAGAGTGCATCTTTCAACATCATGGAAATTTTTCATATAGTCAGATTAAGACACTTGCACAGACTTGCATAGTCTTAAGCAGTTCTTATGTACTGCCTTCTACGTGTGTACAAAAGGTAAGTCCTAACACCTTACACATCTGCATTCATAGCATCCTTGCAAGGAAACTGTACATTTTACACAGATTTTGGAAGACCATTGGACTGTTCTTCTGCTTGCAGACAGAAATCCACAGAAGTAACCAGGTACCACTGATTGATTCCTTCCCAACAATATTATAGCTACAGCACTTGTGGATGGTATCATTCCAAAGGGAACAAATTTCACATATATGGAGCCCAGCCCATATACATCTGGCAGAGCAGATTGTCATCACTTGCTTCTTGAATGAGGTAATGCACATGCCCTTCAATAGATAGAGGTAATCCTTTGATTCTGTTTCTAGTCTTAATGACACCTTGCAGCCGTTGCTCTATATCAAGGACATGGGTTTTGGCCTGGAAAGAAGAAAAAAAAAATTGGTACAATTCATGACCTTTCACTTCTCAAAATAAAAACAGTATTTCTTAGGATGTGTTTGAAATCATATTATAATTTAATACAAAATCCAGATGCCATACCAGCTACATTGAAAACAAAGGCTACTCACTTTTAAAAACAATTCTCTAGAATGGATATATTATTGGTCAAGCTATAACTTTTGCCTTATATTTTTACAGTTAAAAGTTACCAGAGAAGACTGAAAGAGCTACATAAATATATTTGAGAATTGTTAGAAAGCTTAATTTCATACAATTACTTTCAAATGAATGCAAAATATTCCTAGCCTTGTTCCTGGAATTATGATTAATATTTAAGTTTGGAAAATTTAGGTCAAAATCATGAGCAACTGAAAACGAAGAAGTCGAATTCAAGAGGTTGTGCTGAGCATCTCAAAATGAGCTGTTCCAAGGCTCTCTAGAGTTGCTAGTTCATACCAATTACACTCACACATTTTCTTTTAAAGC
This sequence comes from Drymodes brunneopygia, assembly GCA_013400955.1. NCBI lineage: Eukaryota > Metazoa > Chordata > Aves > Passeriformes > Petroicidae > Drymodes > Drymodes brunneopygia. Next base: position 1,014,425 of record VZTZ01022869.1, on the reverse strand, counting down.
TCAAGCATAACATTGGCACCTCTCCAGAAAAAGCAGTTAATATAAACAACTATGTGGGTGGTCCTGTAAAAGAAAATTCTGTAGACACGGACTGGTTAGTAACTATTTGAAGACCAGGACATTTTCTGTGCTGAAATAGTCCAGGTAAGTTCTTAGTTGTGATACAATTTCAGTTATGTCATTTTTCCTTATCTTAGTTGTTGTATTTGTCAGTGCTCCCTAAGTATTATCTGCTATTACACATTTATTTTCATTAAATAGTCCTTAAAAAAAAGAAAGTAGAAAGGGACAAATCAGAAATTTTGCACAGAGGGAAGATGATAAAAATTAAACTGTATTTTGGATGAATAATACTGACTTCAGCAGCAGCTAATAAAGAAACACTATGAAATCCTAATCAAGTAATCCTTGATATGTACCAATGCACATATTTATTCCATAATAAACATCCACTCAGGAAAAGCACAAAAATATACATGGAAAGGACTCCAGATGTTACCATCACTGTAAATCTGGAGGACTGTGCAAATGAGGGGTAACAAGATCCAATGCTTCTGCTGATGTTGTCCTTGATTTAGTAACACTAACAAGAAAATTACAGGCTCTTTTGTTTGGTTCTTTAGTAGATAAATTACATTTTTTATCAGTAAAAAAAAATCTCTTTATAGATAAAAATTATGAACAGAGAGATGACAAAGAACAACCAGAGAAATTTTTAAGTGAAAGGAAAAAAAAGATAATTAAGGTTTCAATTAGAAAATATGTAATTTGCAACATATAATGGACATTTGACATTTTATTACCTTTATAGGTTATGTTTGTTTTAAACTCACCTTTTCATTGACAACTTCTCCAGTTTCATTCACCTGGGCTTTTGTATTCCCTTTAACAGGTTTACTCCATTCCACAAGAGGATCATGGAGAAAAGTCTTTAAGACACTAAATAAATTAAAAATTAAGAAAAGGATATGATACACAAAATACATTTAATTTTCAAACCACAAACAGTGACAGGAGCCTGTAGTTAGTGCTGAATATTTATACTGCTTTATATTTAGCTCCATGTCATGGTGAGAGTGAGCTGCAGGAGAGGCAGAACTGTACATTCCCCAGCAGTTAACTGTTTCACATGTTTGGACTACAGACAGCTTTGAGGAGTTTGTAGCAAAAGCAGGTGCCATACCTCATCAGAGGCTCCCTCTGATCACGCATCAGCCTCAGGGTGACTTCACAGGCTCTTCGGAAGAGACCTTCTGTTCCCATGGGACCCATCCCATTCACCATGTTGTGAGTGAGCCGGAAAGGAACGATTTCCGGAACTTCAAAAGTTTCTCCCTTTACATTGAGAAAAAAAAGGTATGCCCTAAGTGTTTTAAGCGTTATTAAAGAGTAACATTTGCCATGCCTTTAGATTTTTCCCCCATCTTTGTCAGTGGCAGTTTCCTAGCTGGCAAGACATGTTTACTCAGATCACAGTGCTACTCAGATAAGGGGAAATTACAGTGAGTAAAGGATAGCACTGTCCAAATAATCTCTTTTTCCCTGTTTTAACACACTAACACAGGGTATAAAATTTTGTTCTTAAATATATGTTTATGCTCTCTAGTCTCATTGCAAAATGCTATCTTTTCTTTTATAATATGCAAGTTAGCTTAATTAACTGTTACATAGGACAATTTAGACTTACTAAAAAGAAACCAGAAGAAAAAACCTAACAATATTTCTACCTCACTTAGCTGATTTAAAAAGGCCACATGTCCCACACCAAAAGTTGAAAGATGCAAAACTCCAAATCCCAATCTGGCCACAATTCCTGCTGTTTATGTTTACACAAGTGTTGGAATTTTTGTGCTGAATTTGTGTGAGAGAGAAAAAGAAACTCTCCACAGCAGCAGAATTCTGAATGTAGCAATTATGGTTTTGTTTGGAGGGTGATAGTGGAGAGAGGAGAGTCACAAAATATAAACAGTCTAAAATTTGGGCTGTTTCAGTGTATCTTCATCAGGTCATCTGATATCGACTAAATCAAAAAGTTGGTTTTCATGGAATGCAGCACATAGAACGATCACAGCCTCTTTATATATTCCACGTTTTCTTAGGGTATAAATGAGAGACAAAGTGAGAAAAAGAACACAATGGATACGTTAAAGTAACAACATGGAGAAAACCCCAAGACAGTATAAATTTATAACTTATATGAATATAAAATAAAGAGCAAGTTCAGCAAGGGGCATTTCTCACCTTATTGAAAAGGCAGTTGAAATCCACATGCACACACTCCCCAGTGAAAGAATCGAACAGGATGTTCTCCCCGTGCCGGTCTCCCAGCCCCAGGATGTACCCTACCATGGACATGACGGCGACGGAGCGGCAGTAGGCTGACCTGCTGTTGTACCTGTGGAGACACAGCAGGCAGCTCTGAGGCACTGCTGGGCCCAGCTGTCCTGATCCTGCAGTCCCATTAATGCTTAGGGAAATACACAAAATAGATGTTCTTGAGCTGATCCAGTCCGAGTCACTCACCATGAAGTAGGGTCAGGAAATGTCCTAAGAAACCACTCATGAAAGAGAGGAGGGTGACGAGGCAGAAGGACCTCTTTGAACATTTTCAGCTTTTCAGGCAAAGGTGCTGACTTTGGAAGCATGTGCTGCCGCAGTTCTTTCCCAGTCATATAGATACCTGCATATAGATAACTTCCTCAGTTAGGCTAAAGAAATCCCCAGATATAAAGCCTTATATGTACTATTACTGTATGGTAATTTAGAGACAATAAATGTCTCCATAAAGTTAAAATAAATGATCAAATGAAAAATAATCTATAAACCATGTTGGTTGTGGGGTACAGGAAAGTTTTTCCCCAAACTTTTATTGCACTGACCAGAAAGATGCCTTGTTAACAAGAAATTCAAAAGAAATCTGATCTTTTCTCTGAAAAGCTGCTGTACACCTAACCTTGATTCAATTGTATATTATCTTAATTATATCACATAAATGTAACAGAAATGAAAAATCACAAATCAAATCTAAAGAAAAAGTTCACAGTGTTTTTTATTATTCAGTGCTGCACATACATCCCCATGCTGCTGAAACTATTTACATCACTGTATGTAGGAAAGTATTAAGATGCCTGTGGTATCAGTTCTTGTAAGGAACTTGTTCATTCCAAGCACCAACTCTCTTCCATTTAAAAGCAGAAGTCTATCACAGATATGAATAATGATATACTGCAGATAGATAAAAATACATGTGACTACATCTTCCTAGAATTTAGCCTGATTCTTGCCATTTGTTTAATTTACTTAATAAGATACAAGCCCTTCAAAAATATCTAAAACCTTTTACTATAGTGTAAGTATTTCCTTACCTTTCTCCTTATAAAGTTTAATCAGGATATTTCTTAGACCAGCAGTGTTATTCACCCACTCAATTATACCACATTCATCATTTAATGGAATCACTGCGTAGGTGCGGATATGGAGCTCTCGCCTACGGGACTCTGCATCTTTTCTCAAGCACTATTCACAAAAGTAAAATGAGATTAACATAACATGACACGGATAGGAGCAAAATGGATCTGTAGCATTTACATTCCATCTATAACTACTTTCCAATCAGACAGTCTAGAATTTACAAATCTAAGCTTCACAGTCTGCAGTAGGTCAAATGAAAGCAAAATGTCCATCTGTTCTCTAAAGTAATTTAAAAAAAAGAAGATTTTGCAGTAAAATAGTCAAATTGCATAACTTGTACATGGCTTAAATCCCTTAAAAGCAGTATTTGAAATAAATCTTTTAGTATTTCATGCTGTCATTTGCTTTAACCTCTCAGAAGACATGGTACCTTTAACCTTAAGCATATTGCTAAGAAGCAAAATAGAACTAAAATAAGAGCTATGGCAACACTTTAGTTTGAAAAGATTAATTTACCTATGTTTTATAAAATATATTAGCAATTACTAAATAAGAAATATTAAGCATAACAGCAGAAAGTTTGCAGGCATTTATTTACTGTAAATAACCTGTCCTGTCTATTTTTGCTGGAATAAGCAATTGTTTGGCAGAATATTATAATTTCTTACTGTTTTCACAAGTCTGTAAGAAGTCATATAATATCAATTGCTACTGATATTCACTGAAATAAGGTATTTTGTACCAGTTTACTTTTTAGCTTTATGTCAAGCTAAATTGGCTTTTTTTTTTTGTTAGATAGCTCAGTATTCTGTCCTGGTCAATAAGTATAAGGCATCTGATTATCTCATTGATCAAACCTTATTAATAAGGGAGTTGAATTCCATGAGCCGACAGTCTTTTCTTAGATCATCTTTTGGCTTGCACATCATAATGTAAGATTTCCCATCTGAACCTTTCAAGGTGATCTTTTTTGGCTTTTGAAGTGAGGCAAGAATTTCCACCTGGAGAAAAATGAAGTTCTTTACTAACATCTGTATCAGATTATCCAAAGTAAAGTGTGTAATTGTAATAAACCACTGCAGCCAGTTGTGTTAGCACTTCCATGGCGCTGCACAACATGAACCTCAGACCAAAACTTTATCTGAGTGCCAAGAGGCCACACCTGCCTCAGGCTGCTAGGACAGAAGCCACTCAGTTTCCACAAAAGTAATTATGGAGCTTCCTACTCATTCCTCCCATTTCTAGGGAACTAAGAAGTATTTGTAGCTACATTTGTTTAACATGAAGTGAAAAACCAGGTGCCAACTGGAGCCTTACCGCATCGTCAAAGCCTGCAATGTAGGCCCAGCAGCCAGGAAAAGGGTCATGGTTAGCATGGGTACCAGCAATTGAAGGAAGAGTTGGTATCATCACAGATTGCAAGGGAATGAGAATTTCACTGAATGTGTGCTCTTCTACTAATCTTTTCAGTGTTTTGAAGTGAATATTCATGCTTAATGTTGAGCTGTTTCCATCAACCTTGAAAAAAATGTTGATCAAAGTTAGAAATAACATTTAAAGTTAACAAACACTTAAAATAATACTGCTATTTCACATTAACTAATAAATAGACTAGAATAAATGCTGATTGTAATAAGAAAATCAGCAAGCTTCATTTCAAATTAAATATATGTCTGTTATGACAGACTTATTTTTCACTTTGAATATAAATACAGAATTAAAGAATTAATTTAGTTTTACCTTTATTATCAAGTTAATTTGTTCATAAAAGCACAACCACCCTATTTTTACAGTAAAACTCTGAAAATTAACGGGCATGAATTATTTATGAAAGTACAAAACGATGTAAAGCCCATGCATAATGGCCCAACAAGCCATTACGTACTGAAATATTTTACGATGTACTCATTTTAGAGCTATTTAAATCTTTTACAATGTAGTGTAATTTCTGCTAAATTGCAGTAACATCATGAACTAATATGATTAATAGTAATTAATATTGATATATAATGTAACACAATCAATATAATTAATATTATGAATTGGCTAATGAAAGCAATCAGAAGCAGCTTTTGCATGACATTCCTGAATAATCCCAGAACATGCATTAATTTGTTTATTTGTGTAAGTACTGGTTTGTTGCAGAGTTCCAACAGCTTGTCCGTAAGGCGTGTAGCATCTCCAATAAATTTTCCCAAAGATTCCTTCATGTGAATAGCTCTGTTTAGAATTTCCTTACATCTATTGACACGCATAGGGTAGGAGGACTGAAAAAAAAGCAAAGTTAAAATTTTTTAAACAGTGAGGTGAAGATTCTCCCCCAGTAATTAATATTCTTTCCTCTACTTATTGCTTATCATATTTAATATCTGGAGAAGGATGTGCTTCAACTGAAAAACTGAAGTGGTACTCTTGGTGTATGTGGGGGGTTACTTCTGAAACCATTCTTGGGAGTCCCACACCTATTCAAGAATATGTCAATGTATCCCGAATTTTATTTCGCCAGCCTAAAGAAATAGTATGCACCACGCTTCCCAGTCTGCTTTGGAATGACCTTATTACCAAGTAATTAGTACTACATCTATCTATTAAGTTGATTATAAAACTGAAAGTACTATGATACAATTAGTAAATGCAACAAAATCTGTTGCCCATAACTACACAATTCATCACCTATTTGTTTTTCCAATTTCCTTTCCTAATACACCATACAAGTTTGGATGCACATTAGCATTCTAATTTGGAACATTTAAACTGCAATATCTGAATTAAGATGACAATAAAATATTTTGCAGTGATGACATTGGTATCTTCTTCCACAACTCTGTATCACAAAAAATGAAACTCTCAAATCCTTCCTATCAGCTTAGAGTAAAATAGGTTATAAAATAGGTTATATTTACATTTCTGAGAAAAACAGTTTTGTAAACTTAATAAAGGTGTAGCTATACATATCAAGGTACCTTGGAAACAGCAGTCATCATCCACATTGCTTGCTGTGGATAGGCTAAAAACACTTTAGCAATAATCACCATCAGAACTGCAAAGACTTCATCATGAGAATGGCAGATTCGGGAGATGAGCTGAGAAAAGGCTGTCAGGAACTGGTAAGGTGCCAGGTGATTGGTGTGCTCTGTAATCACCTTGTTTATTTTAGCCAGATCATTTTTCATTTGAACACGTTCCGAACGACCAGCTGAGAAATGAAAGGAAAAGACTATGTTCCTGGTTCTCCCCACTGGAAATGGAAAGTCATTTAAATCAAGGCTATAGAATAACATTTTGTTGACAATTTTCATAAGCCAAAAAAATTGAAGGCAACAAAAGAGCTCCTACTGTAAAGTTCTTTTTAACACAGCATACAGTGACTGAATACATATGCTATTTAAGCAGAATACCAGGAAATTAAATCTCCTTACACTCTTAAAATTACTTCTCTAAAATGATACAATGGCATAGAATAAACTAAAAACTCTCCATGTATTTGCCTGATAAAAGGATTCCAATGTTCTTTAGTGGACAGGAAATGAAGCATCTTTCCATGGGATGAAATTAGCACATCTGCTCCTATCTCCACCCCCGCCCTTGAGGACCCAGCTTGAGTTTCACAGAAGCACCTCAGCAGGATCTCATGTGCCTGCAGCCAAACACAGCTGACCTAAGTGTGTAGAATGAGGACAAGATCAAGGAGCACAACTGTCTGCTTCACTCCAGACCTGCAAGCAATGTTTACTATTTTCATTTGTACCAAAATCACCCACTCAAAATGCATTTGTGGTGTTAGTTTCACATGCCTTCATGCTGCCTGCCTACAAGATTCTTTTTCCCCTTCACTTCAGCAAAATGAGGGGGAAAATTTCAGTAACATTTCTTTAAGGACTGGAACCAAAACAAATTGAAAATAAAGCCCCAAAGCCTAACATTTTACTGAAGCAAGTGCATACTGAACTACTACGCATCACTCATGAGGCAACTTAAAAGTGGTGACCAGGGTCATGCAAGGATTTTCCCTGTATCTATTTAATGACTTCAGCTACCCAAGGAAAAATGCTGTCTCATTATATACTTTTTAAAAAGTTCTGGAGGATTTAATTAAAATAATTAATATTCTCCTGCATATTAGCAGCCTGTATTTTACAAGAATAGTAATACTTTCTTGTTTCCATATAACCTCAAGCAATAATTCTAAGCAAAGAAATGTAAATATACTTTACTGCTCTTGCAATCATGTATTCAAAAGAATTACATGGGACCCATGTACTGGGAAAAAATGTTCTACCTTTATCACATTCATATGCTTTTGCTCCAAAGTCCAGCCATAAAGACAGCATTCTTGGCATTGACTGATAGATGAATTGGTTTCCATACTGTAGAGATCTGTGATTACATGTTTAAATCAAAGTATGTTAATGATATATATTGGAAGTAAAACAAATGTTGCATTCTCATATGTTTAATATTCAATACTAACTTTAGAAATTTATGTCAGCATTTTAATGCATCTGCAGCAACCAAAAAATATACAAAGGGTTTGTTTTTATTACTCAAACCTACAGCTGAAATAATTAACTGTCTGACAAAAGAGAGACAATTGCTTAGTCAGAAGTAAAGTTAATTGGGTATGAAAAAAGGAAGCATGCAATCTTCTGTTTTACAAAACTGCATAAAAGTGGAGTCAGTCTGAATTGGTCAAAGATGTTATATTCCACAGAAATGCTTTCTTCCCCAGTATAATTGTCATCCTTTTACAGAAATGAAGCAAAATTCTCCTCTAACCTCCCAAAGTGATGAACTATGTATCTAATCAGATCTCCTTGCTTTTCCATCTTGTTGTCAGTTACCATTGGCATTAATTTATCGTAATATTTTGCAAGATAAAAATGTCCATCTTCCCATTCTGGCAAGAAAACTGTAACATCCTGCAACAAAATCAAAATAAGATAATTACTTTTGAGAGGATGCTAACTTAAAAATAAAGTTATTCTCAAGAAACAAGAATCTTGTATTAGTCACACTGTGCAGAGTACGTGCAAAAAAAGTATTAATTGTTAACCCTGTAATTCTGAAAAATCTAATTTTGCCTCAAGATAATTGCCTCTACAAACTAGAAATCTGTTTTTAAAATAACTTTTGGGTTTGGAGACAGACAATTCAAGACAGAATGATATGGGATTCTTGAACTAGGAATGATCATACTTTCATTAAAATCAGGTTCCTGATCCTAATAAACTCAGTATGGAGTTTCTTAGAACTTTTTGAAAAGTGAAATAGCAGGATGGTTAACAGTTGGACTCGATGATCTTTCTGACCTAAATGAATCAATGATTCCACATTTTTCACATTTCTGTTTTCCTTCTAAATAATGATGTTTAAAAGAAAAACAAAAAACTGTATGACATGTATTAGAAAAGAAATAACTTGGTGAGAGGTACACCCCTTCTCTAATAACACTGGCTTCTTTCCTGTGCCAATACTTAGCCGAGTGTACTGAATGTTAGTGTTTTCACAGAATCAACTGAAATGTCATTTGTTTCCATTATTTCAACCTTCATTTCATTTGATACACTTACATTTTTCTCTAAATGACTGTTACAGAAGTATATTATTTACTAAGACAGCAGTAACTATTAACAGTATCAAATGCCTAAACTTGGACAGGAGACACACTGCTTTTAAGGAAGCATAAATATCTGCATCTCCTCCTGTTTTAGGAGGCAATATTAATCAATGCCCTAAAGTATTTCATAGGCATCACAAGATGAAGCATGCTGTGCTGTGCTGTTCAAGGAGAACATACCAGTTGTCCCTTTTCCTAGTTCTTCAGAGGCTGGAAGCATGTTTAAAGCAGTTACAAGTCACTACCAGAGAGAGAGAAATAACACTGAACAGTACTGCAATGTATCACCAAGTCAACTTTGTATTTGGAGTAGTCCACATTTTAGTGAGGAATTCTAATCTGTGCAAGCATGAGAAAAAAGCCAAGCTTCTGTAACTTGTTTATTTTAAAATAATTATATGAACTGTGGACTTCGCTGTACTGATGTGTTACATTAAACCTGGTTAAACCAGTTAAATCTTTACAAGAACTGCTTCCCTCCTACACATCAATACACTATAAATCCCATTTATGTTATACTTGGTTGACATCATCAGGAGCAGAACGACAGCTTACTTAAAGAACACAAAGCTCCTGCCTTGTTAACAGTAGTATTCCAGATTACCTTATACTTTTTCATGACTGCATTGCTTTCAAAGTTAGCAGTTTCTTCCATAAATCTGCCCACTAGCAGCATTGCCCGACCACGGATGAGCTGATTTTTGCTATTGCAGGGCGCTTTATTTTCAGGGAAACACAACTCAACCCCCTTCTGGAGAACAATTAGTGCTTCATGAACCTCACCCTAAGGGAAAGAAAGAAAACATTTTAGATACTTTAAGAGAGAGTCCCTCTTACAGTTGTTATTAAGATAAAGCTATGTCCCCAAATGTGTTCTAGGCCATTCCGGCTGTGGTAACTGAGTATTATTGACTTCAAATGTTTCTTGTATTTCCTTGTTATCTCAGCATTGTTGTACCTTTAAGTGTACCACAATAATTGCCCTCATGTTTGCTGCCTACTGCTATTAGTTAAAAGGAAACAAATTAAGGAGAGGTCTACTATTAGGATAATTTACATTTGCCTGGGCTGCTTTGACAGAGGCAGGTAATCCACCAGTTTTATACAAAGGTACCAGGAAGGTCAATGGATATAGAACAGGACTGACCAGCAGCTGGAGGATCAGATGCAACATGTTCATAGTCCCACCTGACATATCTTGTTTTACATATGCTGATTGTGTGCCATTTTTTTCTTGAAGAAAACTAAAAATATTATTTTCTTGCATGAAAGAAATTAAATTCCATTTGTTTTCCATACCTTTGACCAGAGCCACTTTGCTCTTTCTACATAAAGTTCTGAGAGCGTCGATTCGCCAGCGTTCAGCAGAGCATTGTAGGCAGTCTGGTGATGCCCAGCTTTCCTTGCAACTCTGGCACTCTGGAGCCAGCACTGACCAACAAGCTCACTGTAATCCTGGCTGTAGGGACATTTTGGCAGAAAAGGAAACATTCCTATTTTGAATGCTACTTTAAAATCTAAAGTAAATATCACAATGTGTCGAAACACAAGTTGAATTCCTCAGTAAGTTAAAAACTACATAACAATAATTTAAAACTATTTTAATACTTTTGTTTCATGGTTTTTCCATTTAGGCCTAGAAACAAATACACTTTTTTCCTGTTTCTTGCTTTTCTTTCCTATAGACAGAGCTTTTCCTCCTTATTTTGAAGGTACAAAATATTGGAGGCCTACTTTTGTCTACAACAAATTCTCAGTTTTATCTTCTCTCTTCTAATACATACATGGAAACCCAGAGTATTACTGAAAATACAACACAGACCAGAAACAGTCATATCCTCACCTTTTACTGAGACTAAGCAAAGCCCTTCTCAGTGCTAAAATGGGTTCTTTTGCTCTGTAAGAGTTTTGGGTCATTTCAATACGAGCACACCAGTTCAGGGAATCTCTACTGTGGTCACCATCTGGTTGCTGAAACATTGGCCCAATACTGTGTTCCAGCTCACACAGCATATGCAATCTGTGTTAGCAAAATAAAGGCAAAGAATTAGTTAAAATTGATTGTTGTTTCAGATACATGCAAATTTTACAGAGTTTTTGCCATTTTCTCTCTAAAAGCTGGCTCTGTAAATAATGTTACCCAGTAAGATTTATTCCAAAAGCAAAAATGCAGCAAAAGCAAGCATACAATAGCAAGGATTTGAAAACTGATTAGTTATTTCTTCAATACTCCTTTGCTAAGCTGCTGAACAGAGAGACAATGTCGATCACTCAGAAAGGAAGTCAATCTTTAGAAAGAGTATTTCTATCCTTTACTTTCAGCAATAATTCTTCAGAAAGTCTGACATTTTCAACAAATCCCATTTTAAAAGCAATATACTTTTACTTAAAGTGAAGTTATTCCATTTATTTCAAAATACCATTACTGTTCTTTTCTGTCACTGTAAAGATGGAAAGCTGAGTGGTTGTAGATGCCCCAGTTCTCACTGGCAGAGAGGAGTGGGTACCAATGTAGTGGGTAAATCTGACAGTGAAAAAGTGATTCCTGGAAGGCTTCCGAGTAGCCTGGATCAGTGGCTAAAGTATATTACTTTGAAACACTTCTTTCTCAATACCCAAACAACACTGCAGATTACTAAGAGAAAATAGAATTAAGAAGTAACTAAAACACACACTTCAACGGGCTTCAGGCAGTATCTTGCCATAAGGATGCATTTACAGGGCAGAGGAAGTGTTAAGTCGTGTTATACAAAAAGGGTACTCACTTCTTAGTCTACTACAGCCAAATTAAAAGTTTATTAATAAAGAAAAGTAGAACTACTGAAAGGGATGGGGTTTAATTCTTACTGCTCTTTCTTGATAAAAAAGGGAGTGTTTTTCAGCCTCCATAAAGATCAAAAACAATGCTCTTAAGTTAATGGAATTACTGGACTATTGTACTACTTCAAGCATGGAATTAAATTGCTGTTTTTTTATTACCTGACATTTACATTTGCTTGCTAGCTGATTTGGAAAGACCATACCACATAGCTTTATTCTGAATGTTTTCCATGGAGGATAAATATAAATTTCTAATTAATCAAAGGTTTTCAGTTGGATGAATATGAAAAAAAAGGTGACAAAAAATGCCCATCAGTACCATTTACTGTAGAAATGCAAAATTCTTGCCGCTGCATACTTGATTATGTGATTTCTGAATTTAAAAATAATGACATGAAAATGAGAAACCTGATAATGTGCTCATATCCTCGCTGATAGGATCCTCTTTCAAAGCTTGCTGCTGAAAGGGGCACAATCTGTTCTGCTCGGACAACCTTCAGCGTCTCGTAAAAGGCTGCTTCATTTTTCTTCTTGGCAGATAATAATAAATGCCCCAGTCTGACACTCCAAGTAGTGGACTTCACATCTTTGGGGAGAAAAAGAAGAATCTGTGTCTTTAAGCAGGTTAACCTGAACATGCTGATTTGTCTTAATATGTTAGTGGAAAAATAACTTTTTCTCAGAACAAGGTAATTGCACCTTAGTAACACTGTATAATTCAACTCCACAATCCACCTGCCAAACAGACCCAAAAGATACATGCACTCAAAACTTCTGCTCAAAGAATAGCCAGGTTACAATCAAATATAGTTATAAAATCCAAAAGACACTCAGAACCAACCTTCCTACCAGTAAAATCCAAGACAAATGACAACAGTTGCCTCTTGATTCAAGATGATTAAACTAAAACATACAATTGTTCAGAAATGCAATGAAGTATTAATGTTTTTATAGAATGATAACTTACCTGAAGCCAAATAATTTTCCAGTAAATCCCACTGTGACAGTTTCCAGGCTGCTTCCACTCTGTAAGTGTTCAATTCAGAAATCCATTCAGACCTATTAAAAAAACACAAAGGCAAAAGAATTTTGTGCTGTCTCTTCTCAGTGTGTTAATCCTACACTATATTTGCAAATGTTCTTTAGATAAAACTTCTCTTACTTAAAAAGAGGCAAGATAAGCTTGCATCTGAAGAAAGCCAGTAAAACCAAAGGACATGCACTGATAACAAATAAGAGCTGTGCAACATGATCCCACAAATGCAATCTCCAAAGAGTGTATTTAACTTCTGAAGTGGTACACATCAAAACCTACCACCTTTTAATCCATTTACCAATTAGACTACAGAATACCAATGGAATCAGTAACATCGGAAACAATTAAGAAATTAAAGCACATACCAACACTACTCACAGTGCAAACAAGAACTATGAAAATTTTAGGACTTCTTGAAATAAATAATTTATAGATGAAGCACTCAAATTTTCTAGCATCACATTGCTAATTCAATTATATTTAATAAGCCTCAAATGTTTAATAATGAGCAGAAATGGCTACTGAGGCAGAGATTTATATCAGAGCTTCAGATTATTCAAATGAACTGTGTATTAGATGCATACAGTACCTGTTTGCAAGCACTCCATTGACCTGAGTAATTACAGTAGATAACTGGCCAAGGCCTAACATGGACTTCACTACACCATGATAGTGAATAATCTAGAAATAGGAAAAAAAACCCAAAACAACAAATGAAAACCCCACACATACACATTAATGAAATTCATGGCAGTAGGAAGGAAGAAATATGCCCATAATGGTGCTTTTTAGAATACACAAAGGCGTAACTAATTGCACCATAAGCTAAATGAACATTCAAACAATCCAGTAAGAGATTTGTTTCAGTTCATAAGGTACTTACAACAACAATAATTATTTAGCAACTGTCACAATAAACACTTAGATTCCTATTTCACTTAAATATTCTGAAGAGGTTTTTTTTGCCTTAATCTTCTGTGAGCTAGTAAGATTAAAAATAATAATTATATTTATTTAAAAAGAAAAAAAAATGGGTTTTATTTACCTGATCAGGTTCCAGTTGGATAGCCCTATCATAGCAGGCTGTTGCATCTCTTAACAATCCAATACTTTCATGTTCAAGGATCTGCTCTTTGAGAGATGGCTCTGCTTTCCGAATGGCACTTACCCCAGCCACCCCATCTGGCTCGTGCATAGCAGCATACAGCTTCTGGATTCAAACAGAATTGGACATGGTCATTAAAAACAAGAATTTACTTTATAGATAACGTGCAGAATCACAGAACTTCTTGAACACGGAGCACAAACCACTCCATTGGACTTGTTTGCAATAAACTTTCATGGAATATGTCCGTTTTGCCAGGCTTCTTCCAAAGTTGAAGTACTTCTGCAATACCTATGATCTCATGCTATAGATAGAATACCACATGAAATTACCTGAAATCATTTGTATAAAGAGCAAAATAAATATCCTATTATTACATGATAGTATAAAGATGCAGATTACTTTAGCTGAAAAAGCAACATACTAAGTTTTTTCAAATTTGAAATGTCACTGAGGAACATAAACTGTAGGGAACCACAGACAGGATCATCCCACAGGTTAAAATACTTCTTGAAAATAATTCATATAATTCGCAACAGCTTTAGCATTGGTTCTTTTCTACTTTAAAAAAAGCTACTTGGAATGTCTTCAAATGTGCTTTGGCTTTTTTTTTTTTAATCATAGTTGGCTGTATTTTCTGACAAAAGGCACAGAGCCAACACCAGAGCAGTAAATGTTATACTATCAACAAACCCACATTTAATTATTTTCAGGAATTTACAATCTTTTATTATACACTAGAAAGCTACTCATTGCTTTTCATACAAAAAGCTTGCCAAGCAAGGGAAAGTACTAAATATGCTGAAACACAGATGACTAAACACTTATATCCAACAGCAAGTGCCCAAATATATCTTTTCTTCTTCCCATCACAAAGAAGAATTTGACCAAGCTTTATTCATCATATACATTTTCATTTTAAAATAAAAACAAGAGACAAAAAGAATTTCAGAACCTGAAGAAATCNCTCCAAAGAGTGTATTTAACTTCTGAAGTGGTACACATCAAAACCTACCACCTTTTAATCCATTTACCAATTAGACTACAGAATACCAATGGAATCAGTAACATCGGAAACAATTAAGAAATTAAAGCACATACCAACACTACTCACAGTGCAAACAAGAACTATGAAAATTTTAGGACTTCTTGAAATAAATAATTTATAGATGAAGCACTCAGAAATTTTCTAGCATCACATTGCTAATTCAATTATATTTAATAAGCCTCAAATGTTTAATAATGAGCAGAAATGGCTACTGAGGCAGAGATTTATATCAGAGCTTCAGATTATTCAAATGAACTGTGTATTAGATGCATACAGTACCTGTTTGCAAGCACTCCATTGACCTGAGTAATTACAGTAGATAACTGGCCAAGGCCTAACATGGACTTCACTACACCATGATAGTGAATAATCTAGAAATAGGAAAAAAAACCCAAAACAACAAATGAAAACCCCACACATACACATTAATGAAATTCATGGCAGTAGGAAGGAAGAAATATGCCCATAATGGTGCTTTTTAGAATACACAAAGGCGTAACTAATTGCACCATAAGCTAAATGAACATTCAAACAATCCAGTAAGAGATTTGTTTCAGTTCATAAGGTACTTACAACAACAATAATTATTTAGCAACTGTCACAATAAACACTTAGATTCCTATTTCACTTAAATATTCTGAAGAGGTTTTTTTTGCCTTAATCTTCTGTGAGCTAGTAAGATTAAAAATAATAATTATATTTATTTAAAAAGAAAAAAAAATGGGTTTTATTTACCTGATCAGGTTCCAGTTGGATAGCCCTATCATAGCAGGCTGTTGCATCTCTTAACAATCCAATACTTTCATGTTCAAGGATCTGCTCTTTGAGAGATGGCTCTGCTTTCCGAATGGCACTTACCCCAGCCACCCCATCTGGCTCGTGCATAGCAGCATACAGCTTCTGGATTCAAACAGAATTGGACATGGTCATTAAAAACAAGAATTTACTTTATAGATAACGTGCAGAATCACAGAACTTCTTGAACACGGAGCACAAACCACTCCATTGGACTTGTTTGCAATAAACTTTCATGGAATATGTCCGTTTTGCCAGGCTTCTTCCAAAGTTGAAGTACTTCTGCAATACCTATGATCTCATGCTATAGATAGAATACCACATGAAATTACCTGAAATCATTTGTATAAAGAGCAAAATAAATATCCTATTATTACATGATAGTATAAAGATGCAGATTACTTTAGCTGAAAAAGCAACATACTAAGTTTTTTCAAATTTGAAATGTCACTGAGGAACATAAACTGTAGGGAACCACAGACAGGATCATCCCACAGGTTAAAATACTTCTTGAAAATAATTCATATAATTCGCAACAGCTTTAGCATTGGTTCTTTTCTACTTTAAAAAAAGCTACTTGGAATGTCTTCAAATGTGCTTTGGCTTTTTTTTTTTTAATCATAGTTGGCTGTATTTTCTGACAAAAGGCACAGAGCCAACACCAGAGCAGTAAATGTTATACTATCAACAAACCCACATTTAATTATTTTCAGGAATTTACAATCTTTTATTATACACTAGAAAGCTACTCATTGCTTTTCATACAAAAAGCTTGCCAAGCAAGGGAAAGTACTAAATATGCTGAAACACAGATGACTAAACACTTATATCCAACAGCAAGTGCCCAAATATATCTTTTCTTCTTCCCATCACAAAGAAGAATTTGACCAAGCTTTATTCATCATATACATTTTCATTTTAAAATAAAAACAAGAGACAAAAAGAATTTCAGAACCTGAAGAAATCCAAGATGTTCCTGAATATTTTGTTTCTTCTCTGTGATAAATGATTCAAAGTGCATCACAGCCCTTGTGTAAGCCTTGGAGCGAAAGGAGGCCACAGCCAATGTATCCTGAGGAATGAGGTCTAGAAAACGTGTCACATTTTGATATTCTCCATAATCCTCACCTGATGCTGTTGCAAAAAAGATACATTAAAAAGTTGGTCAATTGTTTCATTAGTAAGAATTACATGATCCATCAAAATTCAATTCATTCAAACTCATTTAACAATTTAGTGAGATAACTGTACTAATTTAAGAACATGGTTTTCTCTTCTGTCAACAATCATTTATTTATAACAATTCTGGGGAACTTTCTACATCTTGCAAGACAGCACAGAATATTATTTATTATATATAATATTATAGATGTAATGTAATATTATACTCTGTTGAACAGAATATTTAGAAAACTATCAAGAAATTTATATTTCATTGTTCAAATTTTAAATCTGTATTTCTTGCAACAGGCACTCAGAACAATGCATTTGAGGTGGAAGGGGTGGAAATCACAATATGATATTAAGAAATCATAGAAGATATTATACTAATACAGCATTTGTAAATGGTCATAATGTGAAGCTATAAACATAAATAAAATACTTCTTTGAATAATGTAAATGACATTTTAAATAAAGTAAGCATCACTCACTTTTTAGATCACTTCTGTCTTTGCTAGACTTGCCAGCATTTTTCTCAGCAATGAGTGTTTGAAACTTATGCCTTGCCCACTGAGTGAGGTGATCAAGCATGGAGAACACTGTCTGAGTGCTCAGCTGGCTCAGGTCAGACGCGCTATCCTCGAGCCTCCTGCTGCACTGGTCATCGTGTCTCAGAACAGCCATAATCTCCACGTACACCTACACAAAGGGAAAAGGCACAAGTGTCACACCAGCAGCAAAATAGTAGGAAACAGCAATTAACACGAAAGTCAAACTAAAATATTATATCTTTTAAATGTGTATTTTTATAATTTGGGGCTTATTTTCATGATCTTGTTGTCCCACAGTCTCAGAAGGAAGAAATGGCAAACCAAGTAGCAGCTGTTGTCAGGGGATTCCATACAGGGAGAAAGTTCTGAGGTTTCAAGACACAACAAATGCTACTGCACCTCTTCTACAAATACAATACTTCAAGATTTGGTAAGAATAAAGTTATCTACTGGTTACTAGATCACAGATCTACCTTTTTTGCTTTTACTTAAGTAAATGCAATGACAAAATACCTATTTCTGTTCCTTTTAGTCCATTAAATATGAGTTAGCATAAATAACAGATGCTTATTGTGGATGTATGTGTTCACAGAAGAAAAATCATCACACACCTCTACACACCCACAATATTTAAACACAGATATTTTAGTCGTGAAATTTCAAATTAACGGAATGCAAGTTATGCTTTTTAGTATCTTCTAATTCCTTTGTTTCACCCAGGACATGCATACAAAAGAGCGCTTGCAAACCTGCATGTCTGTACATCCATGTGCTGATCCCAGTAAAAATGGCAGCCCATGGGCACATGCACACTGACAGCTCAAGCAAACTGAAGGAAAGCAGGATGACTTCTCCCCCACCCCTACTTTGCTACAACACATCTACCAATCCTGCTCCACATGAACTTGGCAGCTAAATAGTTTATCCACTGAAACTGTAGTTGTATGTAAAAGAGAAGGAAAAATGATGAATCTGAATTCTTGGAATTATACAAGTTCAATTTACTGGCTATTTTTGTTGCACACTTCCTCTTCGTACCACTCCAGCTGTTGATATTACTGCAGTCATTATTAACTACATTATATCTCATTCCATGCCCAACTGTGGAAATCTACAGAAAGCAGTTCCAACACAAACTTGTGTGAGTGCATTCAAAACCCTGTCATAAAATTTATATTATTAATACACAAAAAGGAGTTTAACACCCGAACAATTTATTCATGTAGGTCTACATAATTCTGCAGAGCTGAACAGCTCTCAGGAAGAACAGCTTCTGACCATTCCTGTGAAAAGCACTCCCATCTTATACATCTCACCTCTTGTTGATCCTCTTGACTGCATCCCAATAAAACATAGACAAGGATGTGCGGTAGCAGATAAATTGTCACTTTATAGTCATTTTTCATCATAATACTGCAGCAATCAAAAACTTTTCTGGCAAGATCATGGCGTACCTACAGAAAAATATTATCTCCAGGAAAAGCATCATTGCGGAATCGCAAATACATGAACAATTAATAGATTTCCTTTTGTTGATGAACACAGATTCTATTCCATCAAATAATTAAGGTATATGTCTCCTACAGAAGGTTCATCAGACTTAAATCTGCAACAGGGATGCCAGATGGCAGCTGCTATCATATGTAGCAATTACTGATAGCACAAAAACAGGTAAGCACTGCTTACATTTCCACTGCTCCATGTTTGTTACACCATTGTGAACTTGCACTGGCCATAGAAAACCCTTAAGGCTGAGAGTCTACTACTACATCCAGCCTCTCTTCTGCCCTTAAAAGCCTGCAGAAAGTAGGAGATTATGAAGACATTCAATTCTTCTCTGACTGAAAGAGGAGAGTGTAATTACTGAGCTATTGTAATTCAATTCACTTCTTACAGTGGTTGATTTGGAAGTCACACTTTCGATGGGTCACTTAAAATATTGGAAAGGGAAAAGAAAAAGAGACAAATACTTTTTATGTGCAGGGACTATGGAGCTACAGGGAACTCTTTCCCAAACCAAGAAGGTAAATCCAGAAGCATTTGTCAGTGCCTTCAGTTTTACAAGAATCTCTGGACAATGGCAAGTTTCCTTGACTTTTAGCCTTGACAGTTCCTGTGAAGCCTTGGCAGGAACCAGTGCTGGGGAAGGCAGAGTGCAGTATCCTGCTGAAGAAGCAGGGAAGTCCTGTAAGAGGCCTGTAGCCAACAGACATATTCTCCCATCCACCCCTGACTGGCAGAAACCAAAATGAGGCTCAAGAACTGTATTGCAAAGAGCATTACAGAAAGATTTATTCTCTTACCTTTGTTATAAGATAACCTGCCCAAGTTGCTGACCATTCTGCAAAATTATCACCTAATTTACTTAAGTAAATTGGCTTCTTCACCTTAGACCAGTTTACAGCCTTCTGATAACTCTTGTACCTGCAATTTAAAAACATACGTTTAACAAAACTAACTTTTTATTTAATACACTAAACAATAGCACATTGTTAGTTATGAAATTACCTCACTGGAACAACATTAAGTTCCATCTTCTGAATCTTTAAAAATAGAATTAAAACCCCCACTTTCAGTAGTCAACATTTCTTATTCAAGAACTTCTTAAAATGAAATATGAAATAAAAATTCTCATAACTTGTTAGGTTGTTTGTAAGTATATTTTAAAGTGGCATTCATATCAGTTTTAAGAAATGCAGTTTGATAAATACTTGAGTACTATGTTTTTGACAGGAAAAACTCAGAGCATACATGAAAACCAAGGCCAAAAACTTTGTTTTCTAAATAGGTAAAGCTTATCACAAGTGAGGATGACTGTCTTCATGAGGAAATAGAAAGGAAACATTGATTATTTCAAGTTAAGACACCAACATAATTTAAAGTTTCATTTTGTAGAAGTAATGATAGAAATAATGTAAAGAAAAAGTCAAATTAAAACTCAGTGAGCTCCTCCCTACTTGTATAGAAGATGGCAGCAATAGGATTTTAACAGATTTGAGTAGAGGGGAAAGAAAACAAATAAAAGCTTCAAAACGTATAAGCCAATGCTCTAGGGACAAACAGACAGCCCTGGGCAAAGTATGAGCTCTGAGTTTTGCTTGTTTGATCTAGAGAGAATTACATTCATGTGCTAATTCAGCTTTTTGTAGAAAGACCATATTTCAGTTTTGTATATATACATATCACTCTTCCCAGAAGAGTGACAGTCACAAAACCATATGAAGTTAATAGTAGCCTGGAGAAAAAAAAATCAGATCTGTTATGAAAAGTCATTGCTTAAGCTGTCATATACCGTGTGTTTAAGTGAGGTTCCAAGATCTCCTGCACATGCTCAGGAAACCTCCTCCAAAGCCTGGAGCCAGGGCAGTCTGTGTTTGTCTCTCTACAGTCATAGATGGACAGTAACTCCTGAAAAGGCATGGTTTACATCACCAAGTTAGCACTGAGAATTTTCATGACCACAGCACAAAACCCCATGTATTTGATCTTAGAGGTCTTTTCAACCTGAATGATTCTATGATAAGTAATGAGAGAGAATTTATGGAATGCTCAATTCAGAAATTGCAAAACTGTCATCCAACACTGTTAATCCCCTGTTACTAGACAGTTTTGAATTCAACCACTGACTCCCCTGAATCTCCAGTTGGTGTTTGGACCACATCATCTCATATTCTTCACATCTGCCAATAAACCAGGACTAGAATTCAATCCGATTCCTCCTTGTGCAGGAAGCGCACAACCTTGTGCATATGCTAATAAAATTCTTATCCTGCTGACAACATAGGGCCACCTATTTTCTCGTGGACTAAAGAACTGTCCTGAAGTTTTCACAAAAATATTAAACAACAAAACCAGCAAGAACAAAAAAGAAACCAAAAACCCCCATCTGCTAAATCAAACCAGCACAAAAGGCTAGAGTCTGAAAATAAGGGTAGGCTTCCTTTCAGTTGCTTCTTAAAAGTGTAAGCAGAAATCATCTCAGGAATACTGCTTTTCATTTCTGTTTGTGGAACCTGAACTAACACTAAGTCACTCTCAGGATTACTCCTTGAATCCTTATGTGTGGACTGCTAGGTACCTCTAGAACATCAGATGTCTCCTAAAATATTGTGATACAAAAGCAAATCTACCTTATTTGACAACTACCCAGAATATTAAGCGTACTTTCTAATTTAAACCTGTTACAGGATGAAGTTTCAAATAGTAAAACATGTACTTCAAAATGAACATTTGTATTGTATAGTTTTAAGTTCAATGTTATAGAAAATAATCTGTGAAATGAAAGTAGGATCTAACCACGCATCTTACCTGAATCGCATACGCGGCAGAATCCTGAGCACGAACATTATCAGCATAAGCAAGGAATGCTCTGGTCAGTTCCATTAACAATCCATAGGCAAAATTTGGATCTTCCACTCCAGCCTCAATTACAAACAGAATGCCAGTTTTATTAAAACAGAGTAAAAGTTTTATCTTTAAATAATCACTTGGAAGCGTGACTCTAAACTGTTTTAGGTGAGATAGCAAGTTCAGATTTTCAAAGGGTCTAGAGATAAGAGGTTCCCTCCTCCCAAGGGCTTTTAGACCACTCCTAATGCTAAACAAAACACTACTGCAATGCTTCTTACCACAAACGTAAAGTGTTTTCCTTGAGTTTCACTTGTTGAGAAGTCGAGCCTGCCGGGATCTATGGCTCCCAGTTCACCTAAACATTCTCCACAGAGCAGTCGAGCTTGGGAATTTGCATCCTGGCAGCCGATGAGAAGCACAGTGACCAGCTGGGAGATGACTGGCTCCACTGTTTCACTGTCTGTGACATACTTGATCAATTTTTCCTAGGAAGTTGAATAATAAAGATGAGTTATTCTACAACCATGTTAATGGTAAATAATCTCAGAAATTTTCAAACTGTAACTCACTTCCAATTTCATTTAGCTATGACTTCAGGTTGTAACTATAGTCCAATTGCACTAATCTGCTTCTTACTCTAGGAGGGACTAAACAAATGAGTGAGGGATTTCGGCCTGAGTTAATAATGTTGTCATGGCCAATATTGTATTTCATTATCATGCACCTCTCTACTAATTTCATTTTCTTTGTCTTACCAAGATCCTCTCTTCTTTTCCACATTATCTTTTTCACTTATTTATCCCTTTTCTTATGGGTTCCTCCCAATTTCTCTCATACCTTCTGAGTTTGCTGCTATTTGTATTCTTATTATTTGCCATTTCTCGGACATTTCTTCACTCTCAAGTCCTACAAAGCCCAGGGTTTCAAGTCCTTTGATCAATGCCCATCATTTTAATTGGGTGTCCTTTTTTTTTCGTTTTGGCCCAGCTTTTATTCCTCAGTTTCACTTTTAGTCCAAATACAGAAAAAAATCAAGATGTTTGTCGTAGTTCTGCTTAATGAAAACTGAAACCACAGCCAACATAACAGAGCAAATAGTTTCACAAGCTGTGGAACTAATTAAGTTTGATTTGCCTCAATTATTTTGCTAGACCTCTAACTAAGGAAGACATGGCAGGATTTTGCTGACCCGAGCTGCAAGAATTACTGGTTGGCCAGGAGTACACACAATAATTGTTTGTTCTTTTAGCTGGAATTTTTTTTAATTTCTGGCTAAGAGTGTCCCACAGTCTTATAACTGCTAAGGGTACAGATTTATTACTTTTTCTAATGGGTCATATACACCCTCTGGGCTAATAACCACACAGAATTGTAAAGCAGTGTCTTCAGCTTGTATATGGCTGTAAAATTTATTTGAATATGATCAATGGATTCTAATTTTTGAGGGTGGAAGACAAAGAAGGAAGAGAAAAAAAAAAGAAGGTGTGAGGTGGTCAAACAAATCTTAATTCTTTCAGATATTACATACACACGCACACACGCTTGCTTTTATGTATGAGGCTCCTGATGCAAAAGCCATACATGTCCTAGACAGACAATAAGCCCACATAACAGACTGCTGAAATGGACTTCTTAGATACATCTTTCCTCAGAGTTTAAACAAAAAACCAGTAAACTAGCCTTGCTGAATCAGCATTACGAAGATTTGAAGGATTTGAAAGTCCACGTACACGAAGGTGTCATGGAAAAGAATCCATTTCCCCCATTATATGAAGAAACAGCTTAATAAACTGAGGAGAATAACCCAGTTCAAGTGAACACCCTGTAAGAATAAGGACTTCCAAACTTTTGGTCCAGATGCTAATTTGATTTACTTTTAGTTCTACTGAAAGAGGTTTTCTATACCTGGTTTCTATACAATGTTTCTTTCAGGCTGGTAAGTGCATGAATCCGAACATCCACGTTCTCATGCTGAATGGCTCTCATTGACAGCTGCAGGGCTGTCTGCAAGTCTGTGCTTTTGGAAGATTCCTGAACAAGACATAAGAAGTTCAAGTCAAGTATAACAGGAATATGGTAAGAACAGCATCTCAAACAACACAAGTAAGAACACATGGAAACAACTATCTTTTTGCCTACATTCTCACCTATATCCATATACCATTGTCTTCTTGCATATTTTTAAAAATGTTCTCCTCAAAAAGGTGCTATATTTTGCTTCTGGGTAAATATAATGATGGTGTAAATAAAAATTATAAAATCAGAAGAAAATGCTTTGCTAAAGTCTGTCTAAAATAAAATTAATTTCTACTTTTGTTGCCTCACTCCCACAAAATAATTGCTACTTCCCATCTATTACCGAATCATTCTGAGGGCAAGCAAATGAAATGGACCACAGAGTATTTCTAAGGAGAGACAAACTTTGCTCCCTGTAAAGAGAATATAGAATAGGGTTCAAATGGGAAGTAGCTTGTCTTGCAATTATTGCCACAGCGAAGACTGCTGACTTCTAATTTTATAATCTGTCACAAAAGAGATGCAGTCAGTGTTCAGGAGTTGCTACAGAAACAACAGTGTTTATCACGAACGTATTTCATTCTTAAACATGAATCAAAACATGCTTCAAACTATTCCTGTAATACACAAAACCTGTTTTGTGGTGGAGGCAGATATTTCCAGTTAACAATACATTTCACATCTTTTCCTCAGTTGTCATGAATTCATTTCATGCATTAAAGCCAAGCAAATAAATAGAAGAAGCTGTACCTTTCTGTATTCCTGAAGGACTACCTGAACTTCTTTTAGTTCAGGAAGGTCAGGCAGAAAATATATTTCATGTAGAAAGTCCCGTACTGCATCCCTAATAGTTATCCAAAAATATTGCAAAGATTATGGCAAACATTAGTTGAATCAGAAAAACTTTAAAAACCCATCAAAAGAAAGCAATAAAGAAATCTCTTTTAATATTGCTACTATGGCCTAATACAAGAGCCTTATTTTTCCTATCGCTACCTTTTATTGAATCATACAGTGAAAATTGTTGGTATGATACAATGCAAGAAAAACGAAAGCC
This sequence comes from Drymodes brunneopygia, assembly GCA_013400955.1. NCBI lineage: Eukaryota > Metazoa > Chordata > Aves > Passeriformes > Petroicidae > Drymodes > Drymodes brunneopygia. Next base: position 989,458 of record VZTZ01022869.1, on the reverse strand, counting down.
CAACAAAAGTAATCAAGATATTAAGTATCAACATTCCTAAAGAAACCCCAAACATACTTCTAAGCTACAAAATACAAGATGAAAAAGATTTACAACTCAACCTTATCTTCAAAAAGGTTAAATCATGAGAATTAAAGTATTTTGTAATAAACTTTGACTTTACTTTCAGTTGGTGTGACGATCTGAAGGGAATGTATGAAACCTTACTCAGCATAATAATCTGTGCACTTCATAATTATGCCTTTAACTATTGAAGAAAACAAAACTCATTCCCTCCCCATTTCCAATTCTGTACACTTCTCTTTTGCTTAGAGCAAATGTTATCAATCATCATTATTATGTAGAGGGAAATAATTTTCCATATCAACAGAATAAAAACACTCTAGAAAACCTGACAGGGTTAAGTGTCTGAATGGGTTGTAACTTGGTCACAGCACCATATATTTTTATAAGAACAATATAAAAACATCTTTTCAGATGAGGCTATCATTTGTCACATTTCAAGATCTCAATAAAATATAGAGAAGGGGGAATTTTATAGAACAACAACTATTTAGCAGAAGAACAAGTTTTCTTATCTCAGTGCTGGATGATTTGAATTTAGGGTTATCCACATTCCTGTTGCAGGATTTAAACCACATAACTGAAAATATTTTGTGCAGTACATACCTGTTCTCCACTATGAGGAAGTGGAATATTGCTGTGGTTTCCTTGGGTTGGATATGTATGAGGGGCAATAACACTACTATCACATGGCTGAGCAAGGAGCCAAGGTAGGAATGGTCCAGACTTCGAACAAAACAATCCCAGGCTCTAAACAAGAAAAGACAACAAAACAATACAATCAATGATTCTTCTCTGCAGGAAACATTTCAGGTGAGTCATGAGAAGCATTTTAAGCTATTTTAGCACTGTGGTTTACATTTCTGTCAAGAACAAAACAGAACAGTGTATTAAAGGACAGAAACAGCAGGGATGTCACTGTTTGGGTACACCATCAGTTCACCTGCAACACAGTTCTGGGAAGTCATCCTTGTATCTCAGAGCCGTTCTCAGCGTGGTCATCATCTTCACTCTGACTGAACTGACGTGCTTGGGACCCATGAGCATCATTAAAGACCTCAGGCTATTTAGAGCCTAGACATAGATGGAAGTCATTTCAGTGTATTAGATACTCAGGAAAACATGTAGGAGTCTGATTTTCTCTTAAAATCAGGCTACCCTTGCTTAAGAAATCATACTCTAAACATCAAAATTAGCTTGATGTTTTAATAAAGAGTTTGGGTTTAGGAAAAAGAGAGTGAAAGGGAATCTCTAACATCAAGATTGTAACAAAACCCCACATTATTTAAGCTGTTGACAGATTGATGAGGGAAGAACTGTGGACACCAAAGGAGCTAATGATTATAGATGTCCATTATAAGACATGATTAACTGCATATCCCAAGCTGAAAAGAGAAGGCTTAGGAAATAGAGAGGAAATAAACAAACTTGCATTTGAACGAAAAATGAAACCAAGAAAACCCCAACAGAGTTGACATACAACTGCTCACAGAAGTGACTGGCAAGGATCAGGGAACAGGTAATAGCTCAGCTGTCAATGAAAGACAGAAGTGAAATACTGAGATGCAGGAGATATTTCAGTCACAGTAACACTACACCAAACAAGGTAGTAAAATGTCCAGCATGACAGATCAGTAACACAGGAATAAACCTGAGCTTGAGAAAAGGTCATGCAAGGGGAAGCTCACCAAGAACAAAAAACAGAAGAAAAGATTGAAACAATAGCAGGTGCAGCAAAACAAATGCAATACAAGTTAAGAACTTCAGAAAGCATGAAGAAATGGGGCTATGAAAATGAGAATACTTTACCATGAGCACCTGAAAAATAAAAAAACACCAGAGAAAATGCACTCTATCAATGTAAAGGTTATGTACATTCTAGCACTGAAAACTTCCTGCAGAAATCATCTACACTCCCTCTATGAGGAGGCTAAAAGCCCAGTCTTGTGGTTAGAAGCACTGCCTCAGCAGAATTTACAGACTGTCTCTCAAGCTGTGAGCTCTAATTTCCCTAAATGCTCTAAGGAGCTGTTCTGTAAGAACCAAAATGAATGAAGTCCAGTTTCTCTTGGATTTCTATCTTCTTTTCTTTACCTTTACCCTTTGGTGTCCTTATATAACCCCATGCAGTAATTCCAGTTTTCTCCCATATTCCCTCATCCTCCCACTGGTGTTTGTTTCACACGCTAAAAATCTTACACTTGGATTTCTCCCCTCTACTTCCTGGCTGACAGACTTATTGCATACACCATGTCTGACTGAGATATGTAATACACTGACTATTAAAGAAATCATTACACAGAAGTCCTACTCACAGTAAGACCATGAGTTTTAAAGAATCATTTTGGAACCTTAGTATCTTTGAGACTTCCATGACAGTTGCAGGATCACACATGTAAGTCTGGAATATTAAAATAGTCCTTGCTTATATTTGTTTTAGAATTCAAAATTAAGTTTACACACCATTTTTTTATCCTCAATGCCAACACTGGAACTCAGTAACTGCATGTTAAAAAAAGCCAAGATACCAAGCAACTTAGGTTGCAGATAATCAGCCTGTGGAGAGGAAAAAAAATAGTTAAAAACCCAAATAATCTTACAGTTAACACATTCCAAAGCCTAAGAAATTAAAAAGCAGGTTTGAAATGCTAATTCTGAAATACATATGAGAAGAATCCCAAATACATACACTGCCACTTAAGAAATATCAGTGTTAATGACAGACATCCCTATTAGGCTGTGGGTTTTGCTGTTTTGTAGGATCTTAGGATTTATATCTGTGTTGTTGGTTTGTTTAGGCACTTTTTGTTTTGATTTGGTTTTATGCATACTTGGTATGGATCTCCCTATTACAGGAATATTTAATAGGAAATGCTAGCCTTTCTTCCACTTTTTGCCTGAAATAAGTGATGTTCAGAGAATGTCAAATTGTCTTCACTCTCACAATGGACAAAACAATTACTGAAAAAACTGAGCATGAATATTTTGATGTCCTTACCATTTGTTCTGGTGAAGTTATTTCCCTAGGTCCCTGATAGGGATCATCCTGAGAGGCAAATGAAGCCAATATGGACAAGCCATTGAAGACTTGCTGGTAGTGCTCCCCGATCCGCAGCAATAATTCGTTGTGCAGGCCCTGGTAGTCCTGTCTCAGCAAGCTGCCCAGCTCTATCTCAGTCTCATTCTGCAGCCAAACACAAAGTCTTCATTTAATCACAATGTAATTAGCACACTCAGAGAGAGGAGGCATTGGGCTCTGGTTGGTTTGTTACAGAAATCGAAGAAAAAGCTTCTGATCAGCTCACTGTTACACAAACCAAGTTTCTAGAATTTGCTAAGTTCATAAAATACCTTACAAACATTCCTCAGAGCCAACAGAACTGACTATAAATAACAAGAACAAAACTCCTGCATATACAGTTTCCCAACCTATGCTTTGCAGTACCTTAACTTACATAAAGCAGAAAGCTCACTATGCATTAACTGTTGCTCCTAACCTGCAGGTGTAACAGAGCAAATTCTAATTTACCTTGAGGTAATGCAGTGCCCGTTCAAGCTCATCCTTGGTGCAGGAACAGACCAAATGAGAGAAGATGTATTTAAAGTTGTTGATTAAAATCTCTCTTCGGTTCACATTCAGTTGCTTTGCTATGGTTCTGATAAGTGTGGAGGCTGCAGGACTGGCCTTGGCTGCAAGGTCAGGAAGCAAAACTTGCAGGGTCCGCTGGTGAATTAAGAACAACAATTAATGGAAAAAACAAACAATTAAACAAACCCTCCGAAACTGCAGGGTAAGGCTTAGTTCCATTTGTGTCAGCACCACAACACACATGTCTGGCTATAATTACAACCATAGGTGTGAATAGAGAAAAACTTTAGTAAGATGAAAATACCTAGTAAAAATGCAGATAAAACCAATTACTTCAGGAGCTGCTTCATCTAATCCATACTAGGAAACATGTAAACAAAAAGCGAGCTGGTATTTCTTGTCTCCATCCAGATTCTCCACAAAAGGAAATCTTAAAAAACCCCCAAAAGAAACCAAAAAACCAATATGCCCACACACAGCAACACTCGCCCAGCCTGTGATTCAGCTAGAACACTGCTGACTGAACAGCTGTGCACTGTTGGTATGGATGGATTCCCATCTACCAACAAGCAAAACACAAGTACTATTCTGAAGCTACTTAAGCATCCAGATACCTAACCAAATCAAATGGAGCAGTACCCCCAGAACTGTAACTTTCTTCTTTTGAAGAAAGCCATGCAAAAATCACACCTTACAAAGGATCCCTCCAAGTGCACTAAATCATTAATTATAGCTACACTTCATGAGTGTTCTAAACTTTAGCTCCTTATCCATTGTACTTGAATTGGCACTGTAGCCATCCCTCTAACTCCTTGATGAAACTGTTCCTCTGCATTTCAGCTCTCCATTGCAGCATTCCCAAGAGAAAGCATGGACTAAAACTGAAATTCACAAGCACAAACACAATATACCAAAAGGACCAACCAACTTACCGAGAGAAAGCGATTTAGATCTGGAAAATCAAATACACTGGCAATCTCAGATAACATGTCCAGAGCCATTTCTCTCTGGTGAGCAGCTGTTTCTTTCTGCAGCTCATTGCCCTGGCATGGAGCACTCAACACCACCATCTGGCTGGAGTGAAGGGATTCCACTAGAAACTAAGCAGGAAGAAATAGGTATTTAGTATTATTTTCCCCTTGTTCACTCCCTAAAATTAAACACAAGAGTTTTGCTGGTCTGTGTATCTGTTTTTCTCTCTCATTTATTGCACATAGATCTATGATTAATCCTTTGCAACAAAACTGGATTATCATCCACTTAATAATTACATTCAATTTTGCAACCCTAGATTCAAATAATGCATTATTAAAAAAATATTCAAAGTTAGAAAAGTTGACAATTTTCTTTCAAACAGAACTTTTATCATTAGGTAATGGATATAACAAAAACCTAAATTAATCATGGCAGAATTATGCCTGTGAAATGCTGAGTTCAATTCCATTTTTAAATCATGGTGTCTTGCAGCAATAGTACTACATAATGCAAGAGCCACTATTTCAGAATGAAGCATCTAGGAAATAAATTCTAGCATCTAGGAAATAAAACAGAGAAGCAATAGATCATGACAAAATCTAAGATTTCCCATTCCTTCCTGATGTTTGTAGAGTTTTTTCTTAAAATCATTTCTTTCTTGGCCTGTGAGATTTCACCTTGAGCAAGACCACAATTTTGACCTTTAATTCCATTTTCAAAATACACACAAAGAACCCAAATCATGCACTTTCTAAACCATTAACTCTTTTTACCTGACAGACTGGCTTCTTGTACTGGCTGAAAAAAGCCTGCAGTTTTCTGGCCTTGGCTGCTGCCAGGGCCCGGATTTCTGTGTAGGCTGCTCCAGCCACTGAAGCTGACTTGGACAACAAACAGTGCAACAAATGCAAGAGGGCAAATGGTACCAAATCTCCTTTTGATGCCCTTACAAAGTAAGCAGAAGAACAATGATTAAAAAGGAAAACTGAATTGTTGCATTAATAAAATGACTTAAGAACATGCAATTGCCATCATGCAAAATCAGCCACGGTTGCATTTGCATGGCTTATCTGTACTTCCTATGACAGGGCAGAAGAAAATGAGGAATGTTCCATGGGAATCAACAGCTCTGTACAGTTACAATGGACATGGGACAAAGGCTGACTTCAAAATAAGTAATTTAATCTTACATTTACAGAAAATGTTACTTTGTATCCCAAACTGACACAACTTGGCAATTTTTAAGATACTATCAAATATACCTTCCAATATCTCCTGTTGTGAGAATCAAGGTATCTTTAAGTTCATTATTTCTTGATATTTTGGCATTTGTGTAGGCTTCTTTCATCCTTGAAACAAACAGCTGGTACATAGGAAAACAAAACCAAATTAATTTTAGCATTTGACATCAGTGAAACAAAAACCATACTAAGTTAGGAACAAAACCCAAAAATAAACATGAATTCACCTCTTTTATGAATCCTTCTTCGGAGTCCAAGGATTCTAGTATGTTCTTAATGCAGTCACTGAAAGCCACTCGTACATCTTTGTCTGGATCTTCCATTAGATTTAATAAAGACCCAACAAGAGTCTTCACACTGGACTCATCAGTATTAAAATCCAGGTGTTTGCAAAGATGAGGTATATTTTCTATAAATGCTGGATGGCATGGTTAGAGGAGGAAAAGAAAACATATTTTTAATACTTTTTCAAAATCTAAGTGTACAAAAGAGTGATGGAAACAAGCCATAAAGCACACTATTTTTAACCAAAAGAATAAATATTGTGAAATCAGAGAAGCTATTTAAAATCCAGATTTTATCAAGTTTTACAGTTTTAGATACAGCCATAGACCAAATTTAAGCCAAGGTAGTTTAAAAAGAATATCACTGACATTAAATATCAGCAGTGATAGCAACTGAAATACAACACTTCAAGCACCCATAGAACTATTAAAAACCCAATAGAGAAAAAAAGGAATGGAGAAAGGTACAGAAACAGTAACTTAGTACCTCAGATGGAAATGTAAAGTGTTACTAAAGGTAAAGCCACATACCTAGCTTTACTGAGCTGGGTGCTTTGGTCTCAAGGAGAATGAGAAAGGGCTTGAAAACACAGGCTTGTACAGAAGAGGCTTTTCCATGAGCAGAAGTCACAGTAAGGCTGCTACACAAAATATCATGAGTAACATCCTTAATAGCAGAGCCTGCTAAGGAAGGTCTCACTTGAAATGGACCGGAAAGACAACAAGACAACTTCCCAACTATAGCAGCACAAGCCTCCTTGACTACCTCAGACTCATCTTTGATTTGATTTCTGAAATGGAAACAAAAATGAAATAATTTTAAAAGATCATTTACCTAGAAATTTGTTTTTCTGTACTGTCCGAGTTCTCTAACTATACAGACAGTACTATCAGGACAGCTTAAGGATCCCTCACTGAATCATCTCTGTCCTCCTCAGATCACCCTCATGTTCTGTAGAATGTTTGAACTAGCACTGGGCATGGTGAGGCTGGCATGCTGTAAAGAAGAAACTGAAGACTAACACAAAAGGACAAAAGACACCAAGACACGTGTCCCTAATTTAAATCTGGGTCTTCAGCTAGCAAAGGAACTTGTATACTGACATGGTAAGTGGACACTATTCTGTCACACAGACATCATCATGTGCCCCTCTCCTATTGATATCTGATGATTTCTGAAATTAAGATCTAGCAAATTTTTCATTAAATGAACATTTATTTTTGTGCTTATACTCCATTTATTATTTGCCCATTTTTCTTCTTGCACGAAGACAAAAAAGTTGCATAAATACATACAAAAGAGCCCTGGGAATCATGCTGCAGGACTGCACATTTGGTGGATGAAGCAGGAGAGAGAATCCTTTAACACAAGTAGCCCGAATTACTTCATGGGGACTTTGTAGTGCCCAGTGATAAACTGATTTTCTCCAATCCAGATGAATATTTCTTGGGAAGAGAGACAGAAGGAACACACAGTGTGACTGAGTTTGGGGTGCTAAAGAGAAAAAAACAAAGCAAATAATTACTTTATTTAAACTTTTAATAGCATCGATCATCTTAAGAAGGCAAATAAAATAATTTTACTTTAGAACAATCATTCCAAAGTAGACTTTATATACTTTCACATACTTACAGAAACTCTGAGCAGTTTTTTGACTCAAAACTAGAGGACCAAACCCCAAAATAGATGGCTTAAAAGAATCATCAGGATGGCTGTAAATCCAGGGCAGAGACAGCAATCCACATAAGTCATCGAGAATCTGGTCACTCAGTGGAATTTTCACTAGGGGGAAAAACCAACAAAACAACAAAAATATACTTTTTCAGCTCTGTAGAGTTTATAAAACATATAATATTCTTAACTTGCTACAAAATGTTACTTTTTCTATCAACAAATATTAGTATCACTATTCCCACATGTTATATCCTACTTTTTAGACATGGAATAATAAATCATGTCGTGCTAAATCAGAATAACCTAAAAATCTCATTAAACAGGTGACAGAATGTAACACATAAACAGCAGAATGAACACAATTTTCATATCTGGATTTGTGCGAAGACTCTCAGGTGGACTTCGGGGTGTCTAGTAAACTGAACTCATAGTAACATTTTAGTCTTGGTAACTGAGTCTGTCCTCCATCCTACTGGTTACTTTAAAAAAAACAAGGAAGTACTCAATATTTTTGGTACCATGCATGCCATGTTTACTGAAGCTGGTCACAAGCTTTGAAATCGTTGAGTGGAACAAAGATAGCGAAGTAAGCTGCCTCTGTTTGTCTTTAAAAGAAAACTGCTGAAGTTTGTTCCTTTTTCATGTATTTTCGCTATCCCCATGTATTCTCTTGATCAGATAAAAATCAATAGAAGTACAGACAAAAAACTAAATGATGTTCAAAAAGGAATGCAAACGAAGGTCTCCAAACAGTAAATAATGCTATTTATTTAACTTTTTCTGTAAAGGAGTTGGAACACTAGCACAAGATTCATAATTTCAGTACCTGTATCAAAACAGACTTAATACAGTCAGAAAAATTCCTAATTTACAAAATACAAGACATCTTACTTTAAAGGATTTCTTACCTTGTGCATACAGCAAAGCATCAAAGATTTTTACTATTCTGTCAGTCACTTGTTCCAGATTAACAATCTGTGTAGCAGCCTCGAACAGGTTTCTGCAGACTTTCACTACTCTTGTGGTAAAATCAGAGGAAATCCACTTGACCTGTATATTCACCATTGACTCTGAGGAGCTTGGAGTATTCTTATATGTATCAGAGTTACAGGGATGAGATACTCCATGCTCTTTACTGTTAAAACAGAAATCACATCAATGCAACAAATGCAACAAACAACATTTAATATTAACTGCTTGTAAACCAAATTACTATGAAAATGTACTTCTTCAAAACATACAGGACTCTTAATATTTATCCCGATACACAGACAAGCATTAAAGTAATTACACAAATCATAACGGGAGTTACAAGAAGCTGTTGGTCCCACAGTTTCCCCTTGGCGCCTTTACCTGGTGGAATTTGTTGGGGGAGAACAGTGAACTATGCACAGAGCAGCCAATCGCAGAATTACAGCGATCCCTTCGACAGTCTGAACAACATCTGCTGGCTGAACTTCTTCCTCAAGGAGAGATATTAAGGATGCAGCTTTCCTAGTGATGGCATTCCATAGAGGGCTCTTCTGTTTCATGTTTACAGGGCTAAGTCTGTAATTTGACCATATTAATTATTTTCCAGCACACACTTTACTTCAGAAAAGGTAAATAATCCTAACAAAACCAGAGCTAATCCATATTTAATACAGGATTAGGAAAATACCAAATGAAGCTTTAGCTTAAATGTGTACTTTGGAAGGAAAAGATCCTAAACCTGAATTTAAGTATGACTCATATCAGACTTATCTGAAAGGCTATAAACATTTAATTCTACAGTCCTTGGAAGGTCTTGGTAACCATAGAAAGGCAAACATTACACCCATCTTTGAGAAAGGCAAAAAATGAGGATCCAAAGAACTACAGGCATGTCAGCCTGACCTCACAGTGCCTGGGGAGATTATGGAAAAAGTCTTCCCTGAACTCATTTCTACCTGCATGAGGGACAAGAAGGTGATTGGAAACAGCCAGCAGGTATTTCCCAAATCACGCACTCAATTCCTTTCTACAATGAGACAGGCAGCTCTGTGGAGAAAAGTGAGCTGCTTTTCCACAAGACTTCAATTGTCTAGAAAACTAGGCTGCCAAAAACTTCATGAAGGTCTATATGACAAGTCCTGCAACTGGCAAAAAACCCCTGATGCAACAAAACAGACTGAGAGCTGACTAATGAGCAGCTTTGGAGAAAATGACCTGGCAGGCTTTTGGAAAAGTGGAATATTGGAGCAATGTGACCCTTGTTTCAAAGAAGGTCAACTACACCTTGGGCTGTACTTGAGAGTGAAGGCTGATCATGAGCCCACACTTGGAGTGCAGCATGCCCGAGCCAATTTTGAGTGCCCAAAGACAAGAAAGAGATCGACTGCTGGCACAAGCCCAAGATAATCAGAGAGCACAGCACAAGCAGAGGCTGAGAGAACTGGTTTTGTACATCTGAGCACAACTTGACATAACTAGACGTGCTTTAAGCACATCCAGTGTAACAGCACAGTCACACACAATTCTGTCACACTATGGATGCTCTCAGCTTTTGTTTCCAGCATGAAAAAATGAAAATAAATTTCATTGAACACATTAAAACCAGTCTCTTTAATATTGGCTTAAAAATCACCAGAAGATTTTGATCCCTCAAAATATACTTTAGATTTTTTTTCCCCAGATCTTTCAATCTGGCTGTTAAGAAGAAACTGCCTGAAGAAGTTGTCATTAAGTATTCAATAGCCGAATTATTATAAAAGTAGTTACTGAGTAAGTGTCATACATTAAAGGTGGAGGTGATTTCTTTGGATTCTTTGTGGATAGGCTCAGTCGTCGTCTTTTCTCTGGAACTTCATCACTGCTGCTGCTCCACCCATCAGTATCTGAGCTCTCCAGCTGGCTCTGTTGAAGCTCCTGCAAGATTTCTTCTGTTTGTGTTTTTAATGCTGTATAAAGCGGACTCACCAGATACTAGGATGGACAAACAACAGAGGTACCATGATGTATGCTCTGCCTCACTTCAAGATGTGGTATTATTGCTTCTGACTTAAAAAATTAAATTGCAAAATATTGTGGTAAAAAAGTTCTTAAACACCTTTCCATTCAAAAACGTTAATTACAAGATGAAAGCTCTTAGGAGCAATGACATTTCCTGTGTTGCTACCGGAGAGGATGTAGCTTGTACAGCTCTTTCCCAGTTCCTGCCGTAACACCTTGCTACCAAAGCCACCAAACAGACACACAAAGTTTAACAAATAGGTAGGACACACAGAAGAATGTATGGAATAGAGAGAACACTCAGCATATCAACACCTCACTATCAACACCTTGTTATGGTTTTTAACTAAAACAGATTTAGGTTGAACATCAGGAAGAATTTTTTTATTATGAGGGTAGTGACACACTGGCACATGTTGCCCAGAGAGGTGGTGGATGCCCCATCCCTGGTAACACACAAGGTCGGGTTGGGTGGGGCACTGAACCCTGATCTAGTTGAAGCTGTCCTTGCTCATTGCAGGGAGTTGGGCTAGATGGCCTTTAAATGTCCCTGCCAACCTAAAACACTGATTCTATTTTAATTTAAACTCTTCTGTCTACCTGTCCCTAACAAACATGACTAAAAGCATGTGGTTGGAAAGCAAGAGCATCTCAAACTACTGCACACTACTTGCAAAGCTGTCCTCATATGAGTGCACTCTGGGCCTTACTCCCATCTTATATTATGATTATGGACAGGCAGTTGGGCCTGCATAGCTTATGGACAGTTTGACACATCTGAAAAACAAAAGAGTCCAGCTACACCCAACAGATTTAAGAACTCTGACCTGTACAAATATGTGAAACAGTTGAGAAAAAAGGAGTATCAACTTCAATATGCAACCAAAAATAGCATTTCCTAGATTTTCTTCTTTGCATAGGTATAGGTTTTTGTAGATGATCTATTTACACAATAAAATCAGTTTTTAAAATAGACTTACCTCTTGTTCTTCCTGAGTTCCAAGCACATTCACAAAAATCCCACCTACAGTACTGATACGGGCTTTTCTTATTTGTAAGGCAGATTCATAGCCAGCTGGAACAAACTCCAGAAAATACTGCAGTATATGGCAAAAAGCAGCTTTCAGCTTTTCACACTGAAGACACCTAAACACATCCCCTTCAAACAATGAGCAGAGCTTCTCTAGCAGCATATTCAAGTAGACAGGTTCAATATTTTTGTAAGAATCTGCTTCAAAAGGCAGCAATGTCCTCACCAACAGTAACAGTGGTTCTCCAAAGAGTTCTGATTCCTCAGTATCCATTTCAAGTGCTGATTGTAGAATTTCAAAAAAGACTGTGAAGAAAACGCTGGCCAGCTGCTCTGGAGGTCCTCCTAAATGAATTAACTTCACCACAAACTTCATTGCCAAAGTTTTAACTTTTGGACTGCCATACTCTAACAGGGAGCAGCCTATCCCCCAGAGAATAATATCTTGTCTTACAAAAAACATATCTGCAGCAGTATCTGTCAGAATAGATATTAATACAAATTCCAAGCACTCTATATTTGGCATGCCCATCAGCTGTAATGGCGCCAATCTTAAATATCCCACATTGTCATTTATATTGCTTGAAAATCTCTTTACAGTCACCGGCCAGACCAGTCCATCTCCCCAGCGATGCTTCTGTGCATCTCTTTCATGCAAGATGATTAAGTCTTGAAAAAGCTGTAGCAAGTCTTTAGTTAGTGCTTCAAAAATGGAGCAACTCTTCATTTTAAACAGAAAAAGTAAAGAGCAGATGACATCACAAATGTTCTTGTGCAATGTGTTGCAGTTTGGAGCTGCAGCAATACGAAGAAGCCTTGTTATGATCCAGTTACTAAATTCTAGGACAATAAAAGAGAATCTTTATTATTAAGATAAAAACTATAATCTCCAATTGAGCACCACCCTGAGAGCAGATTTTTTATCACTAAAACTAAAATCCTTGAGATAAATGTATGTAGGCTCAGTAAACAGTGTCTTCATTGAGACTTTATTCAGCAGATCCCATTGAAAAAGAGGAAAAGAAGGGGTAGAACATGGGGGTTGGGAATGGAAGACACACATTTTACCCTGGTATTTCCAGACATTTACCCCTGTCAAAAAAACACCCTCAGGCAATGAGTACATGTACAGCATATCTCATCAACACTATATAATAATATGTCCAAGCAATGGTAATGAAAAATGTCAAAATCTGTCCTGATAAATTTTCATTATCACAAGTGCTAATCCATTCACAATATTCAAAGTCTATCATCATATCTCTTATAAATGCATAATCATGAACTTATGTATCTGCCTTTTCCCCATTACTGTTCTTTTGGATGATCCCACTACCTGCAAATTTAAATCCTGAAAATACCAAGCTTCAACATAAACATTTTCAACAAACTCACCAATGCAACTGCATTCAGTTTCCTCCTGATTTCTGTCCACATTTACAAACATAAGTGGGGAAGATTTCATGATATGTTGAATAAAATCAAGCAACATCACAGAACTTGGCTGTGAGTCTGATTTCTTGATCAGTTCCAAGGCAACTTTAATGAAAAAAGAACACAATATTTAAATCAGCATTGCAGCAGCTTCACAAATTTTGTTCAGACCTAATCAGAGATATTTTTAATATCTATAAAATACTATGATATGGTATTAAACCTTCCAAATTAATTATTGGGAGTATACTTTTTAATCCATGAAGTTAATTTCATACATATTGTAAACCCTCTATGTGATTCCAAACTGTATGAAGAAAAGTAAAAATTACTCATTAAATATTATTAACCCCACATGCATTAACATTCATTAAAATTCTATCCAACAGTGTGTTGAGAGAGGAATAGCAAATACTTAACATTTCTCTAGGTTTACAGTCTGCTAGAGAACAACGCTAAGAATTGTTTCAGACCACCAGCACATAAAAGGTTTTAAATGGTAAATTCAGCTTACTGAAGCAGAAAGTTTAACAAAACACTAAACATATCTAATGCTGCTCCATTGAAATGGGTATCTCAGTCATATCAGATTTATCCAGATCTCACAGAGATCCTATCCAGTGTTAGTTAGCACAAGAAGGAAACTACCTGAGATTCAGAGAGTATTTCAATTCTGAAGGACACATGTAAATATCAGGAATTGCAAGCTATGTTACTCATGAACAGTGACATGTTACTCATGACAGTTACATGACACTCCTGCTTTACAATGTTGTGAGCAATTGTATTCCCTCCCTCCTACCCTGGGGAGAGTGTGTCCATATGGTTCTCTTACACAGGGAACCTCACATCCTAACAGAAGATACTTAATCACAAACTTTTTAAAAAAATAACTCATAAATGGTATTGTATTCAACTAAATCTTTCTTAAAACAAGAGTTTTATTTTTGGCAGGAATTACTTAAAGTATAAAGCAGACAATTTTAAATTATAGGTAAGTAGTGCTTACCAACATCTACATCTGTAAGAATTCTGTCAATGAACTGGCAGAGTATTTGTCTTGGTTTCTGCACAATTGTGTTGTATTCCTCTGGACTGGCACTAAAATGAAAAGTATGATATTTTGATGTTATCAATTTTAAAGTACAAAATAGTTATTTTAAGTCTATCTCAATAACTTAAACACTGATTTTCTTTTCTTCTAGAAGTCTTCAAAAAAATACAAATTGATTTCTTGGCGGTATGTAAAGATTTGGGGGGG